>JBAMCF010000333.1:0-107980 GCA_037075285.1 Drosophila lutescens
GTTATACCCGTTACTCGTAGAGTAAAAGGGTATATTGTATTCGTGCAAAAGTATGTAACAGGGAGAAGGAAGCGTTTCCGACCCCATAAAGTATATATATTCTTGATCAGGATCACTAGCCGAGTCGATCTAGCCATGTCCGTCTGTCCGTCTGTCCGTCTGTCTGTCTGTCTGTCTGTCTGTCTGTCTGTCTGTCTGTCCGTCTGTCCGTATGAACGCTGAGATCTCGGAAACTATAAAAGCTAGAAGATTGGTATTTGGCATGAAGATTCTTGGAGTTCCTACGCAGCGCAAGTTTGTTTCAAAAGGGTGCCACGCCTCCTCTAACGCCCACAATCGCTTATATACGATTTTAAAAATTTCAATATTTCGGAAAAGTAAAAATGCAGTTTTATTGTGTTTATCAATACCTATCGAAATGTAGAAGAAATTTTTCAAATCGGACCATTCGTTAAAAAGTTATGCGTGTTCAAAGTTTCTATCTCCATCTCCCTCGCACTCCCTTTACCTGAGTAACGGGTATCTGATTGTCGGGGCACCCGACTATAGCGTTCTCTCTTGTTTTCATTAATAACTAACAAGGTGCCAAAGAAATCCCACACTTTGCTTTTACGAGCTGTGCTTCGCTGGAGTTGGATTGAATACATGCTCAGGGTCTTATCCATCTATTTGTTTTTAAAATATAGAATACATACATATACATATATGTATTACGAGTAATATAATTTGAAACTTACTTTATGAAATCACGAAATGGACGCACAATTCAAAGAAAAGTAACACACGAGGACAACATATGTGAAATGTTCTAGAGTTGAGACTTAGAGATGAGAATTATGAGATGGACAATATCGATTCTTTTATTCGATTACTTAAAAGCATCAAACAAAATGCTATGGCGCCGAACGCCGCCGCCGGCGCCTTAAAAAAGACAAAAATCGGCGGCGGCGTGGCTCGGAGGCGTAAATGTCTATGACTGACCCCCTGACCCCAAGGGCCAGGCCCAAGCCCCAAGCCCTGCGGCCTGCGACCTGCGACCTAAAATTATTAAATTCCGAAACGGCGATTAAAAAGTACAACGAAGGGGTGCCGGCTCGTCCTTGTACAGAATCCTGACACGGGAGCAAAAGCGCACTTTCTTTGCCTCCTTCTCTCGTCTCTTCCCATCGCAGGCCTGACAAATCCAGCACAGATGGGGCCAAAAAACAAAAAAAAAGTGGGGTTTTGGGGGCCCCGAAAAATAACAAAAGCCTCAAAAGCCATTGAAAACGGTTGCCCAGGCCGCGCGTGGTCTTGACCGTTCACATCTACAATCCAGCAATCCACCTCCATGGTCCCCTGGGCTCATGTTTATACCCGTTACTCGTAGAGTAAAAGGGTATATTGTATTCGTGCAAAAGTATGTAACAGCTAGAAGGAAGCATTTCCGACCCTATTAAGTATATATATTCTTGATCAGGGTCACTAGCCGAGTCGATATAGCCATGTCTGTCCGACCGTCTGTCTGTCTGTCTGTCTGTATGAACGCTGAGATCTCGGAAACTATAAAAGCTAGAGGATTGGTATTTGGCATGAAGATTCTTGGAGTTCCTACGCAGCGCAAATTTGTTTCAAAAGGGTGCCACGCCCCCTCTAACGCTCACTATCGCTTATATACGGTTTTAAAAATTTTAATATTTCGGAAAAGTAAAAATGCAGTTTTATTGTGTTTATCAATACCTATCGAAATGTAAAAGAAATTTTTCAAATCGGACCATTCGTTAAAAAGTTATGCGTGATCAAAGTTTCTGTCTCCATCTCCCTCGCACTCCCTTTACCTGAGTAACGGGTATCTGATAGTCGGGGCACCCGACTATAGCGTTCTCTCTTGTTGTTTAATGAATTTGTCCCGTGGATGATAGCCTAGGATACAGCTATTACAACGGCACATGCGCATGCGCGCCTGGTTGCGTATCCGACGCCGTTCGGTTGCGGCGCATTCGGTAGCTCGGCAAACTTAGCAACAACAAATAAAGAGATGCACTCTCAAGCGCACCAATAGTTAGGTTTGTTTACCTTTTCGTTTGATCTATTTGTCAGAATAAATTCGATTTAGGTTTGCGTTAGATGATTCGTGTTTAATTATAAACTTAATGTCCCTTCAAATTATAGTAGCTTTATGTTTCGTGTATTTTTTATATGATAAGAAATAAATATTATAATGTTCAGTAACTATGTACATTTTTATACCCGTTACTCGTAGAGTAAAAGGTGTAGCGAACTACGTTTCGAGAGCAGATGGTAATGTAGTCTACGTTGAGCACGCGCTGGTTCCGGCATGAGTTACCAGTAGAGGGGGGTCGGGGATATGTTTCATGAACGCTGCTACTTGCTCTATATCTAAACAACAAAATCTTATTAATTCGCGTGCTAAAAGGTACGAGGATCTCCGCAGGACTAAGGGACCGGACTATTGACTAGCAACGGACAGACAAGGACGAACAAGGATGTAGTGCCTTTATGTCAGCGGTTGTTCAAGCTGACTTGCCCACCCTACCATGATCACCATCGACCAGATATATTTATGGTGATCCCTAAAAGGCGACTACACTTTACACGACAGATAACATTCGACGACGCATGGCTTCCCTATTGACACTACTCCACTTTAAAGAACATTATAAATTTTATTTTTAAACATAGAATAATCCTACTAACTGACAAAAATTAATTCTAAACAAGTTCATTAGGATCCTAAGAAGTGATTACAGTGTAAGTTGTGTATAAAAATTTAAATATAATGTATAAAAACTAAATATAGCGATCGCTTAATTTTTCAGAGCTCATGTAGATAAGGCTCATAGTTTACCGAGAACAATAGTAATGTAGAGAGTAATGTAGAGAATGGGTAAACTTATGCCATTATTATTGTGGCTTGCATTTTTAATTTTGTTTTTGTTTTTTTTTTTTTTTTTTGAACAGGGAGTTGTGGGTTGGGCTTTATGGGGAGAAAATTTTTTGAATTGGAGTTTCTTTAATTTTTTTTAGTACGGCATTTAGTAAGGGGTGAATTTTTAATTTTGTAACGAGTTAAATTTTAATGTTTGTTTTCTCTTTAGTCTTTTGTTTTATTTAAAAAAAGGTAGTTGAGATTCTTATGACATTACAATAGACTCACTTTGTTTTCCCACGATGAAGCGCTTCTCGAAGGGCCTGTGAAAGAGAACCTCAACTACTTAAGAGATCACTTGTGTTACTCTCACTCGCCTTACTCGTAATCTACAGCGGTACGGTACTCTGCCGTTAAGATATGGGAGAGGGAAGGGAAACGTACATGGGAAGACGGGACTGCTCAGCTCTAATGCATATTTTTCCTGTTATTGACCTTCTCTCTTGATTATAACTATTCTCTTAAAACTACTTAAACTAAATTTCAGCTTCGATCTGCTTCTAGTGGCGTATAATGACGCGTAAAATTCGTAACTTTAAGTTTTAAATGTGATTAGAATTGCTTTCGTATTTCAAAGGATGGTTATTTCAAAATTTCATTTCTTTCTTGGGGCTTTATTTCCCTACGGCTTACGGACTGTATTGCCGGTAAATGGTCCCTAGCCTAAATTTCGTTGGCTACTGGGCTTCTCTACAACATATAAAACGGGCATGTAGAAAAATATATTTAGGTAAATGTAAAATAAAATTTCCAGCGCTATGTTTGCTGCTGCGGGATCTCGGATTCTGCTGCTGCTGCTTTGATTGGAGGTTGATCGGTTGGTTGGTTGGTTGGTTGGTTAGTTTGGTTTCGATTTGGCCTTTCTTCACTCCCTTCTTCAGCCCAAGCCTGGCTTTTAGGGCACAGAGATGATGTAATTAGGTGCCACCTGAAATATTAAGGCGTTCAGCCGCCGTTTCTTCACCTTCTCTACAAAAAAACTTACCCTCTAGGGGCTGGCACTTTAACACTTTTATATACAAGTTGAAACGGCACTTGCCGGTGATTTTGGTAATTTTGGATATACTTGGAATTTTTCCTTTATCTCACAAAACTTTATGGCTCACTGCACTTTCAACCTCGACTGGTAATTTTGGTGTGTTCCTACCGAAATTAAGCTTCGGGTCGGGACCCTGAGTCCGACCTGTCGCTCAAGCCTATTCACCAATTTGGTGAAGTTTGAGAATTCTGGCTCAAGAGACTATCTTTATGCAAAACCTTCGACCAAACTATGTTGCCTACTTTTGGGCCGAAAGCAATCTTAGCCAAAAGACAAGCAATCCTACAAAGGGTATATTGTATTCGTGCAAAAGTATGTAACAGCTAGAAGGAAGCATTTCCGACCCTATAAAGTATATATATACTTGATCAGGGTCACTAGCCGAGTCGCCATGTCCGTCTGTCCGTCTGTCCGTCTGTCCGTCCGTCTGTCTGTATGAACGCTGAGATCTCGGAAACTATAAAAGCTAGAGAATTGGTATTTGGCATGAAGATTCTTGGAGTTCCTACGCAGCGCAAGTTTGTTTCAAAAGGGTGCCACGCCCCCTCTAACGCCCACAATCGCTTAGATACGATTTTAAAAATTTCAATATTTCGGAAAAGTAAAAATGCAGTTTTATTGTGTTTATCAATATCTATCGAAATGTAGAAGAAATTTTTCAAATCGGACCATTCGTTAAAAAGCTATGCGTGTTCAAAGTTTCTATCTCCATCTCCCTCGCACTGCCTTTACCTGAGTAACGGGTATCTGATTGTCGGGGCACCCGACTATAGCGTTCTCTCTTGTTTTATGTTAAACTCAGTGCTGTCCTAGGCTATATAATATAATATCTTTGTAGGAAAAGATGATCACAGGCAGGGTGGGCTATATAGCCACAACAACAGCAATTCTTGTTTGACTGTCGTTTCTCTCTCCGGTTGTTATGTGCGCGTCTAGGTGTTCTTCACACCTTGATCGTGCATTAGTTTTTCGCAAGCACGCTAAGTTTATGAAGAGAAGACGATGATTAGAAAAGGGCAGATTAGCAGTGGCAGACTTTCACACCCAACGACGAGTACTAGCCGGCAACATATAGCGTGCGCTGTTGCTAGTCCTAAACAACATCAGCCCAAGGGTTACAGCATAGCTTTAACTAAAAATTTTAAACAGCGTCACTTATACTTAGACCAAATAGCAATTGAAACCAACAGACTCTTTGAACAATCGCATTTTACCTAATTTCAAAGAAATTTACTGGGCAGAAAGCGACCTCTGTCGGGCTGAGGCCTTTTTGTATTTAAAACGGGTGTCCCAACTTACACGCTCAAAATGGGTTGAAGGTTTTGAAAAATTAAAATTACAATCTGAAACGAATATTTTCAAAGTCTTCTTTATAAACAATAAGAAAATCCATCGATTTATATGGCAGCTATATGATGGGACGGAGGTAAAATGATGAGATTGCCATATGTACATAAAATCAGTGAGTAATTGAGTTGTGCAAACTTTCAGCTTAAACATGTAAGAATTGTACTCGTTGGAAATATAATTAGGGTATTTATACCCGTTACTCGTAGAGTAAAAGGGTATATTGTATTCGTGCAAAAGTATGTAACAGTGAGAAGGAAGCGCTTCCGACCCTATAAAGTATATATATTCTTATTCAGGGTCACTAGCCGAGTCGATCTAGCCATATCCATATTGGGCTTCCTACGCAGCGCAAGTTTATTTCAGACGAGCGCCACGCCGCCTCTAACGCCCACAATCGCCCACAAACGATTTTAAACTGTGTCTGGCGCCCACATTTTTAAAGATTTCGGCGAAGTATAAATGCAATTGTTGTGCTTATTTATACCTATCAAAATGTAGAAGAAATTTTTCAAATTTGACCATCCGTTAAAAAGTTATGCCTGATCAAAGTTTAATATCTCCGTCTCCCTCGCACTCTCTTTAGCTAAGTAACGGGTATCTGATAGTCGTCGCACCCACTATAGCGTTCTCTCTTGTTTTAAATTAGAGTAAAGAATTAGATGTCTTGGAAATGATTGAAAAGAAGAACAATTTTTGTTCGGGTAAATTAAGTTCGTTATAAGATGGACAATCTTGGATAGTTGAGTTTATTTAATGGGATGAAGAAGACTTCCAAAACCGCGATTGAAATTTGCAAATAAGAAAAAATCATGCTTCTTAATCAACATAAAATTTAGGAAAATATTTTTTTAAGGCCCCTGGTATACATTTAAAAACTTGTAAAGTTGTACGTCGTTCCTTCAAGCTGTTTCCGATATAAACTAATTTGAAGTTTTACAACATTTTCTAAGTTCTTAGCTTATAAAATTCATAGCTCCGTTGAATGGACACCAAACAAGAAAGGAAGCTAGCTTCGGCCAGCCGAAGCTTGTATACCCTTGCAGATCATTCCCATTAATTTACAAATTGCAAAAATTTTAAATTTCGTATTGTTTTAACATAATTTTTTCTATCATTCCTATGGCAGCTTTATAATACAGTCGTCCGATTTTTGTTACATTTAATTCGAAATTCGGAAATATTAAAAAACAGTCATATCCTAGAGTAGATGAGAATACAATAAAAACAAAAGAAGCTATAATTTATTTCCTATTATTTTCCTCTGAATTTTCCGATCGTTCCTATTGCAGCTATATGATATCAAACAAAAACACCTCTTAACGAGGTATAAAAATAGTGACGATCGCAAAAATGATTTTAGATCGTTCCTATGGCAGCTATATGATATCAAACAAAAACACCTCTTAACGAGGTATAAAAGTAGTGACGATCGCAAAAATGATTTTAGATGCGACTAAATAAGTACGCTACCGAAAATTTACTCGTTCGGCCCGCTTTAGCAAATATTTAATATCTACACGAAAGTTTTCTGCTGTAGCGTGCCGAATGAATAAATAAATAAATCTTAGCTGAACGCCACCTAATATTAGGCACTGTAGCGTCATTATTTATTTATTTATTTATTTATTTATTTATTTATTTATTTATTTATTTATTTATTTATTTATTTATTTATTTATTTATTTATTTATTTATTTATTTATTTATTTATTTATTTATTTATTTATTTATTTATTTATTTATTTATTTATTTATTTATTTATTTATTTATTTATTTATTTATTTATTTATTTATTTATTTATTTATTAATTTTAAGAATTGGAGCGGTTTAAAACAATTTTAACGATTCATTGACCCTAAAATACAGTTTACATACGAAATTCAATGCTTAGGCAGCGTAACTTGTTTTAAGCTGGCAAAAGTGGCTATTTCGTTTCTGAATAACTTTTAAACGTCATTTTTTACAGTAACACGATATATAGCAAAATTTAAGGAACCTCAAGGGCTATACAGTTTAAAGTTTTAAAGAAAATCGTTAGAGCCGTTTTTGAGAAAAATAAAAAAAAGCTAAAAAAAAAGTTGAAAAATAATTTCTTTTGTTCATATCTTTTTAACTATTACATTTACACAAATTGCATATAGAAGGCGTTTATAGCATTTAAAAATACCTTTCAAACGAGATGTAGCTTTAGTAGTATAGAAGTTACGGCTTTCCGAATTTTAGCTATTTATAGCTGTTTTCCCGCAAAACTAGCGGGTTTTTCCAAAAGTGGTAGTTTGTGATGAACGTCATATCAAATTTTCAGAACTTAAAAAACATATTTCGGACAAACTGACAAGCGGACAAACTGACAAACAGAATTAAATTTTCATTTTGACTGGGCCCCCGCAAATTTGTTTTCGGTATAACTTTTGAACGGAGTGTCCGATTTTCTCATATGACCCCTCATATTAAGCGCATTTTCAGTAGGAAAATTGGGGCCATTTATATCCACCGGCCCCAACAGATCCAAATTTCTAAATTTTCACTTTTACACTTTCACCGCTCTCTCTCCCAAACCAATTGATTTTCTTGAGTTCTTGGTATGCAATCCTTTAAGTTTTAGCAATACCTTTAATTTGGTGTATTACTTATTACGATCGGACTATTTTCAATTTTGCGGCCTTCGCACACTCTCCTTGTGCGCTTCGTCACTACATGGACTGCCGTCCATAGTGATAGTCGTCCGATTTTTTTAAAAATTAATCAGAAATTCAGAAATATATACAAAATAATGGTCCTAAGAGCAGAAGGTAAAATGTTTAAAAACACCATTATTTTTCCGATTATTCCTATGGGAGCTATAGGATATAGTTGTCCGATCCGGCTAGTTCCGACTTATATACTACCTGCAATAGAAAGAAGAAAGTTTTAACCCGATAGCTTAAAAACTGAGAGACTAGTTTGCGTAGAAACGGACAGACAGATGGACGGAGAGACGGACAGACGGACATGGTTAGATCTACTCGTCTAGTGATGCTGATCAAGAATATATATATATTGGGTTGGCAAGAAAGTCATGTCGTTTTTTTTCTATATTTTCAAAGATGATTTATTTATATCAGGACTTATAATTAATCAATTATGTATTGGCCGTTTTGTTCGACCACTAATGACCATCTCTCGGGCAGCTGCATAATTCCGCGCTCGAAGAACTTTTGGTCTTTTCCAGCAAAGAATCAAAGTTTTTACCATTCAAAGAGTTTTGAAGAGAGCAAAACAAATGGTAATCTGAAGGTGCTAAGTCCGGACTATAAGGTGGATGTGATAGCACTTCCCAATTCAGCTCCGTTAATTTTTGCCGAGTGACCAAAAATGACCAAAGTTATGCGGAACCCAAACATCGAGCTTGTTTACGTAGCCAAGTTTCTTCAAATGGTTTTCAACCGTTGTATGCGACACACTGAGCTTCTCTGACATCTCCCGCGTTGAATAACGCCGGTTTTCATCCAGCAAAGCCTGAATTTGTTCGTCATAAACGGCCGATGGTCGACCAGAACGTGGGGCGTCTTTAAGTCCAAAATCTCCAAGCCTGAATTTGGCAAACCAGCGCTGACACTGGCGATCACTCATGGTATCTTTACCATACACTTCGCACAATTTTTCGCGAGCTTCGACCGCTTTTTTTCCTTTTCGAAAATAAAAAAGCAAAATATGCCGAAAATGCTCACTTTGATCCTCCATGTTTAATTTGCTATAGCTTCCACAAATGTTATCGAATAATTACCAAATTTTCATCGATAGCACCAAATACAATTAGGGTGTTCAATTGCGTTGCAAAAGTGTAAAATTTGTAAGTTTGCCAGACAAAGATTGTGAACGACCTTTTTTCCAAAATCGTTGCAAGATATTGACGTACAACAATAGGCTAACTTCCTATTTTTGGTATTGCTTGATGATTTTTGAGAAAGAAAGAAATGCAAGGGAGGCTTTGCCTAAAAATTGACAAATGAACACAAAAATGGCCCCCTTTTTACTTTATATGAGAAGTCCGCGATTTCTAAGGCGTTAAATGGCTTAGGACGGACATTAAAGTTGATTACTTGTATTATAGTCATTCTTATTTGGTTTCACCAAAAATTTGCTTAAACCGCGAGTTCTTCAGATTATTGGGTGGCCACCTTCTTGGTCAAGAATTTCATTTCATTACCGTCTTATATAAGCAAGTCCTCAATTAAATATTAAAATAACCGAAAATAAAACCGCGAATTCTTTGGCATATGGATGTTATATATGCATCGCTTAACAATAGCATTTACCAAGAAAAAAAACATTGGTCGCCAAAAGTAGAGCAACAAAATCCACACGCGAATTCTTAAGCGTCAATCGGCTTTTAGGTTGACTCACCATAGACTCAAACCCGACTTTTTAGTATTTTTTTAGTACTTAAAACCTCTATTTTAAACCATTATTTCTACACAAGTACAACAGATTTGTATGCATAGGCTGGGGTGTTGTAGGCCTTGCTAACTATTTTGTATGGAAATTGTTGTTGGAACTGCTTACACTTTTACACTTTTCAAACGTTTACAACGCATTTGAATACCCTAAATATGCTTTAAAACGATACTTGCACGGATGGGGTCGGCAGACGACTCCTATACAACTAGTCTACCTAAATCCCTAAATACAGTCCAAGCAAGAATTCACGAACACTACAAAACACAAGACAGTAAAAGTTGGTCGGAAAAGTAGGGTCTCAGGAGATCAAAGCTCTGCTGGCCAACCGTCAATAGCAAGAGAACTCGAGAGCTAATAACCAAAAGTAGAAGGGATATTAGTAGGATCACGGCACTCATCACAGGCTCCCGTACAACGCTAATTGCAGAAGCTGCAAAGAAACAGACACACAGGAGACACCTGAGCACATGTTGTGTCATTGCCCAGCACTAAACCACATCAGGGCGAGATACTTCGGGGCGTATCAGCTGGAATCATTGGGGGAAATAGGAAAGCAGAGGATAACTGCTATCCTAGGTTTTCTAAATGACGCAGGCTGGTACTGAAGAGAACGCGGTCACAACAATTTACGAGGGTGTGGATCAAAACGGAGCTCAGCTCTACTTGGAGGTCCTCAGAGAGGACCTCACCACTTCTACTTTAAGAAATCGCGGTCCATCGAGGATAATTTTTTCGCGAATTTCGGGGGTGAGTCCGCTAATCTAATGTTTGTTTCTTTGAACATAAAAAAACATTTTTTTTTAGTTTTCCTAAAGGAAAAGTAAAAGACTAATATTTTTATCGATACCTAACGTGAAGCTTTATAACCGAATGACCAAATGTCTGATTAAAAGCAAAAACAAAAAAGTTTAAGAATGTTTATTCTTATTTAAAGCACAATATAAATCAGGGACGGAAAATAACAGTTATTTTATTATTTTTTATCGAAAAAATCATTAATGCGGTCTATTCATATCCGCAATGACCTAAATTTTTTTTAACTTTTTTGAAATTGTTCATGAAGTAACTGTTATTTCAGACTTTTAAAATAAAAGTCAGAGAATAACAGTTATTTTCTGACCAAAAAAATAAAAGTCCTCCGTAACTTTTATTCATGACTTTTTTAATAAAAGTCTAAAAATAACTGTTATTTTTTGACTGAAAAAATAAAAGTCCTCCGTAACTCTTATGAGAAGACTTTTACTACAAAAATTATTAAATAACATTTATTTTGTGATCGAAAATATATAAGTCTTAAGTCTCTTTTGTTGAAATTTTAGAGGTTGCAATTTGTACTTGTACACAGTAATTCTTCAACATAATGAGACCGCGAATTCTTCAGACCAAAAGGAACCACTAATGACCATGGTCACAATTTTGTTAGTGCTAACCAATAAAGCCGTTATTGACTTCTTCAACATAATGAGATCGCGAATTCTTCAGAGCAAGAGGAACCACTAATGACCATGGTCACAATTTTGTTAGTGCTAACCAATAAAGCCGTTATTGACTTCTTCAACATAATGAGATCGCGAATTCTTCAGACCAAGAGGAACCACTAATGACCATGGTAACAAATTTATTAACCAACAAAGCCATTCATGAAATTTTTTAATCAGGAACCGCGATTTCTTGGTTTCTCTTGGTCTGAAGAATTCGCGATCTCATTATGTTAAAGAAGTCTTGCATGGATTTGTTGGTCAGCACCAATAAATTTGTTACCATGGTCATTACTAGTTCCTCTTGGTCTGAAGAATTCGCGATCTCATTATGTTGAAGAAGTCAATAACGGCTTTATTGGTTAGCACTAACAAAATTGTGACCATGGTCATTAGTGGTTCCTCTTGGTCTGAAGAATTCGCGGTCTCATTATGTTGAAGAATTACTGTGTAGGGGAGTGTAGGGTAATGTGACGAGTAGGGTAATATGACGAACTCGTCGAATAATTCCAAATAAATTTAGTCGTCTCCTCTTATCGTGTCGACAATGTATTTACAGTAATATTATTAAGAAGTCCCGTAATTTGTTGGTGTGGTAAATTTTTCTAAAAAGGTGTTGCACAAATTAGCAAACCTATTCAATTTGTTTGTGTTTCAGCAGTGCCAGAGTAAAGATGTGTTGAAAATAAAATCAAATAAATATATGCACGTATAAATGAGATCTTTATCAACAGTTTTTGGTACTTGGCGTTTTTTTATTTTGCGCCGTTTGAGAGTGACACTGTTTTTGCTCCAAGTGTACCTTGTAGGGTATTGTGACAAACATTTTATATTGTATGGTGACAAATTTTTTTTATTCAATAATTTTAATTCTTATTGTTGATTCTGGGTAGAAAACTATAATATTACCAAATAACATTAAATGCTGCAGTTTTGTGGTAGTTTTGTATTGTTTTTAGTTGTGCCGTCAGTTGGAAACGATGGCTCACGCCAAAGGCTGTGGGATTTAACTCCGATGGAATTTCGAATCGTACTTTTACAGAAATATGCTCAGTAGATGTAAGCAACTTTCTGCTTTTACACTTTTAAAAAATATTGATTCTTGGAAAAGTTACATCAAAAAACAAATCATTCGTCACATTACCCTACAACTTTTGAAAGTGCAAAAAAAAGTATGGTTCACGCCAAAGGCTGTAGAATTCAGTTTCGTTGGAATTTCGAATCCTAATTTTACAGAATTATGCTCAGTAGATGTAAGCAACTTTCTGCTTTTACACTTTTAAAAATTATTGAGTTTTAGAAAAGTTACATTCAAAAATCGAATCGTTCGTCACCTTACCCTACACTTCCCTACAAGTACAAATTGCAACCTCTAAAATTTCAACAAAAGAGACTTAAGACTTATATATTTTCGATCACCAAATAAAAGTTATTTAATGATTTTTTTAGTAAAAGTCTTCTCATAAGAGTTACGGAGGACTTTTATTTTTTCAGTAAGAAAATAACAGTTATTTTTAGACTTTTATTATAAAAGTCATGAATAAAAGTTACGGAGGACTTTTATTTTTTTGGTCAGAAAATAACTGTTATTCTCTGACTTTTATTTTAAAAGTCTGAAATAATAGTTACTTCATGACTTATAAATAAAAGGTGTTGAATAACGATTAATCGATGACTTTTAAAGTAAAACTTATAACTGTTACGGTCCCTGATATAAATTAAATTGTGATTGCCTTCAATTAAGCATTTTTTCTGAAATGTGGACTTGGTTTTTTCCCTCAGTGTACATGCCCAAATTCTTTGAAATTATTTTAATCAGGGTATTCCCTACACTGTTGAATTGCTGAATTGTTGAATTTTGGTCAGCTGTTAATCAGCTGTTCCATACAAAGTCAACTTTCAGAAATTTCATTAATTCAACAGCCTCAAGGGTGTTGAAAATTTTGTTGAATCGATGAAAACCAGAGTTGTCACCTTATTTTACTAAAAGTAATGGCAACTCATCAACATTTTACTATCTAGGCTCGCATTATTTACTTTGAAATCAAATTAGCAAGTCTGTTTGTAGTTCTTCTTACCTAGCTAAAAATTTTAGACAGTAACAAACAATAAACAAGAAAGGAAGCTAGCTTCGGCCAGCCGAAGCTTATATACCCTTGCAGATAAAAGAAATACCTTTTTGAGTTGTCAGAAATCAAAACGCCTAGTTCCTGCAAAGTTACAATGAATTTTCTTATATTTGTTTGATTATTCGTATGGGAGCCTTAAGATATAGTGGTCCGATCCGGCTCGCTCCGACATATGTACTACCTGCAATTGAAAGAAAGAATTTTGGGAAAGTTTCATTGCGATAGCTTTAAAACTGAGAGACTAGTTCGCATAGAAACGGACAGACGGACAGACGGACAGACGGACAGACGGACATGGCTAGATGGACTCGGCTATTGGTGCTGATCAAGCATATATATACTTTATGTGGTCGGAACGTCTCCTTCACTGCGTTACAATATCTGACTGAAATTATAATACCCTCTGCAAGGGTATAAAAATCGAATTTTACATGTTTTAAGTTCCGTAAAACATTTCAACATATAACAGCTGTTTAAAAATTCAACAAAAACCATTTTGGGTAGTTCCCTCAATTGCTGGAATTTTCTGTTGAATTTTCAACAATTCAGCAATTCAACAGTTTAGGGAATACCCAGAATGTATTATAAAAAACATCAAATGTACTATGAAAGTGGGCTATGATTTTGCTTTCATTTCAAATAGCTCAAAAACCAAACACGCCTTTTTTTAATACCTTTTAAATTTATGTAACTTCAAAATTTCCAGTTACTTATGGGCTCCAACAGCAGAAAAACTATCTGAAAAATAAAATAAATAAATAAATAAATCCAGAAAAGCAGAGGGTATTGCTTACTTCTACACTCCGAATTTGTAGTTCTTGACCAGTCTCTGGTCACCAGACTAGACCACCTGGCAAGCACAGCTGTTAAATGCCGCGCACGCATTAAAGCTCTCTCCCAGTCTCTCGCCCTTTTCCAGCCTTCCCGCCCTCCAGCTTTCCGAGCAATAACCGTTACGCATACACATTCCGTCGTGTGGAGAGCGGGGAAAGCTTTCTGGAGCTCCAACCGGTGTCGGTCTTCCGCTCAATCGTCCATTCGCTGCCAAAGTGGTAGCAACGTGTGCGGGTGAAAGCTGCTACGTCTGGAAATACTCTCTGTACGGTTCGTGTGTGTGCGCTGCTACCTGTTCTTTTGTTTGCTGTGTTCGTTCCCTGCGATAAGACTCGTAGATTGGCCAACATTCTGTCATAATCGCAGACAATTTATATAACCCTCGATACTCTTGAATACATAATCTTGAGAGGCACGGCTATCCACACTTACAATACATTTTTAAAATCGTCCCTATGTACTAAGGCATGGGCGTATATACACGTACATACGTATGCGTACATACATATGCGCACAAAAACGTTGTCGGGAGAAACTTGTTTACCAGCGATAACGCGACGCAGTTAGGTCATCAGCATCGGGCTGATAAGAACCATTTCATAGGCTAAACTGGAAACATAGCTTACGAAACATAGAAGACTGCTTTGACACAGATTCAGCTTCACTAGATTTAGTAGCGGCGTACATCCGACTTTCAGTGACCAATTCCATTTCGTACTGATAAGATACTTTGCAGGCTAATTATAACACCATTCGACCCGAACATGAGTCCCCTCCCCAGAGTCAACATCGACGAGCCGAAATATGATCAGAACTCGTATTTGGGCAGGGCCAAGCACTTCTTCCTGCTCACCAACCCGATCAACGTGCTGGCCTCCCCCTCAAAACTGGAGGAGGCACGCCAGATCGTCCTGAAGTATCGGGCCGGTAAGGAAGAACCACTGACCAGTCTCCAAGCTGCCTAATCAAACACAAAATATTTTAAGGCAAGGATGTGCCCGAGTGCAAGAGCATCGACGACGTATGGCGAGCGAAGTACCTGTACGATTCGGCGTTCCATCCGGAGACAGGCGAAAAGCAGATAGTCATCGGTCGCATGGCGGCGCAGATGCCCATGAACACGATCATCACCGGCGGTGAGTGCTAGTGTAGTTTTTGGCGCTCAATTGGCGCCATTTGAACTATGCGCTTCCGCGCTGCTGATTAACTCGAGCACAATAATAGCGAAATCGTTTTTCAGGCATGATGGCCTTCTACAAGAGCACGGCCGCCGTCGTCTTCTGGCAGTGGTGTAATCAGACGTTCAACGCTATTGTCAACTACACGAACCGCTCGGGCACCTCCCCCATCAGCCAGCCGTAGGTACCGATCCGTAGGCGCTGTTCCCTTAACTAAGTTTATCCCCCGCCTAGGCAACTGATCACCTCTTACTGCTTGGCGACCGGCGGAGCCCTGGCCACAGCCCTGTCCCTGAACCGGGCGGTGAGGAATATGAATCCGCTCGTTGGCCGCCTGGTCCCCTTGGTGGCAGTGGGAGCGGCCAATTGCATCAATATCCCTTGCATGCGGATGCAGTAAGTAAACTGAACCTCTACCCTGGTATAACCTTCTATTGGAAAAGTAGTTCCTCTATACAAATTTTCGTGGTAGAAACTTTTAAAAGAAGTGTTTAGAAAGCTTGTTGTGGTCTTCTATGAAAACTTTTCGAAACTTTTTCGCTGATTTAAATGTAGACACCTGTGAGCATCAGGAGCTACACTAAGACTTTTATCGTTAGAAACCACCAGCTGAAGAAGTTACGTTTCTTTTCTGTCAATGTCAGAATTGATTAAATATTTTCATTCTGTTCAATGCACTCTAGTTAATTTTGGTCGCTTTCGAAACTAATTATTTTTGGAAGCAAAATTTCGAGACCAACACGAACGATAGTGTTGTCCCTGTGGGGCAACGATAGTGAAACAAAAACAAACATCACAATGAATAAAGAGCGTTCAGCAGAACAATCTTGATCAATGATCATTGATTCCTGATCCTTCATTATCGGTATTATGTTGTAGTGCGGCCAGTATAAATAATAAATTCCAAAGCTTTCATTATTTTCCTATTATTGTCCCATAAATTCGTTGATCGTTTCTATGCCAGCTATATGATAAAGTCGTCCGATTTTTGTAAAATTGAATTCAAAGTTCTGAGATTTTAAAAAAATTGAATTTCTAAGAGTAGAAGATAATATGTCATATAACACCAAAGAACTTATAGGTTCGGGGGAAAATCATGAAGAATTATGTTTTTTTCAAGTTTAAATCTTTTTGGCTTGGTGGACATTTTCGTAGAACTGCCAAAATACCTATTTTCAATTATATCAGGGTATGTAAAATAACACACACTGTAAAAATGAAATTAAAATGTTTTTTTGAAACACAGTGTGTAAAAAACACGTCTTGTTAATAACACGTTAACAATAATTGTTGAACCCTGATATATATGTTAAATACTTTGTTAATACAAATTTAGAACAAATGGGAACGCTATAGTCGAGTATAAGATACCTGTCATAAAAACGGCAAACCCATTTTTCACACCTATAAAAAGATATCTTTTGATAATATTATTTCACGTGTATAAGTATATATCCAGAAGTTTCTTTGTAGTAAGAATTAATGTGGTTTACTCCCCATTTCTAGGGAGCTGCGAAACGGTGTGACGCTATTGGATGAAAACAACAACGAGATGGGAATTTCACAGAAGGCGGCCGCTGTAGGCATCTCGACCGTTATCCTGAGTCGAATCGCAATGGCTATTCCGGGAATGAGTAAGTTAATTTTTAATATATTCTTTATATCACTATGGACGGCAGTCCATGTAGTGACGAAGCGCACCAGGAGAGCGTGCGAAGGCGACTACTATATATACACGAAGAAATGAAAATCTGCTGTGATAGTCCGATCGTAATGAGTAATACACCAATCAAAAGGTATTGCTTAAAGGATTGCATACCAAGACTTTAAGAAAATCAATTGGCTTGGGAGAGAGAGCGGTGAAAGTGAAAAAGTGCAAATTTCGAAATTTGGAGCTGTTGGGGGCAATGAGAAAATATTAGAAAGTGTATTTAATGACGAGTGTAATAATTTTTCGTCACAAATGTTGATATCAGAACTTTTGTACGTTGAAGGTGCGATCGTCACTAGTTTTTTACCTCGTTAAGAGGTGTTTTTATTTGATATATATTTACTATATTTTTATACCCGTTACTCGTTCAGTAAAAGGGTATATTGTATTCGTGCAAAAGTAGCTAGAAGGAAGCGTTTCCGACCACATAAAGTATATATATTCTTGATCAGGATCACTAGCCGAGTCGATCTAGCCATATCCGTCTGTCCGTCTGTCTGTCCGTCTGTCTGTCCGTCTGTCTGTCCGTCTGTCTGTCCGTCTGTCTGTCCGTCTGTCTGTCCGTCTGTCTGTCCGTCTGTCTGTCCGTCTGTCTGTCCGTCTGTCTGTCCGTCTGTCTGTCCGTCTGTCTGTCCGTCTGTCTGTCCGTCTGTCTGTCTGTCTGTCTGTCTGTATGAACGCTGAGATCTCGGAAACTACAAAAGCTAGAAAGTTGGGATTACCCACACATATTCTTGGGCTTCCTACGCAGCGCAAGTTTGTTTCATCGCCCCCCCTAACGCCCACAATCGCCATAATCGATTTTCAAATGTGTCTGGAGGCCACATCTTTTAAGATTTTAAAAATATATAAACGCAATTTAATAGTGTTTATTAATACCTATCGAAATGTAGAAGACATTTTTCAAATCGGACCATTCATTAAAAAGTTATACGCAATCAAAATTGTTTATATATCTATCTCCCTCGCACTCTCTTTAGCTGAGTTACGATTATTAGATAGTCGGGACACCAACCCGAGTACAGCGTTCGCACTCCCTTTAGCTGAGTGACGGGTATTAGATAGTCGGGACACCAACCCGACTATAGCGTTCTCTCTTGTTTTTATATCCGATACCATGGCTAATATATCGGTGGCAAAGCAATTTCTAAAACTCTATTAAAACAAGAAAGGAAGCCAGCCGAAGCTTATATACCCTAGATCATTTCTATTAAATTACAAATTTCAAAATGTTTAATTTCGTATCTTTCCTATGGCGGCTACCAACGGAGCTATAATTTCAAATTTATTAATTTTCCATTAATTTTGCGATCGTTCCTATAGCAGCTATATGATAGCTGTAATACTCCCAAGAGTATAAAACAATATATCTTAAAAGAACAAAGCTATACATTTTTTTAAATTTTTTTCTGAGCCTTCCAATGGCAGCTATGTGATACAGTTGTCCGATCCGGCTGGTTCCGACTTATATACTACCGCAACAGAAAGAAGACTTTTGGGAAAGTTATAGCCCGATAGCTTTAAAACTGAGAGACTAGTTTGCGTAGAAACGGACGGACAGACGGACATGACTAGATCGAGTGAAAGTGACCACTGTTAGACTGAGGCTTTTTTGTATGCAAAACGGGTGTTCTAACTTGCACAAAATGGGTAGTTTCGGAAAAAATCAATAACTTTTTTTCTGACTGTCAAATTAAACTAATTTATTGTTATATTATTATTATTAATTTATTAATATTTTATAGAATTTTAAAAAAAGTAGACAAAAACGTTTTTGGTGAAAAATGATACATGACTCTCACAGCTTAAATTTGGCTTGAGCCTGGCTTATAATGTTTTTATAAAGTTTTGTCTCTAAAAAAGACTACTAAATAAAAAAAATATTTATAGTGGAAAGGTTCTGAGAAAGTTGGGTGTTCCAACTTACAGACCGTACCAACTTACAGACCTCTCCCCTATACTTTATGGGGTCGGAAACGTCTCCTACACTGCGTTGCAAACTTCTGACTGAAATTATAATACCCCCTGCGAGGGTATAAAAAGGGGTTTTGCGGTGTTCACTGTATCTCCGCCAAAAATGATCGGATTTCCATTCTGCTTTTTACATTTCGTTTAAAAATAAAAAAAAATCGCCCCCGGAATGTTGTTTTTATATTTTTCAACTTTGAATTTTTTTTTAACCGTTCAAAATCAAAAAATATTTTTTTAATAGGAATATTTCACTAATACTAGTTTTAGCCTAACTTCTAAAGTTTTTGTCCGATTGACTTAAAATTTTATTTTTGTATAATCTTATTCTACACTCGAAAAAAATTTTAAGAAAATCGCCTAAGGCTCAGATGACACATTCCATTTTTAACGTCAATTTATTGTAGCAATTTTTCTTTAATGGGACTTCAAACGAGCGCGAGAAAGAATCAAATATTTTTGGCTGCTCTCTACTAACACCAATAATAAAGGCGCGATATCATATTAATCCTGACTCGCTTGCACTTCTTTAAAGTCACACAAATTAAAAATTGTCACAATAAATTGACGCTAAAAATTGCATGTGTCATCTGAGCCTAAGCATTTGCTTTACTGGAGATTTTTTCTATATTTCTGGAAAATTTCTTAAATTTAATAAATTTTGATTAATTTGAAGAAAATTTTCTTTACCAGTAGAAAATTATTTTATTTAAAAAAAAAATCGCCAGTGAAGCAAATCCATAGGCGATTTTCTAAAATTCAGGGCGATTATTTTTTTGAGCGTACAAGATTTTTGATTTATTTATTTTTTTTTATTTATTTTTTTTTTTAAGTCTTGAATAACAGTTAATTATAATTCATTAATTTAAAATTTTTCATCAAAATAATAGTAGTGAAAGGTCTGAATAATTTTCACAGTTAAAAAAAAGTTTAAGTATTGAACGATTAAATGTATATAATAAACCTATTTTTATAAACCTATTCTTAATTGGATTGAAATCGGGTGACTGTGCGGGCCACTCCATGACATTGACTTCATTGGCTGCGAACCACTCTTTAGCGAGTTTGCTAGTGTGCTTTGGATCGTTATCCTGCTGAAACGTCCAAGCAACAGGCATGTCTTCAGAGGCATATGGGGTCATCACGTCGCCCACTGGGCCAGAAAGTTAATTTTTTGGCCAAAAATCTGTAATTTCTTTTCTAGGATAGTTAGAAGGAGTTTTGCGTTTTTTCTTTAAAAAAAAGTTACTTATTCTGATCCGTTGTGTATCTTGAAACATTCAAGTTCTTACCACATCAACCTTCTATTTCAGCTCTGACGCCGATGCTAATGAACATCCTCGAGAAGAGGGGATTCCTGGCCAAATATCCGCGATCCAACGCCCCCATTCAAACGCTTTTCTGCGGCTTCGTGTTGATTTTCGCCACGCCCCTCGGATGCGCCTTCTTCAAGCAGCGGGCGGGCATCAATGTGGACAGTCTAGAGTCGGAGGTACGCGACAGTATCAAGAAGAAGCGTCCGGATCTGGACACCGTCTGGTTCAACAAGGGCCTCTGAGTCCCTGTCCACTTCAAGAGCTTAACGAAGACAATATTGCTTGATTCAGCTGCCTATTTATTTACTCACCTTGCATTTATTAGCATTTTGCCTGTTGAGTTTCGTTTGAAATACTCATGATATTATTATTGACCTCACATTCTTACCGATCACTAAAAGTTGTGACGGTTGGAGCTCATATTATACATCGTAACTGGTAGTGATTGTGTAAAAGTAAAAGAAACCAAAAATAAATTCTGTTAACTGTTAAATTTGAAAAGAGTTTCTAATTTGACCACGCACTCCTGGCCGAATGGCAGTAACCGTCAGGAAACCGACTATCGCGCCAATGCCACGCACTCTACAGCCAGTTCACACAGAGGGGCTTTTCGCTTGCCTCACACCAACGAAAACCGCGAGCTAACAACAATTTCAACGTAAGCATGTGGAATGTTTACAGTGGGAATGGATTTCTGTTCTATTCCTATTGGCTGAATAGCAACTATTGTGGGTCAACAGTGACGGCACGAAAATTTCCCCAGATAAGAACCATTTGAAGCCTTTCAAGTATTCATAACACCTTCCACACATACGATTCTTTGACTATATGTGGACGGCAGTCCACGTAGTGACGAAGAAGGGTGTGCGAAGGGGACCACTAAATATAGCCGTAGAATGTGAAAATCAATATAGAAAACTTGTTATACGACTTTTGGAAAATCCCACTGGTCTATAGGGAAATCCAAAAAAAAAATTTTTAAAGGCGTATATTTTCTAAACAACGAAGCCTACAGACTCGAGTTATAATTTAATTTAAACGTAAGTTAATATACTAATCACACTGCCTTCGCTTAAATTGTCTAAATATCACTGTGGACGGCAGTCCACCTAGTGACGAACCGGGTGTGTGCGCGAGGTGACTACTATATAATGCAGAATTTAAAATTTTGATATGTGAGATTTTTTTTTGGAGCATTGCAAGTGAAAGACCTTTGTAACCTAATGCACTTTTATTTTAATTTTTCACTTTTTCCAAACCTTATTGCTCTGCTTACAATAGTTTTGAGTTTTTGTAGTTAACAATTTTTTTAATAGTTTTTGGTGGTTTTTCCAAAACTGATCCCAACGACCTCTAGTTTCTGACTTACCACTTTATAGCCCTTGAGTCCTGAAATGCGCGTTAGTAAATGATAAGGAATCGAAAAAAAACGGACAGACGGACATGGCTAGATCGACTCGGCTAGTGATCCTGATCAAGAATATATATACTTTATAGGGTCGGAAACGTTTCCTTCTAGCTGTTACATACTTTTGCACGAATACAATATACCCTTTTACTCTACGAGTAACGGGTATAAACATCGGTACCACCAGCCATATAAGCCATTTTAAGCTAGATTCTTTCACTACGTTTTAAAAATGTTACTTAGCTGAACAACGATGATATAAATAACTTAGACTTTGCAATAACATAATGGTAATTAGAGTGACCAGAGTGACTCCCTCTGTTCAAATAAAAGCAAATAATCCATTTGTATCCGAAGCTCTTTTAGCGCAGGCAGCTTTTTTCCAGCACCAGCAGCAGGTGGTCAGCGATTCCAATGCCTTCCGATAGATGGCGCCATCGCCGGATCACTTGTGGCGGTCCAGACTAAGAAGCCACCCAGCGGATGGAAGCGGTACTAAACCAAAATGCTAAATTGCACTGCACTCGAGTATTTGCCTTAACCTTATTTGACACTTAACCGGTCACACTCTCTCTGCCGACGCCAAGCTTCTAGGACAAACGTGTGTAATTGTGAAACTCTGTAAACTGTTCAAAAACGAATAAAACTTATAAATCAAATCAGTGGTAACCAACCTGTGTTACCATAGTGGTGACCCCGAGCTTGAACAGACTGCAAGTACTCTTTAGTTGCGCCAAAATAAGGCAAAATTAAAATTTGCACAGAACTTCAGTCTTTCAGCCACACACACACGCAAAGCTGAAGCAACGCCACCAACACATCAAAAAGTGTATGCCCGCCGAACCCCGATACAACCTGCGCTCGCTTGTTCCTCGAAGGTTAATCTTTGACAACGACGCCATCTGCAAACCCAAGTCGAGGCATTAATTCTTCTTCAGCGCAGACGGCTAACACGGCTCCAACGGCACGAACAACAATTCGCCTACCGAAATTCACAAGCAACAATCCGCAATTGTGGTTCGCCAAGTGGAGCGATCATTTCGATTGCACGGCGTCAACAACGATGACGACAAATTCGACTACATTACCGTAAATTTGGATACAGACGTTGTTTTGACCGTAGAGGATTTAGTTACTCACCCGCCAGCGGCTGACAAGTACGATACTTAAAAGGCCCGGTTGCTCGATAAGTTTGCAGAGTCAGCCGAGTCTAAGCTACGCCGCCTACTACAAGGAGGAGGAACTGCTGGTCTGAAGCCTTCACAAATTCTGGCTCATTTGCGTCGTCTAGGTCCCGAGTCAAGCAGCGAATCAATAATCCGCACACTGTTCCTCGCCGAGATGCCCCAAAACATTCGCCCTATTTTTATCGATATGGGAAGAAAATGATCTCGAGAAACTTGCAAAAGTCGCAGACAAAATGCTAGAAACCATGGGTTCTGTTAGTACCTTTGCCATTGACTCAAGCAACGCAACCGCTGGCACTACGGTGAATGCGGTGACGCCGCCGGACGCGCTCAAGAGTATCACCGAAACTTTACGTCAACTGGCCAAAAAGGTCGACACAATCCAAGGTGAGCTCAAACGTCAAGCAAGAGACCGTTCTATCAGCCAGACACGCGGTTCGTCTCAGTACCGTTCTGGTTCTCAGCCACGCACTCAATCTTCAAATGACACCCGTGCTCAGTCGCAGCAGTCAGATGATCAGCAAGAGCTTTGTTATTACCACTTTGGAAGTGGTGCACGCAAGTGCAAATCTCCTTGCTCTTTTATACATCCTTTAAACTAATGCAGCTGTCGCCTTCAGGACTGGAGGGTGGCAGCCAAGCTAGCAACGGCGAGCATCCAGTCCAACCTAACATGTTCTCAGAAATCCGTCTTCACATTACCGATCGCATCTCACATCGCAGATTGCTCATAGACTCGGGCTCTGTGGTCTCAGTCATGCCACGCTCACGAGCTACTCAAAACGTCAAACAAAGCGATCTCACATTGTATGCAGCAAATGGAACTGTCATCCACACCTACGGCAGCGTGGTGGTCGACCTAAACATTGGTCTTCGCCGTTCCTTCATGTGGCCTTTTATCGTAGCTGATACCGAGATAGCTATTATAGGCGCTGATTTCTTGTCCCATTTCAACCTGCTCATCGACGTAAAAGGAAAAAAACTGATTGATGCAAACACCAATTTGTCGAGCCCGGCTTTGCTTTCGAACGCGAAACATCACTGTGTGTCCACCATTAATGGTAAATGCAGATTTCAAAGCCTACTGCAGGAATTCGTGGACGTCACCATACCAGCACATAGGACAAGCAACCGACACGATGTAAAACACTACATAGAAACCACAGGAAGCCCAATATCCGATCGCCCACGCCGTCTGTCTGGTGAGAAACTAATCACCGCGAAAGCAGAGATAAACTTCTTGGTCAAGCCCATTACATATGGTCAGCAAAAAGGATGGTGGTTGGCGTTCGTGCGGAGGCTATCGCAAGCTGAATGCTATAACGGTACCTGACCGTTATCCAATTGCTCACTTCCATGACTTCTCGGAGCAGCTACACGGAAAAAAAATATTTTCCACACTCAATCTTATCAAGGCGTACTATCAGATTCCAATGGCTGAGAGTGATATCCCTAAAACCGCCGTTTGCACTCCATTTGGCCTAACCGAGTTCCTCTATATGTCGTTCGGTCTAAAGAATGCAACGCAAACCGTCCAAAGATTCATCGATAATATTTTTCGTGGCGTCGATATCGTTTATTGCTATATAGACGATATCCTGATTATGTCTAATACACCTGAGGAACACGAAAAACATCTTCGTGCAGTCTTGGATATCCTTCATAGCCATGGACTCAGCATCAACCTTAGCAAGTGTCAGCTGGCACAAACCGAGGTGCAGTTTCTAAGTTACATCATCAATGAACACGGAATCAAACCTCCAAGTTAGAAGCTATTCAAAACTATGCGAGGCCTTCTACAATCTGCGAACTCGGACGATTCCTCGGCATCATCAACTATTATCGAAGGTGTTTGCCCCGTTCGTCACACATCCAGGCTCCACTTTCAAAACTACTGAGGAACGTCAGAAAAATCGATCAACGCTTGGTCGAATGGACTCCAGATCGTATCGCCGCATATGAGGCATGCAAGCAGAGTGTTACAGATGCTGTACTGTTGGCCCATCCTTGGCCAGAACTGCTACCTGTCGTCTTGCTAGGACTTCGAACGGGCTTTAAGGAGGATCCCAACTCATCGGCTGCCGAGATGCTCTACGGTACGTCGGTACGCTTGCCAAACGAATTCTTCGAAGACATAGATGTAAGCCCAGATCCTGCCACTTTTATTAGTAGCTTTCGCGAACAGATGCGAAAAATACGCCCAACTCCAGCTGCACACCATAGCAGCCAAAAAATGTTTCGTCTTAAAGGAATAGACACGTATTCATTCGCACCGATGCCGTCAAACATCCGTTGGAGCCACCATACACTGGCCCATTCGAAGTTGTACACCGCAACAATGACCGAGTGTTTACTTTAAATGTCAACGGAAAAGAAGTAGCAGTGTCTGTGGACAGAATAAAACCAGCTTTTTTACTTAGAAGTGATGCTCAACTGGACCAACCTGAAAGCAATGGCAAACCACGGACCTACGAGAAGCGAAGAGTCCAATTCATAACATCGTGACGTCGTCACTAGGGAAGGAGTACTGTGGCGGTCCAGACTAAAAAGCCACCCAGCGGATGGAAACGGTACTAAACCAAAATGCTAAATTGCACTGCACTCGAGTATTTGCCTTAACCTTATTTGACACTTAACCAGTCACACTCTCTCTGCCGACGCCAAGATTCTAGGACAAAAGTGTGTAATTGTGAAACTCTGTAAACTGATCAAAAACGAATAAAACTTATAAATCAAATCAGTGGTAACCAACCTGTGGGGGGGGGGGGTTGCTTGGGACCTTAATAAAACTAACTTGCGCTGCGTAGGCACCCCTAGAATCTGTTTGCTTAATGCCAACCTTCTATACACACAAAAAAATAACTTTGTAAAATCAACATAGAAAAATAGTAGTTAGTAGAATTTTTCATGTATTTTGTTGTTTCATTTTTTGGGTCATTGAATAGTATTTAACATTTAAAATAGTAAAAAACATATTTATGAAATTTTCATTTATTTTGTTGTTTTATTCATTTGGAAAATTTTTAGTAACGTCTCAATAAATATCGTAAGATACTATTCATTGAATAGTAACACCACAATTAATATCGTAACACAATTATTTTTTTTCCTTCATATATTTTGTTGTTTTAAAAATACAATTCTAAATTTTAGATCTGGACTTAGGGTGGTAAGAGTGTCCGCCACTTAATCTCTGGGTCGTCAGTTCAAGGAGGTGTACTATTACCCCTCCTGTGGAATATCGCAGTAAATAAACTACTGCGGATTCTTGAGGGTTGTAAGGTAGTGGCATAAAATATCCACAATCTTATGACCGCTAAACTAAAAGTCATACACCGAGAAAAAAAACCTTTCTCAACGTTCTTGATTTCAGTATTTCCGTGCTCAAAAGAGAGCCAAGAAAGATTTTACTAAAATCAAGAACGAGTATTCTTGATTTGATACTTTTGCACGAATTCAAAATACCCTTTTCCTCTACGAGTAACGGGAATAAAAATAAAAATCCCGCAACTTAACCAGCCCATTTTAAACAACTTTAATCTCTCTTTTAGCGATCACGCCAGATATTTGGAGTATTAGATAAGCGACTTAAATAAAGCTTAAACAAGAAAGGAAGCTAGCTTCGGCCAGCCGAAGCTTATATACCCTTGCAGATAAAAGAAATACCTTCTTAAGTTGTCAGAAATCAAAACGCCTACTTCCTGCAAAGTTACAATGAATTTTTTTATATTTGTTTGATTATTCGTATGGGAGCCTTAAGATATAGTGGTCCGATCCGGCTCGCTCCGACATATGTACTACCTGCAATAGAAAGAAGACTTTTGGGAAAGTTTCATTGCGATAGCTTTAAAACTGAGAGACTAGTTCGCATAGAAACGGACAGACAGACAGACGGACAGACGGACAGACGGACAGACGGACATGGCTAGATGGACTCGGCTATTGGTGCTGATCAAGAATATATATACTTTATGTGGTCGGAAACGTCTCCTTCACTGCGTTACAATATCTGACTGAAATTATAATACCCTCTGCAAGGGTATAACAACCAAGAGAGAACCAAAAAGCGACCATTGCACTTCACTTTTGTAAAAAGGCAATCGGGCTAAGATGGGGTGTCCCAAGACATACAGCGGTAGTCAAGCCAATCCTACTATATGGGGTGGCGCTATGGTGGACCGTTCTACACAAGCAATGAAACATCTTGACTCCCCTAATCAAAGTAAGACGAATGGCGCCTTGGCGCATTATTGGAGCCCTTCGAAGTAGCCCGAAAGAAGCGCGGAATGCGATTTTTAGCCTCCCTAGGCTGGACTTACACACAAAAAAAAAACAAGAGCGAACGCTATAGTCAAGTTGGTTTCCCGACTATCTAATAATCGTAACTCAGCTAAAGGGAGTGCGAGGGAGATAGATATATAAACAATTTTGATTGATTCTATACTATAGTATATTTATTTAGTCGAAAGTTTTTGGTCATAAAATGAAGTATCAGAACTTTCTGCGATTACAATGATCAATAACCAATTATTTAATCTTGTTTTCTTAAGATCGCGATTGACCATTTCACAGAACAGATGTTTTCAAACGCGTTTGCCAATGGAAACACTTCACGTTTGCCTATCGCGTCACAAAAATACCAAAAAACCGCATAGTGGAAAAATGATTTTGCTTACTGAGAGAGATAGAGAGCCGAGCTTCGTTTGCCGACACCTACGTTTGCGTACGTTTATTGCGCATACGACTAGTGTTCAACAATGGACTCTGTTAAGCACTCAAAATTTTTTAAATCGGACCAATCATTAAAAAGTTGTGCGCGATCAAAGTTTTATATCTCCATCTCCCTCGCACTCCCTTTAGCTGAGTAACGGGTATCTGATAGTCGGGGCACCCGACTATAGCGTTCTCTTTTGTTTTTATAGTTACTGAACAATCTTCATTAGACAATTTTACCATGCACATTTTTTTGTGTGTCACTATGCTGCGTGAGCATTTATTGCCAGCAGTTGGTGGAGCTCCAAATAAATATGTTAGAAAGTGTACTCGGGAGTCCAAACAGCAGAAAGCAAAAGGATCTGTTGCAGAAGGCGTTCATATATATTGATCTGAACAGGCTATTTAATAATTCTCTGACACGAACCGCGACAAAAGTAGCTGCAGCTTCTGCGACGGCACATAATGCCAGTGAACAGAGTCTGAGCCGGGGCTTAAACGCCGGCGAGGAAATTATGCGCAAGAACTAGGGAGAGGTGCCCTTTCCAGCAGTTCTTCGAGGCCGGCAGCACCACAAGCAAAGTAAAATCAGATAAGGTGCAGCAGCTGGTTGAAGTAAGAAAAGGAGGTGGTTTATGCGGCTTTGCATTGTCGCCTATCAACGTGTATCACTTCTGTATGGCATGGCCATCATTGGTCGAATGATGGACGAATGGCGGGCGCAGGTGATCAAGAAGCAAGCGTCAAGATCATGGAACCGGGTAAGAAGACCCATTGCCTGCGCTGCAATGACCATAGGTCGCTTTTGATCATATCTAGCCCTGCCATTCCGTTGGATAAACGTACTGCTACTGCTTTATACGCTTGGATCATCCTCGGAATACTCAACTATTGCCAGATCATTTGGCATAGAAACATTCAAAATAAAGTTCAATAGAAATCTGTAAATAATTCAATATCAACAATAAATTGTTTTAATTTTTCCCGCTTCCTATCGGCTTATCAGTTTCGGGTCTGTGCAATTTTGCTTATCGAGTTGTCAATCGAAATTTCAAAAAAATACCAAAAAAAAACCGCATAGTGGAAAAATGCCTTAAGACGTTGCCACATATAGACAGGGTATTCCCTAAACTGTTGAAGGGAACGACCCAAAATGGTTCCTGTTGAATTTTCAAATAGCTGTTATTTGTTCAAAAGTTTCGCGGAACTTTAAACATGTAAAATTTGATTTATTATTGCTATTAACTGTCTAAAATTGTTACCAAGGTAAAAGGAACCACAAATATGCTTTCTATTAGAGCCCTGCATGAATCCAGAGTTTTCGAGACATTTTATGTTTCGAAACATTTTCACAGTGAGATTCGAATGATTCGAAACATCTACAACAGTGTGATACTTACGATTCGGTCTTCAAACGTGACTTAAAAAGAAAAGCTCCTATAGAACATTTGGTATTAAAAGAAAACAAAAATTCGTACAGCTTGTAAAATTTTGTAAAAGCAACGCCTCCCCAATGTTTCGAATCAACTTAGAATGTTTCGAATCATTTCCAGATATTTTGAAACATATATACAGTTGACATAAGGGATTCGTATGTTTCGAAATATTTAAGCACACTGTTGATTCATGCAGGGCTCTACTTTCTAAGTTGATTTTAAAATAAATAATGCGTACTGGTGACACTAAAATGTAATTCAACAGTTTAGGGAATACCCAGAGAGATTCCCCAAGCTGTTGAATTGCTCAATTGTTAAATTTTGGTCAGCTGTTAATCAGCTGTTCCATACAAAGTCAACTTTCAGAAATTTCAGCAATTCAACAGCCTCGAGGCTGTTGAAATTTTTTTTGAATTGCTGAAAAGCCAGAGCTGTCACTTTTTTTATTAAAAGTCATGGCAACTCTGTAACATTTAAGTATCACCAGTACGTATTATTTATTTTAAAATCAACTTTTAGTAAAATAAGGTGACAACTCTGGTTTTCAACGATTCAACAAAATTTTCAACAGCCTCGAGGCTGTTGAATTGCTGAAATATCTGAAAGTTTACTTTGTATGGAACAGCTGATTAACAGCTGACCTAAATTCAACAATTCAGCAATTCAAGAGTTTAGGGAATCCCCTCATAATTTTTTGGCGTTTTTTTATATGAAGTTTTTTGTTTTGTTCGACTTTTTGGTGGGTTAAATACTAGGCCTTCAACGCCACGCGTTCATAGTGGAGAAAGGGCCTAAATCTCAGAGTGCAGTGAAAATGAATTTATTTTCCAAAAATATGCAGATGCACCTTTGGCGTTAGTCCATTTCAATACCGATTTTTAGAGGAACCGTTTGGAATTTGAAAAACTAAGAATGGTATAATTCTGTGAGCCGACGGAATAATAACTCGCTATTCCGCGGTCACACTGTTCAGCTTGGGCTCGGTTTTGTTTTTATTTAATTAAACTATAGTTTGAATAGCTAAATTGCATAATTTATTTAGAATTGTTTGGCCACAAGAGAGTACCTGTATCACCACTCTGCAAGCCGATGCACATAAAAGAGCGAGCTCTGGAAGAATTGGATTCTGTGACCAGGAGGCATAATCAAGATTAAGGTGTGGTTAGATGATTCCCTAAGCCAAACATCATTTGTGCTTGCACTGATCAGTAAGATAGTCCAAAATTCTTTGCTCATTGGCAACTGGACATACCTATAATAGCAAATCAAGTACTTCAATAACTTAATGTAATACATAGTTTTAGATTAATTTATGCGGTTATATTTTTATCGCGGCTTACGACCACGCCTAAACACACACATGCACACACACACAGATGTGCCTGACACGCAACGGATTACTAATTCAAACAAATGTGATTGACCAAAGATCGCCAGATTTGTTTACTTTACATTTGTTTATGCCATTAGGTGTGCAAAATAAACAAGAATATTTGTTTCTCTTCTTCCAGAAACAATCGTATTTCAAAGCAAAATGTGCCTTTAGTCTAATGCGTGGAGTGCCATCTGAAGAAGTGTCAACGCCATTCAAAAGAAAACCGAGTATGTTCTCAAAAAGCGGCATCCTGGCCGGCCTCCTAGTGCTCCATTTAGTTGGCCTGGCCACGCCTCAGTTGCCTGGAGACCTGCCTCTGGGCCAAGCGGATCCGGGCCAGACCGGGCAGCAGCCACAAACATATCAGCCCAGCTACAACAAGGACTATTCGCCGCGATACAATCCTCTATATACTGGTCAGCAACAGAGCCCGGAGTCCAGCCAGTTCGACAATCCTTTGCTCGACGGCCAAAGCCCCAGCACCTACAAGGGCTACTACGATGGCAGAGTAGGAGCTGGAGGTCTTGGCGGCACCGTAGTCGGGCCTGGAAATAACCTGGGTGGACTCGGCCCTCAGTACGACCCCTTTAACCGAAACAGTATTGGCGCGGCGGGAGTCAGCTATCGCGACGCCTACAGTGACGAGGACAACTTCTGTCCGGAGCACTGGGTCTCGTTTAGGCAGACATGCTATCGCTTTATTCGTTCGCCCAAGCGCAACTGGGCTGAGGCGAAGAAAATATGCAAAGCCTACAATGCGGACTTGATAAATGTAGACAACGTGGAGAAGCACTCATTTATACTCAAGAACCTCATACTGCAAAATCAACGGCAGAACCGATTCTTCATCTCTGCCCGTCAGACGGGCCCCCTTAACTGGGTCAACGATGACAACACCCAGTTGGTGCAGATTGAGGACTCCTTTTCCATGGATGAGCACGTGGCCCTGGAAAACGAGGATTTGCACGACAATCGATTCCTTGTGCAAAACGACCTGAACAACCGAAATCTCAACAATCCCAATCAGTTTTATAACTCTCTGCCTGGCACCGTTAATCAGCGCAATCAGAACAACCTACGCGGATTTATAGGCACGTTATTTGGCACTTAAAATTATACTTTTCTAATCTCTTTGTCTCCCGCAGGTCCTAACCAGCCATACGGAGAGAACGGATATATACGCGATCGCGTTGTCTACGCTTTCTCGAAAAAAAGAGATCGATGGATGTTTATGCCGGCTTATGAAATTGAACTCAATCTTTTCATCTGCGAGTCTAAGGTACTATACAGTCCAGACAATGTTAACATAAAATTGGACGACAAGCGACCCTATTACTATGGACTCGATATTACTGATATGGAACGTATTCCACGAGGTCCTTATTTCGTAAAGATGCCAAACGACACGACTTTCGATGTGAACAAGAATCGCCTGATCAATGATGTAACACTAAGCTGTTTGGCCGGTGGTTTTCCTACGCCCTCATACTACTGGTACCGCGAAGTATACGTAGACGACACACTCGAGTACCAGAAAATCGATCCACTGGCGCAGGATCGATACACCATTTCTGGGGGCAACTTGATTATCTACGAGCCTAAGCAGGCACTAGACCAAGGTTCATATCATTGCGTGGCAGAAAACAAATTTGGACGCATTCGTTCCGAAAGTGCACATCTGAACTTCGGTTTCATCATGGAGTTTAACCTAAAACGCTCTGCGGAGACGAGCGAGATGAACTGGGGCAAATCGATATTCTGCGACCCACCGCAGCACTATCCCGACGTTCGGTATTACTGGGCTCGCGACTATTTCCCCAATTTCGTGGAGGAGGACCAGCGTGTATTCGTATCTCGAGATGGCGCCCTTTATTTCTCCTTTATAGAAACCGTTGACAGAGCCAACTACTCGTGTACTGTTCAGACCCTTGTGTCGGATACTGGCCGCAACGGTCCCTTTTTCCCGCTACGCGTAACTCCAAACAGTAACTATCAGGCACTGATATTTGCCAACACATTTCCAAAAGTCTTTCCGGAGGCGCCTGTGGCAGGTGACGAGATCCGGCTGGAGTGCATGGCCTTCGGTTACCCAATTCCGTCCTATAATTGGACTCGACAAGGACTACCTCTTCAACGCAATGCTTACACCATCAACTATGGACGTGTGTTAATCATCCAAAACGCAACCACGAACGACAACGGCGAGTACTCCTGCACGATTACCAATCCCCGCAAGACGCTCATGAAAAGCATCTATATCAACATACAAATGCGCCCACAGTTTACCATTCCTCTCAAAGATATGATCAAGGACTACAACAGCGACGTAACTTTCATATGCGAGGCCTTTGCCATACCGGACGCAAACTACACGTGGTACAAAAATGCCGAACGTCTCGATCCCGGGACCATTAATCGTGACCGATACATTATCCAAGACAATGTACTAACTATAAAGTTCCTGGAAAAAGATAAGGACGAAGCAATGTACCAGTGCGGAGCCCAAAATCAATTAAAAACTTCATTCTCTTCAGCGCAGCTCCGGGTGCTGTCTATGAAACCGTCTTTTAAAAAGCATCCGCTCGAATCTGAGATCTATGCTGTTTACAATGGCAATACCACAATTGTCTGCAACCCGGAAGCCGCTCCACGCCCAAAATTCCAATGGAAAAAAGACGGCCAGCTGTTAGGCTCGGGCGGTCACCGACGCATCCTTCCGAGCGGCACTCTAACCATTGCACCCACGTCACGCGATGATGAGGGCGTTTACACATGCATTGCATCAAATCAAGCTGGCACAGATGAGTCCCACGCCAGAGTTATTGTTTTACGTAAGAAAAATATGACATTAATTTAAATAGGTAGCAAAACTTTTTAATTATAGTCACTATTCTAAAAAAAGGAATGCTACTAAAAAATATTTTATTAGGTACTCAAAAAGTAATATTGACAAAGTAGTTATACCCGTTACTCGTAGAGTAAAAGGGTATATTGTATTCGTGCAAAAGTATGTAACAGGGTGAACAAATCGACCCTATAAAGTATATTTGTATTCTTGATCAGGATCACTAGCCGAGTCGATCTAGCCATGTCCGTCTGTCCGTCTGTATGAACGCTAAAATCTCGGAAACTAAAAAAAATTATTAAAAAGTTATGAGCAAAAAATGAAATGGCCGCTAGATGGAGCCAGTAGGTTTGACGAAGACATATCTCCATCTCCCTGATAGTCGAAGTACTCGACATAGCGTTCTCTCTTGTTTTATCTTAATTCAATGAAAACAAAAATGTTGTGATTCTTTAAGAAATACATAATTTTTTTGGTTATTATTTAATTTAAAAAGCGTTATTATCGTTGATTATAAAACCTACTTTGTTACTTTAGAAAAATCTTGAAAATAAGAAATGTTCATTTTAAATACTTTCTTTAATTAATTTTTTCAATAACTTTCAGAGGAAATTCGGTTTATTGAAACCCCTCCGCAACGCATTGTTTCCAAGGAACATGACTTAATCTTCTTGCATTGCGAGGCTGCCTTTGATGAGCTGCTAGACATAGCTTACGTTTGGAAGCACAACGGTGAAATCCTAAAAAACAACCACGATGGAACCGGACGTATTGTAAGCTGATTTTTAACGAATCCAAACTAACCGCCATTATACCACAATATCCGCTTTATAGATTGTAGACTGGAACAGATTGACTGTGCATAACACCACCATGCGTGATGCCGGCGACTACGAGTGCGTAGTCAAGTCGGCGGTCAACGAGATTAGCAGTAAGACCAGTGTTTCCATAGAAGGAGCACCTGGCGCACCAGGCGGCGTTCAAGTCATACAGATCAGTAAGACGAAGGCCATCATTGAGTGGGTGGATGGAGCCAACAACGGCCGCGCAATCCGCTATTACAACATCCTAGGCCGCACCAACTGGAATCGCACATGGGTGAATGTGTCAACCCATGTCCAGGCGCGGGAGGTAGATCGTTACACTTCGCGCCAACAAGCCGAGGTTGTTAATCTTACACCGTGGTCGGCCTACGAGTTTAGCGTTACCGCCGTAAACGACTTGGGAATCGGTACGCCGTCAGCCCCATCACCAATTTACAGCACCTATGAGGACAAGCCTTATATAGCTCCAAGGAACGTGGGTGGGGGGGGTGGAAAAATTGGTGACTTAACTATTACCTGGAACCCGCTATTGCCACAAGAGCAGCACAGCCATGGTATACACTACAAAGTGTTTTGGAAGCTTAAGGGGGCTATCGAATGGGCATCCGACGAGATAAAGAAACAGGACCATATGGGCGTGGCAGTTGTTAACATTCCGCTCAACAACTATTATACGCAGTACGAGGTTAAGGTACAGGCCATCAACAGCATAGGCAAAGGACCGGAGAGTGAAATTGCTGTTATCCACTCCGCCGAAGACATGCCACAAGTGGCTCCACAAAAGCCCATTGCGCTCGCCTTTAACTCCACATGCTTTAATGTCACCTGGCAACCGATTGATATGTCCCGCGAGAACATTCGAGGCAAACTCATTGGCCACAGGGTAAGGTTGTTGATTTACACTTTATACACATTGTTTTAACCTTTTTTGGATTAGTTAAAGTACTGGAAAACTACACACCAGGAAGAAGATTCCGTCTACTACCTGTCACGTACCACAAGAAATTGGGCGCTGATAGTTGGTCTGCAGCCAGACACCTACTACTTTGTGAAAGTGATGGCATACAATGCTGCTGGCGAAGGACCTGAAAGCGAACGGTTTGAAGGTGGGTAACAGAATACTTAAGAAACACAAAATAATGCTTTTTAATGATTTTTAGAACGCACATATCGAAAGGCCCCACAAAAGCCACCGTCTTCAGTTCATGTATATGGAATAAATCCGTCCACGGTGCGAGTTGTATGGCGCTACGTTTCCCCCTCACAGGACGAGGAACCAGTGGAGGGATATAAGGTACGTCGCCGAGTCCAGCGGCCAAGAAACTAATTATTAACGTCTGAACATTTTCAGGTCCGCATTTGGGAAACTGATCAGAACATGATCACAGCCAACAATACCATCGTGCCAATTGGACAAAAACTTGAGTCCTACATCAACACGCTTACGCCCGGAAAGAGCTACAACATGCGTGTTCTAGCATTCAGCAATGGAGGAGACGGTCGCATGTCCAGTCCCACTCTGCGCTTCCAAATGGGTAAGACGACGCGTAATGCTGCAAACACCCGATATGGCCACAACATCAATACGGCGCTTATTTTAAGCACATTGCTACTCATCACAACCTTTTTCTACACAAGCCACTGATTGCAGCACAAATCAGGATGCATAAATTTAGGCAGTAAGAATATAAACTATACTAAGAAGTGACCTTATATAAGAGTAAGTAGTACAGCGATAAAAAATATAAAAACATTCCGTTCGTGCTCTTTTGTGAACATTATAATTTATGTAAATGCACTCCGTCCATTTTAAAGACTTTTTAAAAACAAATAAAATTATATCTTTCCCAAAATGCGTGTGATTAAGACTGTCAGTACTAATAGGGTCTTCCCACAGAGCTCCATCCACCATCCGTTGAACGGATGGTCCGTAAGGTTTTGCCGTTCCGAAAATTCCCCACTTAGTCCGCCATCCAATTTTGACGGACTTTGACGGGCTCTTTTATGCGATAGTTAGGCGATGTTTTCTCGGTGCAACTCTGAATTCTTCCTCTTGACTGTGAAAATTGGAACGATGACTGCAAGAACAAATCAAATCGATGGCGGGAAAAAATTACATTATGCCTAAGTTCATTGTTTTTTGGCAATCGTTGAACTATTTGTAGTTAGTTATGAGCGGAAAAGCGTTCGCAAGCAGGTTGTTATGTGTGGGCCAAAATGTAAGCTGTTGTGGGTACGAAAACATCAATGTTTGCAGCAAAGTGTCAGAATATGTTCTGGACTTCGGAAATATAACTAATATTAATTAAAAGTGTACTTTGTACTCCTATAAAGTTTCAAAGTTGCTATAAATTACCAAAAACAGCACAAATTTGGTTTTGTTTACACATTTTTCATAATAATATTGGCTAGGCAGAGGCGTAGTAAGAGCGTAGTGTGGGGTACGGGAGGTTAGGCTCTCCCTCAATCAGCAATATGTATGCATACTCGTTGTAGGATATGTTATAAACGTTCAAATATGTTTTTAAACTATTTTCTTAATCTATTTATTGTATTATTCTACAATAAGATTAGGAGAACAATATGTTACGATAGTTTTGCTGAGTTGAAACCCCCCTTCGTTTATGTTGAGATGAGCAACTGCTCTTCAGTCAGCTGGGAACACGAGTTTCACATTCGTCAAAAATCCCAACCGTTTCAAACGGATGGACTCTATGGGAAGAGGCTATAAGGTGTTAGAAGTTATTTTTCGGTATTATTGATAAAGGACGTGCATATCACTCGTGCGTCACGAGTGCCAAATGACATGTCACGAGCGATTCACCTGGTGTTTCACGAGTGAAAACCGATTTCTGGAACTGAAGGGCAGTATCAGATATATTAGCCTTATTTTAGATGTTGTTATTAATACCTACTTCAAATCGTACAAAGTTATACGGCCCTGTTCTAGTTTTCACTTCCGAAAGATTCACACGAATTCGAATTTCCCAGACCAATAATATTTGTATAATGTTCCTTGATGTTGTATGTTTATAATTGCATTATCGGAATTGGAATTAGTTGCGTGTATTTGACTTATTAATAATTATTTTGTGGTTGCACCAGTGCTGCCAGTTTAGCCACTAAGTGGCAATTTCTAGCCACTTTCAAAAAAATTTGCAACTTTCCTTTGAAAAATGCTATTAGCCACAAATCTAGCAACTTTTATTAATTTTATTTTAAATAATTTTTACAATTAATTTAAAAACAAGCAATTTTTTCATTAGCATTTTTGCCTTTTTTATACCCTTTTTGCGTCAAAAATTTAGTCCGCTTTGAATCCCCAATTTGAACTGTCTTCGACAAAAAATTCCACGGCGAAATAGGAACTTCAAGTTGGAAAAATTCTGTAATTGGCCATCTTTCAGGCAAACGGGTTCTTGGTTTGTTATGCAATTAAAATATTTAAAAAGTGACACTTATTATCTTTCGAGTCCCATAATCAAAATAATTGTACGACTTTTTTAAAGGGAGAAGTAAATACGATGTTATGACAACCATCGAGGTAACACAGTGAAATGGTTCTCAAAGATATCTAAACTTATTTTGAACTTTGTAAATCTGTGTGTTGTCATTGGCTTGAAATGCCAAAAACTTATAGGCTTAATTTTCGTGATCATTTTCAAAGCGGGTGAACTCTGAAAACTTCAGTCACAATACAAAAGAATAATGTTTTTCGACTAGTGAAACTCTTCGCCGAACTGAGTACTAGGCTTAAACTTTAGATCGGCGCTAATTGTAGCGATTTGATTGCACTTCACTTACATATGTATTTCCTTACGTTTTGATTGCAAAGGTACGGATGTATTGAAAAAAAAAAACTCAGCCGATCTGAGTACTAGGCTTTAGATTGGAAAAATCTGTGTACTCTTATTTATTTTTTTAATATTTTAGTGTTTTTTCCAAACATTTTGGTAATAAAATTTCAGAAAAAAACCTTTTCCCCCAAAAATTTGTCCCCCTAAAATTCCCCTTATCACGTCAAAAAACCCCTAAATCTAGGGGGACACCCCTGATCAGGGAACACTGCATTGCGGGTGAACACTGAAAACTTTGGCTAGTGAAACTCTTAGTCGAAGTACTTTTACACTTACACTTAAGCTTTTTATACCCTTGCAGAGGGTATTATGATTTCAGTCAGAAGTTTGCAACGCAGTGAAGGAGACGTTTCCGACCCCATAAAGTATATATATTCTTGATCAGCATCACTAGACGAGTCGATCTAGCCATGTCCGTCTGTCCGTCCGTCTGTCCGTCTGTCTGTTTCTACGCAAACTAGTCTCTCAGTTTTTTAGCTATCGGGATGAAACTTTCCCAAAAGTCTTCTTACTATTGCAGGTAGTATATAAGTCGGAAGCGACCGGATCGGACAACTATATCCTATAGCTCCCATAGGAAGGATCGGAAAAAAAAACGTTAAAAAAATTCTAGCTTCGGTGTTTTTTGAAGTATTACCTTCTAATCTTGGGAATATTATTTATTATATATTTCTGAATTTCGAATTAAATATTTTAAAAATCGGATCACTATATCATATAGCTGCCATAGGAACGGTCGAAAAATTAAATGGAAATAAATAGGAAAAAAATTATATCTTTGTTGATTTTTATTACATTCTCTTCTACTCTGGGATATGACTATTTTTAAATATTTCCGAATTTCGATTTTAATTTTAAAAAGATCGAACTACTATATCAATTAGCTGCCATAGAAACGATCGAAAAATTAATTTGAAATAATAGGAAATTTAACATTTTTGCGATTTGTAAATTAATAGAATGATCTGCAAGGGTATATAAGCTTCGGCTTGCCGAAGCTAGCTTCCTTTCTTGTTTTTTATATATTTCTGAATTTCGAATTAAATATTTAAAAAATCGGATCACTATATCATATAGCTGCCATAGGTACGGTCGAAAATTAAATGGAAATTAATAGGAAAAAAATTATATCTTTGTTGATTTTTATTACATTCTCTCCTACTCTGGGATATGACTATTTTTAAATATTTCCGAATTTCGATTTTAATTTTAAAAAGATTGAACTACTATATCATTTAGCTGCCATAGAAACGATCGAAAAATTAATGTGAAATAATAGGAAATTTGGTAATACTATACATTAGCGGGCTCACCCCCGAAATTCGCGAAAAAATTATCCTCGATGGACCGCGATTTCTTAAGAATTTACGTGCAAAAAGAACTTGGCGGTCGGCCATGGTTCTCTTGTAATTGAATATCAAAGTTCCCGGTTTTGCTATAAAAAACAAGGGTGCTTTTCTCATATTTTCAATCAAAGTAATTACGTTTTAATGAGTTCCTATAAAATTAATTCATTGTTTAAATGAGTTCCAATAAAATTATTTAATTGCTTAAATGAGTTCCTACAAAAAAATGTAGAATTTTGTCAAATTTTTTTAATTGTATTTTTTGTCTAATGAAAAAACGTATGCAAATAATCATGTTATGAGTGGAGCGTGGTCTATAAAGGACATGATTGTTATCACAATGCTGTATCGAGATTTTAGTGACGGCCAGGATCGATCATAGCCATCCAAGGTCCCCCACCAAATAAAACTCAAACAATTTGTATCTTTATATTTATTTAAATAGTTTCAATGAACACTTTTCCGCACCACCATTGAGGTAAAGTTCCAGGCGCGTTTTTTTATAGTGGTGTCCCCCTTAGGCCTAATCCACGCTTCAGATCCGAATATAACAAAGAGTGTCCTAATTAACAGCTGAGTTGTTATCGAAGGTGTCCTAAAAATATATATGCGAAATTTTATGATGTATGTTAAATATGAAATTAAAACATAGATTTTTTTTTAATTTCATGCCAAATTTTACTTGTGACTCGTTGCATTTTTTTTTTAATTTGTACTTGCACGATGTTTTAATTTCATATTTAACATACATCATACAAACATCATTGTTCCACCGTCTTTGACCACTTTGCATGGGCTAAGGCAGGTTGGACAGTCGCGCTTGTCCAAAACAACTCCGTGATCTTGTAAAAAGCGGAAATGACCTTTCTCATCCATACCGAGAAACTCTCCAAACGTTACAGAGCAGGACTGGCACGTCATGTTAAACAATATGAATCAATAAACAACAATTTTTGATACAAATTTGAATATTACGGAAACTTGAAAGACAACTCGATTTTTATAGCAAGTATGAGAAAAGCACCCTTGTTTTTTATAGCAAAACCGGGAACTTTGAAATTCAATTACAAGAGAACCATGGCCGACCGCCAAGTTCTTTTTGCACGTAAATTCTTAAGAAATCGCGGTCCATCGAGGATAATTTTTTCGCGAATTTCGGGGGTGAGCCCGCTAATGTATAGTATTACCGGAAATTTAACATTTTTGCGATTTGTAAATTAATAGAATGATCTGCAAGGGTATATAAGCTTCGGCTGGCCGAAGCTAGCTTCCTTTCTTGTTTAATATGAATAGCTCTGCTCGGCAGAGACCCGATGTTCCTATTTATACCCGTTACTCGTAGAGTAAAAGGGTATATTGTATTCGTGCAAAAGTATGTAACAGTTAGAAGGAAGCGTTTCCGACCCTATAAAGTATATATATTCTTGATCAGGGTCACTAGCCGAGTCGATATAGCCATGTCCGTCTGTCCGTCTGTCTGTCTGTCCGTCTGTCTGTCCGTATGAACGCTGAGATCTCGGAAACTATAAAAGCTAGAGCATAACGCCCACAATCGCTTATATACGATTTTAAAAATTTAAATATTTCGGAAAAGTAAAAATGCAGTTTTATTGTGTTTATCAATACCTATCGAAATGTAGAAGAAATTTTTCAAATCGGACCATTCGTTAAAAAGTTATGCGTGATCAAAGTTTCTATCTCCATCTCCCTCGCACTCCCTTTACCTGAGTAACGGGTATCTGATAGTCGGGGCACCCGACTATAACGTTCTCTCTTGTTTTTCTTTATAAGGACCGTGTTTTTTTGTCATAAAAACCATTAAAAATATAGTTTATATCTTTAATATATTGAATTGTATTTTTTCCTCATGGGATTCCAACGAGTAAGAACGAGAAAGGAATAACATGAATAATAGAGCAATCGACATAAATTAATTCTAGATAGAAGATTAAATGTTGAAGATATAAAGAATTTTAAGGCTTATTATAATTATTACTTAATTAAATATTATAATTTTCATAATTTTCGTTTGTTGATAAAAAAAAACGAAGAAAAAAACTTACACTCAGCGTCAAGGCAAATAATTTTTAATTGTCACTTTGACAGGAAAAATCTTAGACTTGACGTGATATAAAACTAGAAAGGAAGTTAGCTTTGGCAAGCCGAAGTTTATATACCCTTGCAGTTAAAATAAATACTTATTGTTTAATGATCGCTCGATCGGTGCGGTTCCAGGGATTCCAGATATATTATTAACTATCTAAAAAAAGTTTTTAAATTTTCGAAAATGAAAGCGCCTACTTCCTACAAAGTTACAATGTTCTTTCTATTATTTTTTTTGAGTATTCCTATGGAAGCCATAAGATATAGTGGTCCGATCCGACATATGTACTTTCTGCATAGGATAGAAGACTTTTGGGAAAGTATAATCGCGATAGAAACGGCAGACGTGCATGGCTAGATGGACTCGGCTATTGGTGCTGATCAAGAATATATATGCTTTATGTGGTCTTCTGACTGAAATTATAGTACCCTCTGCAAGGGTATAAAAAATTCAAAAGCCGGAACCTTGTCAACGGATTAAGTTCGAACCCCAAACTGAAACCATGCCAAAATCCAAAATAATATGGGTTCACAGCCCTGGTTTGAACGTCCCAAGCGACTCCGTGAAATAGCCCATATGGAAACCAGCTATTGAATGAGAACTAAAATACCACACAGTTTGAGGAACCTCCCTGTTAACATGAAAAATAAAGTATATTTTCGAGAGCTCACCAGGGTCATACTGCACTCTGCGGTATCAGCAAAAGCCTAGAGTAGATGCAAACATGGTTTTATAACGCACATCCATCCACATTGGAGACCTGGAAACGTGAACTGTCGACCTGCCCAAGGCACACGCCCTCCCCGAAAGAGAACTGGTAGCTAAGTGAGCACCATGGCCAAGGAGAACGGCTGGAATGGCTGCGAAATGGCAGGGCAGATGAACGGACGCAGTTCCTCAAAGTACTCCCGCAGCACGGAACTGCGACGCGTCGAGGACAACGACATCTACCGGCTTGCCAAAATTCTGGACGAGAACGCCTGCTGGCGCAAGCTCATGTCGATCATACCCAAGGGCATGGATGTGCAGGCCTGCAGCGCTGCCGGATGTCTAAACTTCGCGGCGGCCGTCAAGAAAGGATTCAAGTACACGGCGCAGGACGTATTTCAGATTGATGAGGCCGCAAACCGACTGTCGCCGGACCAAAGCAAGTCCCAGATGCTGATCGACGAGTGGAAGACCTCGGGCAAGCTCAACGAGCGTCCCACAGTAGGGGTGCTGCTTCAACTGCTGGTGCAGGCGGAGCTCTTTAGCGCAGCGGACTTTGTAGCACTGGATTTCCTGAATGGTAAGTCTGACTTTAGTTTCCTTAAAGAAAAACTGTAGTTTCTGGCTGCTCTAGAATCCGCTCCTGCTCGCCCGGTGGACGGTCCCGGGGCGATTATTAGCCTAGAGCTTCTGGATGAGGACATGGACGTGGACAACGACGGCCTATGTTCCAGCTACCAGCCAAGAACAGCCACCCTTGAGGCGGCTGCTCAGGGAAGTGTCGGCCTGAACCTAGACACCTTCGACAAGCACTTGGTGACTCGGGAAAAAAGTGTGCCGCAGTCATCCGGGGATGCCCCTCCCGTAGCGCCACCTCGGCGCTCTCCAAGACCTTCGGCAAACCTCAGCTCCTTCGTCCTGACTAACACCGTATCCTCGTCGGCAACCACACCAAACGTACCCAATCTGACCATTCTCAATCCCAGCGAACTAATACAGGAACCGGTGCCGCAGCCGCGCCCGCAGAACATTCCCAATCTGTCTATACTCATTGCTAGCTCTGGTGATTCAACGACAAATTTCTTAAATAGCCCAAGCAACCCAGCCACCTCTATGGCGCCAAACATACCGCGAATAACGCTTTTAATTGATAATTCTGCAGAAATAAGTTCACGTACAACTCATGCGAAAGCTGCAAACTCTACGACGCCGCCAGCAAACTCGAACAATTTGCCAATGATAAGCGCTTTGAATATAAATAATGACAATGGGGAGACCTCGCGCCCAGAAAGCAGCAGCAGCACTAGCAGTTTGAGCAACGATGATGACGACATCGATGACGATGGAGAGGGGGAAGGAGAGTTTGCGGATACATCCCTGCCTAATCTGAGCAACTCAGAGCAGCAGAACTCCAACAATGACTCCAGCCTAACAACGGTCACTGGTACCAGCGGAGATAACAGCTTCGAGCTGACCAACGACTCCAGCTCGACGTCAAATGACGATTATACTTGCAACATTCCGAACTTGAGTGAACTGCAGCAGTAGGTGAAACGAAACCCGTCTACGTTGAGTAATTTCCACCAGCCAGACATTTCGTTGGCCACCTAAGCTTAAGTTATGTTTGTACAACCAACATACATGTAATTTATATGTTTGTCGATATCGATACCTAATTTAATGTCGCTTACTGCATAAGGTCCAACTAGAATCTAAGATTCAGGGCAAGCTTTCGACATACTATTTTTTAGTCCATATCACGGCTACTGACACAGTACATGACAAACGCGGCAATATCAAATATTTCCGTTTCGAGAAGCCATATGTATGTAACCAAATAACCGATTCTAACAAATTTTGTAGAACTTGCAAAATACTCTATAATTTTCTAGTATAAATATACTTAAACAAAAAATGGTTTTCATCAGCTGTGTTTTTTCTGTGTTGGACCTACTAGCTTAAAGGTTTATACAGAGCTGCGGTATTAAAAATCTGCTATGATGTCTGATATATCGAAAGGTATCCTTAATGGTAAAATGTTGTGCATTGGTTCAATAGTAAGAATTAAATACATTTCTAACAATTTTCGCCAAGCCGGAGATTTATGTACCCGTTCAGTTAAAAAAAAACATGTAATTTAATTAAAATCATATTATACATTAGGGTGAGTCGATTTAGGACCCCAAAAATCGTTAAAGGATTCTAAGCAATATTGCCGAACATATTATACTTGTGGTCTAAAATTACGTTTTTTTTTTTATCACAGTTTAATTTTATTTTTTGTTTGTTTTGTTTGCTTTTGTTTAGAAACAACAGTTTGTCAACGACGGAAGATGAAAGTCGAATGCGACGGTCAAATATAAATTGTCCAGCTTTGCTAAAAACGCGTTTGATGTTTCTAAAAAAATAATATTTTCATACAAACACCTTGTTAACGTACAAATGTACATATGCCACACACATGCATATGTACATTAGGACGGTCCACATTTGTATGGAAATTTTAAGGTCCTACTCTCACCACCCTATACGGTGCGCATTGAAATATTAAAGGTATACCAAACGAATTTTTTTTTAAATCTCGTTTTAGGGTATGCGAATTGCTTTCAAAGATTATCACCCATACTCCCTGTTGCCTTCGATCAAAATGTTTTTATACCCTTGCAGAGGGTATTATAATTTCAGTCAGAAGTTTGCAACGCAGTGAAGGAGACGTTTCCGACCCCATAAGGAATATATATTCTTGATCAGAATCACTAGACGATTCGATCTAGCCATGTCCGTCTGTCCGTCCGTTTCTACGCAAACTAGTCTCTCAGTTTTAAAGCTATCGGGCGGAAACTTTCCCAAACTTCTTCTTTCTTTTGTAGGTAGTATATAAGTCGGAACGAGCCAGAAAGGACAACTCTATCAAATAGCTCCTATGTATAGGAATACGCGGGGAAAAAAAATGTAAAAAAATTATATCTAGGGTGTTTTTTAACATTTAACCTCCAATTTTTAGAAATATAATTTTTTGTCTAATTCTGAAAATTGGACGACTATATCATATTGCTGCCATAGGAACGATCGGAAAATTAATGGGAATATAATAGGAAATAAATTATTGCTTCCTTGGTTTTTATTGTATTCTCTTCTCTTTGATGTTTGGTTATTCCAACGAAATTCATAATTTGACAAGACTAAAAATGGGAGAACGATTTTTTTCGGCCAAATTGGTACTGTTATGTTTAATTGTTAAGAAAACTTTAACAACGTTTCGCAAGGTCCTAGATCCCGAAAAAAATCTCGGAAAATATCGATGTTGGCTTGCCAAATGTTTCGATGTTTCTCCACCTCTATAGCCGAGTCGATCTAGCCATGTCCATGTCCGTCCAGACAGGCAGACAAACGGTTTAAATGCTAAAATCTCGGAAACTATAAAAGCTAGAAGGTTGGGAATAAGCATGGAGATTCTTGGGATTCCTCCGCAGCGCAAGTTTGTTTCATCAAGGTGACACGCCCCCAGTAAAACCCACAATTGGCTTAAACGACTTTAAGATGTGAGTGGCGCCCGCAGCTTTACAGATTTTGTAAGTGCCTTTTGGTTTGATTCCCAACAACAAACTTTAAAAAAAGTATGGCGGCGTAATTGGACCGCATCTGTATGGTATGGCAATGTTTTCATTTGTGTATTTATCCCTTTAAAAAATCGAAAACTTATTTTGAGTATGAGATTAGAAGGATATGGAGTCGCAATTTTAAAATGCTTTGACACCATAATAAACCAAGAATCCGTTTGCCTCTAATACTCCCCGAAAGTTGGCCGGGCTCAGCATATTTACAACTTTGAGCTCCTTTTTCTCAGAATCCTTGCGTCAGGGAATTTTTGCAGAACTCATTTCGAGTTGGGGATTCGAAGTGACTACATTTTTTTTTTCGATGTAAATAAAAAAGGCATTATTATTTACTTTAAAATCAAATTAAAAATAACATTTATGTTCCGTAAAATTTGACAACAAATAAGAGATGTTTGAAAACTCAACAGGGACCTTTTAGGATTGTTCCCTTTTTCGCTGTAATGTTGTGTTGTATTTTCAACAATTCAGCAATTTAGCAGTTTACGGAATAAAAGAAGTTAGCATTAAATTAAATATTTTTAAACAATTTTAAAATGTAATTTCTTTGTATTCCGTTGCAAAAAGTATTATAATTTCAGTCAGAAATTTTGGAACGCAGTGAAGGAGACGTTTCCGACCACAACACAATTGAAACTAAATGAATAGATCCATGGCTAACCGCCAAGTTATTATTTCATGTAAATTCTTAGGAAATCGAGGTCCATCGAGGATAATTTGTTCGCGATTTTCTGCAATTATTATTTTGTAACAGCAAGGGTATTAGTTTATATGGCTTAACGAAGTTAAAATCATTCTCTTTTCCAAATAAATGGTAAAAACAAACTACAAGTCAGCTGTCAAAGTTATGCCGAACTGTAAATTGTCTGTAATGTGATTTTTTGGGTATTCTCTAAACTGTTGAATTGCTGAATTGTGGAAAATTCAACAGAAAATTTCAGCAATTAAGGGAACGACCCAAAATGGTTCTTGTTGAATTTTCAATCAGCTGTTATTTGTTGAAAAGTTTCACGGAACTTAAAACATGTAAAATTCGATTTTTTTTTTTTTTTTACTGTCTAAAATTGTTAGCAAGGTAAGAACAACTACTAATAGACCTTCTAATTTGATTTTAATGTAATTAATGCGAACTGATAATATTAAAATGTTGCAGAGTTGCCATGACTTTTAGTTAAATAAGGTGACAACTCTGGTTATCAACGATTCAAAAACATTTTCAACAGCCTGAAGGCTGTTGAATTGCTGAAATTTCTGAAAGTTGACTTTGTGTGAAACAGCTAATTAACAGCTGACCAAAATTCAACAATTCAGCAATTCAACAGTTTAGGGAATACCCTGTTTAAAAATTGTTGAAATTGATAATTAGTCAATCGATGCTTGCGGGCTCACTTAACTATCGATAAGATTCATAATGTAATCGATGGTCTGTGCATATGAATAACAACAAACAGGGACATCTTTTAGTAGACACATAGGTCATTCGTCAAATCAACAAATCCAAAATTATTCGCAATATGGACGAGTCGGAACTACTGTTTAATCTCTTCTACTTCCTACTGTGCATGGTCATTATCTACCCCCCCGAGGAGTTCCAGCGCCTCGGGCTCACCATCGAGCAGTTGTTCGCTCGGTTTCTGGGCGAGGAGTACCTAGACTTTGTGGGCTACCATCTGCGACGCACATCGCTGAACCTCTTCGTGCACTCCTGCCTGCCATTCTCCTACTTTCTTATCCACAGGCTGAAGTTCTCCGTTTTCGCCACGCAGGAGCCGCTGGAGGACTCCGAGCTCGACCCAGATTTCCCAATGCCCCAGGAGGCGGTGGCCTTTAAAACGCTTACGTGGAAGACTGCCCAGCGGTTTAGTGTGCTGGCCGTTCTAGCCGTTCCCGCCCTCATATTCAACTGGCATCAGCAGAACTGGCGCCGGCACCCCATCAGCAAGGCCCTTTCCAAGTACTCCAACTCGCCGGGCAGCTATAATGCCGTGGCCAGCGACATTGGCACTGAGTTCCGGCGACCTGAAATTTACAAAAAAAAACTTAACTCTATTAGTACTGTGATTGCCACCCAGAACTGGATAATCAAAACCACTATGTACAATGTCCACTTTGCTCATCAAAGCAACACGTCGCTTAGCGTAGCTAAGGTCAGTTACGGACGAGCTCTTGATCGGTGTTTAGTTAAACTATCTTTTTTGCAGGCGGAGACATACAACATTTCCCATCATGACCAGAACGACACTCTGCAGATGATTAGCATTATTGTGCGACCGATGAGGCAGGGCGTGAGTGACTTCCACATACGAATTAATGCTTTGGAGTTTAGGAACCTAGAGGACCGTGTTCGGCGCCCCATCGCAATTCCCTCTAATATCCAGTTCCACCGAAATGTCATCGACCGCTTTGTGGACGTGTTTAAAACGCAAGTTGCTCTAAATCCCATCTTTCAGGCGGACGCCACTACAGATAAGTGTTTCGCCTGCATGCTTAACGAACCTAACACCAAGATCCACAAACAATGTGCGGACTTGGATCGCAATGGCGCTCCCCTTGCGGAAGGGGCGTGCTGTTCCAACTGTTACTGTCGACCTATGTGGTGCGTGGAGTGTCTGGCACGTTGGTTCGCTGCTCGCCAAACCGACGTTGATCGCGAGATGTGGCTAGAACAAAAGTGCACCTGCCCAATGTGCCGGGCCAAGTTTTGTGTGCTTGATGTCAGCTATATCGGACCCCCAGCAGACCTAAGAACCCCTTCTCGGTATCACGGACCACAAGATGAGGCTGTTGATACCACGTGATTAACGACTGTCAATTTTACAATTAAACGACTCTTAAATCGAACCTAGTTCTTTATTGGTCTGATTTAAAAATAATAATTTTTTTTACAGTAAGACGTACAATATACATAGCTATAAACTTAAAAATATGCATATTAATTAGTGCAATTATCACGTTTTAATACTTCAACAATCTAAGCAAGCTAGAATGCAGTATACAATAATTTTGGTGAAGAACAATTGATCTAAGCGTGGAGAGAGGAAATGCTCGTGCGAAATATGCCTTACTAAACACAAATCAAGGTAAAGTAGATCAAGCCATGCAAGGTGTACTTGTCTTCCCTGCGCTGCATAGACAGCCCGTAGTGCAATAAGTCCTCTGTTTTACTCCGTTCCTTTCTCTTTCTTATCTAATAGAATAAAGCGCCATGCTAAATTATATACATATGCATTATAAATATTTACATTATATAAAAAATGCACAGTAAGTACAGCCATCGGACTATGAAGGCGACTTTATCTATAAATTCGTTTCGTAAAAACTTTTATAGCTCTCCACTTGGTCACGTTGGCCTCGCCCCTGAGTTCCTGTTGTCGTCATCGATCCTGTCGTAACAGGGACAGCAGTCTTGGAACACCCGCTGGGCGAACTGCGAAATGATTCCTAAAATAAAAAAAAAGCAGAGGGCATTTTAATTTTCTTTAAAGGGTTGCAACGAAATGAAGGAGGCATTTCCTACCTACCTTATAAAGTATAAATATTCTTGATCAATAGACAAGTCGATTTAGCTGTGTCCGGCTGTCCGTCCGTTGCTACGCTAACTAGTCTCTCAGTTGTAAAGCTATCACAAGTCTTTTCTATTGCTAAAACTCGCAACTTTAAAATGCAATTGCAAGAGAACCACGCATTTCCGCCGATAGTCTTCCGCACGTAAATTCTTAAGAAATCGTGGTCCATCGAGAGTAATTTTTTTTCGCGATATTTGGGTACAGGCCCGTCCTCTAGAGTATTACCTTTTAAATTAAAGTAATTAAAGTTTAATGAGGTGCTATAAAATTAAGAAAACCTAATAAGGTTTTTAAATGAGTGACTATGCAAATCATGTAGGCTTTTAATATTGCATTTTTTTTATAACCTGCTATGGGCAAGAAATCTTTCTGCTGAATTATTCCCGAATAGGAATCATTTGAAAGTGGTGCATTAAAAAAGAAAGCAAAAGAAAGAACGTGCAGCCGTCGAAAAAAATTTAAATTTCCCTTAATATTATTATTTTTTTTGGATGCAATATTTAAATACATTGCACTATGGGGTAAAAGTCCACTTTTACTGGCATTAATTATTACTCGAAAACGACGTAACATTTCAAAGTTTTGTTTTTGGAATTTGGGTTATAATATTTAAAGGATTACTTTTTGAAAAAATGGGCATAGTCGCGCCTTTTTTCAGGAAAAACAATTTTTTTAAAGAATATGCCCAACAAAAAAAGTTCGTTTTCTATTGTTCTTAAAAAAAAGAACAAATTTGATACAAAAAAAAATTTTGGAATTCCCAAAAATAAATTTTTAAGTGAAATCGAATTTTTTAATATTTCCTATATAATTCCCAACAAAAATACTAAAACCATTTATAGCAAGGTAAGTATTGTCAAATGATGATGTAAAATCATTTAAACTAAATAATATTTAATAACAAAGATAATTGCATAGTGTTTTTCTCAATATTTATCGTATTTAACATTTACCATACAAAAATAAGAAAATTGTACTATTCGCTACGGCATACAAATCAAAGATGAAAAAACTGAGGTTATTTGAGAAAAATGCAAATTGCTCCAATAGTGCGAAAAAGTGCAGAATGCGACTAACACCTATGGATTCTGTATTGACAAGGCTACAACATAGACTTGGTAGCGCATTAAACTAATCTAAACTTCTTTTCCAAAATCCTTTTCAAAGTTGAAAATTGTTTCTCAGAATCCAGCTAAAGATGCATTTATAAAATTAACAAATATTAGTATAAACACGCACAATTTGAACAATTAGTTGCAACTAACATATAGTCCAAACCTGGGAAATCCATATTCTAAAGTTGGATTGTTTATTTATTGTTTTGTATGCGAATAAAAACAAATCAAAGTTCACCACAAAAACTATGCAAACTTAGCGTGTGCGTTTTCGTAAACAACAGCTGACTTTGCAGCTGTTATTTTAACATAACACTGTTAAATATTAACATTTTAAGTATAAGGCATAACAGTTTGATGTTTTGTTAGTACTTTCTAATTAATTATTTTCCAATTGGAACACTTTTAAAGAATGACTTAATGCCAGTAAAAGTGGACTTTTACCCCATAGTGCATTGTGTTCAGGATTAAACAAGTAGTTGTTGGTGAAAATGGATTGTTTGTGTCGCTGAGAAAAGCAAATTCAATATTGATGTTTGGTTTTGGGTATACACAAAAAAAAGACTTGGTAAAACTGACAAATACAATTGTCAAGCAGTCCCCAACCAAAAAAATTGTCAATTCTACCAATTAAATAGTTACTTTCACAACAACAAATATACACAATTAGCAAAGACACACACCCAAAGCAAAAACAAAATACACGTAACTATTTCTTATAGTTACGTAACTATTCGTATAGGTCAATTTTACCAATCAATTTTTTTTTTGGACCGCGATGTCTTTTGATTATCATAATAAACATACAGATGTTGATCATCCATGGTCCTGAAAGATCTTTAAAAACCGCTGTCCATCAAGGATAATTTTTTCGCGGTTGTGGGGGCTTTTTGTAATTAATGTAAGGCCCATGATCCATGATCCATGTATCCTTAATCCATAAAAGAAAGAAAAAGTAAAAAATAATTCGTTTTTGGCGGTGCGCAAAGTCTTTAAAGTTTATTACGTTTAGTTTAGTTTGTTCAAAAAGTATCTAAATCACTTTACCGAACTTTTTAGCAAGGGATGAAGTCGCTGATAAAATTCAAGGCCCTGGGAGACAAATACGACTTGAAAATATTAGTCAATATCGGTCCTTTTTGTTCGGAGACAGAAGCTCTACAGGCTAGGGCTACGTCCAATTGCTAATAGTCATGAAATAAACTTCTACTTAACTCTTTTATTCGAGCGGAACAAAAAAGTTGACAAGTTAAGGGCTAGTACTGAAAACAAAAAGTCGTCCAAAACAAAAAACTTCATATGAAACAAAATTTTTTGTTTTGGACGACTTTTTGTTGGGTTGAGTACTAGCCCTAAGGAAGTAAGAAAAATATTAAGTTTCGTATAAGTTGTTTTACTGAAACTTTGGGACTGTTGCGCACCGCCTAAACGTTAAAATAATATTTTTTTGTTCTTGCATACATTGGACATTGGTCGCCCGCGAGATTTTTTGGAAAAATTATTTTCTGAAGGCAAATTTTATGACCAACGCGTTTTTCTTACTAAATATTTTGTTGGTCTTCAATCTTCATGATATTCAGCAAAACTTCAAACATTCCTTCTGGGGTGAAACAAGTTGAGGGTACTATATGATAACACATGGTCTTTATTTTATTTCTTATGACTTCTGCAGGTTGGTGGAACTATTGGTCACAGTCGCAGTATTGGTTGCGCTCATGGTCAAATCTGTAAGCGAGAGCTCGATGAGCCAGATTGCTGTCAAACTGAACAAAATGGCCTAAGTAGCGGTAGGGGCGGCAAAACAAAAATTTGACAACGCGAAATTTGTAAGGAATAATGGAATTGTAGAAATCAAGGAAGAAAAATAATAAACTTACAAAAATATGGACCTCCGCGTCAAAGAGGTATAGCCGAATTTTTAATAGCAAAGAAAGGTTAGAAAAAAAACACAACAATTGTACTCCATTTTAGATCAAAGGATTATTGTCCAGAGATGAAAATGATGTTATGAAAATTATCTCTTTTACCCTATACCGTTAACAGCGAAAGTAAGTTTCGTACTGTTTTTACCCCAGTACTGGGCTAGACTAGTTAAAAAGTATGTTGACATTTTGAAACTTTCCTCGAAGGCATTGCAATTGACTTCAAAATGACGTAGGAAAAAGTTATAGCCAAGAAGCAGCATATAGCTGCTATGTCTAACCAAACTTTTTATTATTATAATTTCAGTCAAAAGTTTGCAGCTCAGTGAAGAAGACGTCAAAAGTCTTCTTTTTATTGCAGGTAGTACATATGTCGGAACGAGCCGGATCGGACCACTATATCTTATGGCTCCCATAGGAATAATCAAAAAATAATTGAAAAAACATTGTAACTTTGTAGGAAGTAGTCGTTTTGATTTTTGACAATTTAAAAACAACATTTTAAATAGGCATACCTGCAAGGGTATTGTCTTTCTTGTTAAATTTGACGTTATTTGACAAACATAAGAAAATTCTAACTACAAATTAATTTTTTTTCGGACAAATCCATATTTAAGTTTTTACTTTTTTGTCCATATTGTCGCTCGTAAAATTTTAAAGTTTAAGAGGGGTATATGCGATTTTTTCTATAAAAAGTGGTTGGATGGATCTAATTCAAACTTTTTGTATATTATTAAGGGGGGGGTAGGGTCTTGCAAAAAAAAAATTTTGATTTTTTTTTTAAATTTTTTTCTTGTAGATTAACATCTTAAGATTATACAAAAAAAGTTGTAAGTCAATCGGACAAAAAGTTTAGAAGTTATGCTAAAACTAGTACCCTAACCTCTAAGACTTTAGGTACGTAAGTGCATCTTTAAGAGCGTTTTTCTCGAAACCACGTTTTGAAAGTCCGTGTTCATCGGCATTTCTAAACGGCTCAACCGATCGTTTTCAAATTTGTCGCATATTTTTCTGCATTAAAAAACCCCTGGGAAGCGTTTTTTTTATTTTGAACTTTAAATGTTTTATTTTTAAGCCGAAAGTCAATTTTTTGTCTGTCTGTCTGTCTGTCTGTCTGTCTGTCTGTCTGTCTGTCTGTCTGTCTGTCTGTCTGTCTGTCTGTCTGTCTGTCTGTCTGTCTGTCTGTCTGTCTGTCTGTCTGTCTGTCTGTCTGTCTGTCTGTCTGTCTGTCTGTCTGTCTGTCTGTCTGTCTGTCTGTCTGTCTGTCTGTCTGTCTGTCTGTCTGTCTGTCTGTCTGTCTGTCTGTCTGTCTGTCTGTCTGTCTGTCTGTCTGTCTGTCTGTCTGTCTGTCTGTCTGTCTGTCTGTCTGTCTGTCTGTCTGTCTGTCTGTCTGTCTGTCTGTCTGTCTGTCTGTCTGTCTGTCTGTCTGTCTGTCTGTCTGTCTGTCTGTCTGTCTGTCTGTCTGTCTGTCTGTCTGTCTGTCTGTCTGTCTGTCTGTCTGTCTGTCTGTCTGTCTGTCTGTCTGTCTGTCTGTCTGTCTGTCTGTCTGTCTGTCTGTCTGTCTGTCTGTCTGTCTGTCTGTCTGTCTGTCTGTCTGTCTGTCTGTCTGTCTGTCTGTCTGTCTGTCTGTCTGTCTGTCTGTCTGTCTGTCTGTCTGTCTGTCTGTCTGTCTGTCTGTCTGTCTGTCTGTCTGTCTGTCTGTCTGTCTGTCTGTCTGTCTGTCTGTCTGTCTGTCTGTCTGTCTGTCTGTCTGTCTGTCTGTCTGTCTGTCTGTCTGTCTGTCTGTCTGTCTGTCTGTCTGTCTGTCTGTCTGTCTGTCTGTCTGTCTGTCTGTCTGTCTGTCTGTCTGTCTGTCTGTCTGTCTGTCTGTCTGTCTGTCTGTCTGTCTGTCTGTCTGTCTGTCTGTCTGTCTGTCTGTCTGTCTGTCTGTCTGTCTGTCTGTCTGTCTGTCTGTCTGTCTGTCTGTCTGTCTGTCTGTCTGTCTGTCTGTCTGTCTGTCTGTCTGTCTGTCTGTCTGTCTGTCTGTCTGTCTGTCTGTCTGTCTGTCTGTCTGTCTGTCTGTCTGTCTGTCTGTCTGTCTGTCTGTCTGTCTGTCTGTCTGTCTGTCTGTCTGTCTGTCTGTCTGTCTGTCTGTCTGTCTGTCTGTCTGTCTGTCTGTCTGTCTGTCTGTCTGTCTGTCTGTCTGTCTGTCTGTCTGTCTGTCTGTCTGTCTGTCTGTCTGTCTGTCTGTCTGTCTGTCTGTCTGTCTGTCTGTCTGTCTGTCTGTCTGTCTGTCTGTCTGTCTGTCTGTCTGTCTGTCTGTCTGTCTGTCTGTCTGTCTGTCTGTCTGTCTGTCTGTCTGTCTGTCTGTCTGTCTGTCTGTCTGTCTGTCTGTCTGTCTGTCTGTCTGTCTGTCTGTCTGTTTATTTTATGCAGAAAAATATGCGACATATTTAAAAACGATCGGTTAAACCGTTTAGAAATGCCGATGAACACGGACATTCAAAACGTGGTTTTAAGAAAAACGCACTTATAGATGCACTTACGTATACGTAATTTTCTTAATCCATGGGCGAAAAGTCCGTTTTTTAGGGCGATTTAGGGTAAAAATTTCTATGAGTGTACCTAAAGTCTTAGAGGTTAGGGTACTAGTTTTAGCATAACTTCTAAAGTTCTTGTCCGATTGACTTAAGCCTTTTTTGTATAATCTTAAGATGCTAATATACAAGAAAAAAAATTTAAAAAAAAAAACGATTTTTTCGCTCCACTTGTAACATGATTATTCCGTAGACAAAAAATAAATTTTTTTTATAAAAAAATCTTAAAAATCCCACTTTTTTTATAGGAACTCATTTAAAGAAACTAATTTATAGAAACTAATTTAAACAATTAATTAATTTTATAGGAACTCTTAAAAATGTAATTACATTGATTGAAAATATGAGAAAAGCAGCCTTGTTTTTTATATGTAGCAAAACCGGGAACTTTGAAATTTAATTACAAGAGAACCATGGCCGACCGCCAAGTTCTTCTTGCACGTAAATTCTTAAGAAATCGCGGTCCATCGAGGATAATTTATAGTATTACCAAGCTTTGTTTAAGGCCAACAATTAATCGACATTGAATCAATATTTCTTTAACCATTTTTTCGGCTATTCATTAATTTTTCATCAAACTTCTATCACTGATGTATAGTAAGCTTCATTTTTGAAGAAAATGAGAGACTCGGTTTTTCTACGACTGTCAAATGAGAGCGCCGGCTGGTTGGATAACAGTTGATGAATTTGGCCGTCAATAAATTGTGGAATTGTGGGGATGGTACCCGGTTCAAAATTTTGGTCGCATATCTGAGCACAAATTCTTAAAAGATGATTCTGACGCACTTAAAAGTATACCTCGCACTAGTCCCGAGGATTTCGTTTAGATGTCGATCATTTCCGTTTACTTTACCCGGTTTCGTAAGTTTCCATAGCTTTTAGCAGGCGACAGACGAGGGTATTTCCATTATTGTTGCGACCAACACATTAACAGAAAGAGAATCAGTGCAAGATTGAGAACCGTAGATACAAACAAACATATGTACATACATGCGTACAAATATCGCTCACAGAAATCGCCCACAAATCACGATCCCTTCAGAATACGGATTCTAAAGTGTACCGGTGCGATAATGAAAATGCGCAAAAAAAACAAAGACCACACCTTTTCGTTCTCCTTCGGGGATCCCGATCCTACGTCGAAGAGCTTGCCGTCTACCGCGTCCCGCTTTTTGTTCCTCGACCGGAAGCGTCCAGATCTGGAGATGGAGATGTTGCGCCATTGGTGGCCATAATCGCACCGCTTTTCCTCTTCACTAAGAACACTGTCCAGGTAGTGGATCGTCGGCTCGTGGGCGGCTGTCATCGCGTTGCTCATGGCCTCCCGGCGGAGGAGGAGAAGGTGCTATGGCAAATCGATTGAGTTCGGCTGCGACCCTTTGTTCTCTTTAGCTGTTGTGCTGGTGTTTCCGATATTGCTGTTGATAACGCCTAGCACAAGCCGATAGCCGAACTCGTACTGCCACTGGCTCAGGGGTCTTTTGTTTTGATTGCTTTCGTGGCGAACCGACTCCGATCCCGCATCAAACAGCGGCGCTCGTTGTTTCCGTGAAGCGATTGGCCTACGACTGTGGCCAAGTTCCCGGCGCTGCTGCTACCAACCAAACCGTCGATGCCGACGATGACGCCGATTCCAGATACTTCGTCACAAAGAACAAACGCAAACCGCGGAGTCGAGAAGTCACAGTGACAAAGAGACAATCCGAAACTCTTTCTTCAGGCCTTGTGATTTTCCTCCTGAAGGCCCAACCAGGTGAGACAGGCCCACTGGGCTCACACACGCCTATGCATGTATGTATGTGTATACATTTGTAAGGTAGCATACTGATGACTGATTCCATCCGTTTAGTATCAATTTTTATCATTAGTAGTTTTTATTTTTTTTAGGGGTGATATTTTAGTAGAATGAATACAAAAAATGTTCACAAATCGGATGAATAAAATTAGTTAAAAAGAACCGAAACATTTAAAACTAAGCCAATTGTTTTTATCATTCTACCGTCAATTGTATATATTATATACATACATATATAATATATGTTTGTACGTAGCAAGACCGATGAAAATTAAAAAACGCTTATGCAATATATTTATAACGTTCATAGCCCCATATTAGTTGTTTGTTAGCGACCGCTTAAAATAGTTTTGAAATGTGTTGGAAGCAATCCAGCTATTAAAGTGAATTTCCTAATCTTTACTTGAGCAACTAATTAAACAAAATTCGTATAGTTTTCTTAATACAATTCTTTGAACACGCGGGTATTTTGAAGTTCCAATAAGTTGTTTTAAAAGCGACCGCTCAAAAAAGTTTGTAAAAGTTTTGAGCGCAATTCAGTATATGTATATATTCTGGGTATTCCCTAAACTGTTGAATTGCTGAATTGTGGTCAGCTGTTAATCAACTGTTCCATACAAAGTCATCTTTCAGAAATTTCAGCAATTCAACAGCCTCGAGGCTGTTGAAAATTTTTTTGAATTGCTGAAAAGCCAGAGTTCTCACCTTTTTTATTAAAAGTCATGGCAACTCTGTAACATTTTAGTATCACCAGTACGCATTATTTATTTTAAAATCAACTTAGAAAGCATATTTGTGGTTCCTTTTACCTTGGTAACAATTTTATACAGTAAATAGCAATAGTAAATCAATTTTTACATGTTTAAAGTTCTGTGAAACTTTTCAACAAATAACAGCTGTTTGAAAATTCAACAGTCGAGAACTTCGACTATCAGATACCCGTTACTCAGCTGAAGGAAGTGCGAGGGAGATGGAGAAATTTTTGATGGCTCCATCTAGCAGCTGTATCAATTTTTGCTCTTAACTTTTTAATGAATGGTCCGATTTAAAAAATGTATTTTTTGCACAAATACAATATACCCTTTTACTCTGCGAGTAACGGGTATAAAAATTAGCTTTTGAAGTCATTCTTAAAAGCTAAAGGGGCATCACAGGTCACCGGTATTATATTTCTGCCCGTATTTTGATATATGTATGTAAAGAGTAAGCCATGTGTGTTGATTTATATGAACTTCCTTAACCTTTTTTATACTCTGACACAATTAATCGACAATAAAGATAAGTCCGCACGAATTCTCCAATTGTTTCCTTCTAAAACGTTTATTTTTTCAATTTGGGTTTGGCAAGAACAAAGGACAAATTTGAACTTAAAAATGGCTAACTTAACATTCTTACACATTCACATAGTAATGCCTTTGCTCACTCAAAGGGCATCAGAAAGTCGATGCTGAAGAATTTTGATCTACCAGTGCACACACATACACAGTATGAATCTTACCTGTGCTCCCGATGATAAGCGCAAATAGTCAAAACAAACACAAAACTTGCTAGCAATTATAAATGATTAGATCGCTTTTTGGAGCGTACACGTCGGACAGTTCTTTAACAGTAAATTTAGTCTTTGCTGTTTAGAAGACTAAAAACTTTTACGACCTAATGACTAGTTTAAAGTTAAGTTAATGTAAGCTTCACAGATTCGTAAGTATGAATCAGGCAAATGCAGATTCTCCTACAAAATCATAGCTTTCATTATCGGGCGACCAGTTTACTTTTTGGGTTCATTATCCGGAATCGCGATGACATAGCAGACTTAAAAGTATTTAGTAAAAGTATTATTCACACTTTCTTGCTTCTCCGCCGTTTGGGCTAGCACCAGGCAATCGAACCCGACGCGAAATTATTCGGATGCCTTTTTATCTAATCTGTCATCATTACACGCGCCAACAAAGTGCACTGAAAATGAGGAAAAAAAGATTCCCAAGTACGCAAAAGTTTAAAATTAACAGCTTTGTCGTACAATGTATTCTACCCAAAGCAGAGGGATTTGATCTTATTTACATAGGCAACTTTTTAATTTACAAAAAGGGTAACGTATCAATTCAAGTGTTTGGAAGCATATACATATATAAATCCATTATATACTATATCGATATTATATCTACGCAAGGACATGGCGGATTTTTCTTTATTGTTAACAAAATATTTGCCAAAACTAATTGGCGTCTAGTTTGAATATACATTTACTTTCCGGCCTTTACACATAGTGTACTTTAACAATAAATTTAGCTTTGTTACCTGCAGACTCTTCCTGAATTTCAGCCATCTAAATTAAATGGGCTTTGGAGTGTCCTTGCAAGTGCGAGAGGTAAAACAATTAACTTAAAACAAACGATAACTCGTAGAAAACAGTTGGCCCTGTAAATTGAATTTAATACCAATTCCTTCTAGACAACGCTACCTCCACTATCGTCGCGTTGACGAGTGATTACTGCGTCCATATGCTGAACAGGAGGAATTGGTCGCTGCTGGGGCTGCTGATCTTGTCGCGCTGCATTTGCGGCATTGTTATTGTTCCGATGCATGAAATTCCGAATGTTTTCCTCAGTGTAGTCGACGATTCGACGCTTCTTACGTCGGCCGTATTGTTTTTGCTTCAGATAAATCTTGAGGATTCCCTTAACCGTTATAAAGGTGAGACCTCCCAGGAGTGTGCGGTGCAACGTGTTGTCCACGGAGTCAAAGAGAATCCGTCCCACGATCGACGATATGGTGGGTAGCAAAAGGGCGCCACAGAACACGCGCGTGGCTGACACGGGGTCCGAGAGAGCAGGTGTGGCCGGATTGCTGGTGCTTTGCTGGTCTTCTTCTTGGTTGCTGCATAAGACAGAAGATTAAAGGGCTGCGGGCATAGGAATTGTGTGCGCACTTACAGGTTCGGATAAATGAGGCTCACGAAGGGAAACTTACGCACCACTGTTCCGCGGTTTCGAATCAGGCGCAATAGAGCATCCTCCCAGCGAATCAAGCGACCAAGCACCAGTCCCACCGGAATTGCCGGCAGTCCAATGAGCAGAACGAGGGGGTCGCCGGCTTCCATTATGGACATGCCGTGCTCGTGGCCCACGATCTGTCAATGGTGCATTCGCTGAACAAGGAACTAATTAGAAATTGAATATATGTAATATGTACCTGTAAGAAAGTCACCGCTCCGTACGTTACGGCTGTCCAGTATAGAGAGCCCACAAAGAAGCCAGCCGCCAGGAAGGGACTAAGGCGCTTGATAAGATTATCCATTGCCTCCAGGGCACCGCCAAATTTGCCCATCTGGGGGAATACAATAATGTACTCAGTCTGGCACTGTGGACAGGACACTGAGCGGAGGGCGTTGCCCTTTTGGGTCTTCTCGTCAATCCAGCGGTAGAGGCAGCTCTGGTGCACCCACTTGGTAGTGCCGCGGCACTGGCAAGGTTTTACCCACGCCGCCAGGCGGTTGTCTTCGTCGGTGGCGAAACAGATCCAGCAACAGCGCTCCGCCTCCGCCACATCACCGCCCACTTGGACCGTAGTGGACGTGGAGGCATCTGAGGGCGCTTTGTTCGCTGGAGCGGGTGGCACAGTCAACGTGGTGTGATCTTCCTTGGCAGCATCTGCAGGAGCCTCACTGTCTGCCGGGCGCGCTGCACCTTTGTCGGCCATTTCGCTGAAATTGTCACACCATGTACTATTTATGTATGTAAATCGGCTGCACTTGGGTCCCGACATTTCGGTTCAGCTTACTTTGCTTGCACTCTTTTTACTGTGCTCTACTAGCCCCTTATTCGGCTAAGGCGTGTGCTTTCACTTCTTTACCGGGCGGGTCCTCTCTTTATTTTTATTTTGCGTGGCTCAACGAAAATTAAACTAAATTAATCTGATCTGATATATTCTGCACAGCACATTCGATGATTTTTCGGTAGGACCAGAACCCATTTGGTCATTTCTACTTAGCGCTTGCACTTAACCTTTGCTATGGTCACACTTGCAATATTGTTGCTGGTGGTTTCCAGTCAGTTTAAGATTTAAATTTAATGGAACATATCGATTAATTAAATATATGCTAGTAGCGTCATCCCACAGAGAGCCCTCCACCATCTCACAGAACCCCGATTTTGCAAATTAATTTTAAAATCAAATCTCAAAAACAAGAGTGAACGCTGTAGTGGGTGTCCCGACTATCTAATACCCGTCACTCAGCTAAAGGGAGTGCGAGGGAGATGGATATATAACATTTTTTTGATTGCGAATAACTTTTTAATGAATGGTCCGATTTGAAAAATGTCTTCTACATTTCGATAGGTATAAATATACACAACAAAATTGCATTTATACTTCTCGGAAATCTTTAAAGGCGCCAGACACATTTTAAAATCGTAAGTGGGCGATTATGGGCGTTAGAGGGGGCGTGGCGCTCAGCTAAAATAAACTTGCGCTGCGTAGGAAGCACAAGAATATGTGTGTGAAAACTCAACCTTCTAGCTTTTGTAGTTTCCGAGATCTCAGCGTTCATACGGACAGACAGACGGACAGACGGACATGGCTAGATCGACTCAGCTAGTGATCCTGATCAAGAATATATATACTTTATAGGGTCGGAAACGCTTCCTTTTCCCTGTTACATACTTTTGCACGAATACAATACACCCTTTTACTCTACAGTAACGGGTATAAGTAAAAGCAACTCGTCCGTCATTTAAAACTCCAAATAAAAGGAGCACTAATTTGAGACTAGGTGGCAGCCCCACGTCAGAAGAGTTAACTAATTGTCAAAAATTAATCGAAAAACTATCGAAAAATACCATAAAACAGTCATACTAACAGCTGCTGATATAAGCAACATTTCAAACTAATAAAAAAAACGAGGACGGAAGCTAACTTCGGCAAGCCGAAGCTTTAATACCCTTGCAGATTTCACGAATTAAAATTTAACTACAATAGCAACATGAATTAATAAACAAAATATTTCATAATTCAAAAAATTAAATTTTATAATTTTTCTCCCTATTGTTCCTATGGGAGCTATAGGATATAGACGTCCGATCGGCACGCGCTTTTACCCTGATCAAGGTATGCACAAAAAAATACGATTTGGAAAGATTCATGTCAATAGCTTTTACACTGTGCGAAATATCTTGAATTTTGCATGTTAAATCCGATTGTTCCTATGGGAGCTATAGGATATAGACGTCCGATCGGGTCGATTTTCAAACTTGATCTGCGTACACATGTTTTAGGATGACTGTGAAAGTATCAAGGTATGCACAAAAAAATACGATTTGGAAAGATTCTAGTCAATAGCTCTTACACTGAGCGAAATATCTTAATTTTATGAAAGCTATATCCGATTGTTCCTATGGGAGCTATAGGATATAGACGTCCGATCGGCACGCGATTTTACACTGATCAAGGTATGCACAAAAAAATACGATTTGGAAAGATTCATGTCAATAGCTTTTACACTGTGCGAAATATCTTGAATTTTGCAAGTTAAATCCGATTGTTCCTATGGGAGCTATAGGATATAGACGTCCGATCGGGTCGATTTTCAAACTTGATCTGCGTACACATGTTCTAGGATGACTGTGAAAGTTTTAAGTCGCTAGCTTTTAAACTGAGCTCGCAAACGGTATTGAAACAGACATACAGACGGACATGGCTATATCGACTCCCCTATTGATCCTGATCAAGAATATATATACTTTATGGGGTCGGAAACGTCTCCTTCACTGCGTTACAAACTTCTGACCAAAATTATAATACCCTCTGCAAGGGTATAACAAGAAGTCTGACGCCGTCACCTGGAAACAAAAGGAACAGGCTTGGAAGGATTTAGCGGAACTCTTTGCCGCCAAGACTGGCGTAAGCCGCCACTACCAAGCCCTTTGGTTAAAAGTTTACAACCCTAAAGAGAAAGTCGAAGGCAGAGCTAACGCAGGACAAGGCGGAATGCTACCGAACAGGTGGAGGACCTTCGGGCAGAGTTTTGATTATATGGAATTAGTTAAACCAAATGAATGCTCTTACTTCTTTACTTTAGATTCAAGTCGCAAAACAATTTTTTGCAAAACAAATAGTGCCGTGCTTTTACACAAGCGAAACCTTTTAACAAATTCGTCATCACTGTAATGTTCGAAGTAATTTCTCTGGACTTGATATCTGCGCCGATAGGTTCGCACTTCAGACAATTCGACGATATCCCACAGAGTTTGAAGATAAATCGCTCGGGAATTCATTCATTCACAAAATAAATTGGATGACTTGAACAATTTTGATTCATATTTAACTGTAAATAGAATCAGCTGTTTTCGAATGAAGAGTGGAACCAGATTGACAACGCTCGAATGTATGGCAACACTTGCGCACAATCCAACCGCAAAAATTTGGCACGGTGGATGAAGTACCGAGACAAAATTTGCCGCTACCTGCGCTAACATAAGGACGAGTAAACGATTTTTGGTTTATCGCCCCGTTGTCCCGGCAGGCAAACTAAAGTACGGACGAGAAAACGGCCCTTAATAGAGAAAACGGCCACAACCTATACAAAATAGAAAATGCCCAAAAAAATAGTAGATTACCTACAAAATAGTATTTTACCCAAAAAAATGTGGTGTTTTTTAAATTCATTTTTATACCCGTTACTCGTAGATTTTCAAATGTGTCTGGAGGCCACATCTTTTAAGATTTTAAAAATATATAAACGCAATTTTATAGTGTTTATTAATACCTATCGAAATGTAGAAGACATTTTTCAAATCGGACCATTGATTAAAAAGTTATACGCAATCACAATGGTTTATATATCTATCTCCCTCGCACTCCCTTTAGCCCCAATAGATAGTCGGGACACGAACCCGAGTACAGCGTTCGCACTCCCTTTAGCTGAGTGACGGGTATTAGATAGTCGGGACACCAACCTGACTATAGCGTTCTCTCTTGTTTTTTACTTTAATAATTGCTTATGTGAGCGGAAGCAATTTGTTCTCCGTCATTTGCTAGACATATGGGTCATGATAACCAGACCTCTAATTTAGGTAATACTTCCATTTGCAGGTGATCATGGTGAAATACACTTTTTTTATAATTTCCATCTAAACACTGTGGAATCTACATTGCATTTATCGCGACTATATCTAATATAGTACAATAAAATTATAACAAGAAAAGCCCGATGAATTCGTGGCAAAGAACTTCGTTGACTAAGAGCGACCAAAAAGAGTAGTAACCAAAGGGTCTTTCGCTATGCACCATTTCTGCGAAAATCTGTAATTAATGTTAGTCCAGCTCGTTATTCACGTTCTGACGTCTTTGCGGCGTGCCCTGATCCTCCGCGTCGTCTTCGTCAAAGCCCGCCATTAGGCGATTGAATATGTCCCCAAACATTCCGCCCAATCCGGGAGGGCCAGCATGACCTGTTTCCGGCTGCTCGTCGAAATAGATCACTCCAATCTTGGCCACGTACTTCAGGAACGATGTGTCGCGCTTAAGCGATGGATCGTAAAGCTTGCGCAAGGCCCGAAACCCAACAACACGCTTTGCGTCAATGAGGCGAAACAGGAAGTACAGAAAGTTGACCAGCGGTTCCTTGTAGGGGAACTCATGCCTGAGTATCTTAGCGTGGTAGCGCGTGTACTCGGTGAACGTTTCTTCGGCGGTTTTTCGATCCTTAAGCGACAGTTGCTGCAACACTGCTTGCACCAGGAACAAGTCTACCTCGCCCTGGAAACCTCTGCTCTGGCTGATCTCTATCAGGACTCTGCCGCAGAGGCTTCCGTCCTGGCAAAGCAGATAGTGATGGCGAGCGGACTCGATATTCCCCTCTGTCCAAAACACATGAGCAATCAACTTGTGTAGTACCGGGTGGCCGTACTGCCCATGCAGGGCCGTACTCCACTTAATGGTCCGTTGCTAGAGGAGACATGTAACTGGTTATTGCGACACGACGGGAATAAAAAACGTCAGAGACTCACGATTAGGGTTTCGCGCTCCACCGTCGCAGCGTTGAGTCCACGGATCAAGGCTCCTAGACGTGGCACCCACAAGAAGTTGTCGGTGTCCTCCGCCTGTGGTCCTCGCTTCTCCAGCGTATCAACTAACAGAAGGCACAAGTCCGCCGCGCTGCTCTCCTGCTCCTTGGATATTAACTGCTGTGCTCCGTCAAAGAGCAGATCCAGGCAGTCCTGGAAGCGTCTTTGCGCTGTGTACCTATCAAGAGCGATACAATATTCGTACACATTTCGCGATACATTTTAAGAAAAGACGCTACCTAAAGTACAACGTCCTGTACATCATGTGCGCCTCATAGAACTCCCCTTTGGCCAAGGATTGAGACAACTTGGCAAGAACTCGGCTGACCCCGCGTTGCCCGCTGGACACCGCACTGCCACTGGCTTTTGCACCTGTCTCGGCGGCGGCCATTTGCTCCATCTGCTTTGGTAATTTATACGCGGTAAAGAGACTTTCTGACGATTTGTAATCCGAATTTTATAAATTTTTTTATATTTACACATACACACATTCCGATGTCGGGACTATCGAAATCGCGTACAAAGTAATACGCTATTCACAACGGCGTTTTATATCGTATCAGAGAGCGTTCACACCGCTGCTGTTGCGAAAGCAGCTGAGTATTCAAGGGGTAAATTTCCGCGTTCAGAATAACATCATGACCACTGTTCTTAGTTGTGCTGAACGGACATGCTCACTGATCATGATGCAAATATTCTTCTACCAAGATCAGTAACTCAGGAGCGTAAAGATAGTATCGCAACCTTTTCATTATTTTGTTAACCAACTTTCCTTCGGCAAAATGTCTTAAATATCTTTAAATTCAGTGGTGACCAGCAGAGGCAGCGCGCAGGGCCCACGGGATTGGCAATTTCTTTGTCGCAGCGCTGCAGCGTTTCGACGCACATGTACGCAGTAAAGCCTAGTACTCAGTTCGGCTAAGAGTTTTACTAGTCGAAAAATATTAATCTTTTAGTGTGGCCGAAGTTTTCGGAGTTCATCCGCAATGCATGTAGCATGGTCTAAAGCCTAGTACTCAGTTCGGCTAAGAGTTTTACTAGTCGAAAAATATTAATCTTTTAGTGTGGCCGAAGTTTTTGTAGTTCATCCGCAATGCATGTAGCATGGTCTTACTGGGTTTGTTGACAAACAGCAAACACCAACGCGCCAATTTTAAAATATTACAAAATGTTGAGCCGACTTGGGTCGCAAGAGTTAAATTCGCTGTTGGCATGGCGATATGTATTGCCGCAAATCCTACAGGCACTTTTCCGTTGGTTTTCGGGGTTTTCCTTCCATTTATAATGTGTTATTGGCACACCGCTTCTGCACAAACACAGCCAAAGATCAAATTTTCTATTCTTTGGGCCGCGGCTAAAGGCGTTCATCGGAATTCATCCGCTAAATCTGGTAATTTTTTGGTATTTCCTTACCATTTCCTTAGCTCAACTGAGTACCGAGGTGGGAAAAAGTCCCAGCTAAAGGCGTTAGCTACCTATTTGCCTCTCGCTTCCTCCTATGCTTAGCTAGCAGTTTTCGTCGTACTGAGTACTAGGCTTTACTCTCAACCAGCTCGGTTTGTTGACAAGCAGCAAAAGAAAACTGGCGCCAATTTTAAAATATTACAAAATGTTGAGCCGACTTGGGTCGCAAGAGTTAAATTCGCTGTTGGCATGGCGATATGTATTGCCGCAAATCCTACAGGCACTTTTCCATTGGTTTTCGGGGTTTTCCTTCCATTTATAATGTGTTATTGGCACACCGCTTCTGCACAAACACAGCCAAAGATCAAATTTTCTATTCTTTGGGCCGCGGCTAAAGGCGTTCATCGGAATTCATCCGCTAAATATGGTAATTTTTTGGTATTTCCTTATTATTTCCCAGTGTGGCCCAAATGGGGGAATTTGGTTTCTAATCCCCAACCATTCCTACCTATCCTTACTCTAACCTATTGCCTAATTTAAAACAAATCGATTAATCGGTTAAGAAATGGATTTTATTTCAGATCTAGTTGCTGGAATTAGCTGCAGAAAAAACTCAAGGTGAGTCCTGTTTCCCATATGCTAATGCGTAGCATTTCTCTCATTTTCAGCGCTGCTGATGTTGTGGGCCAGTGTGAACAGTCTGTATTGACATCCTCTGCGAATGACTACACAGGGAAGAGGAAGAAACGAATTAAAAACAGCTGAGAATTGGCCGCAGATTGTGTAGCTATTTGCTAAACTGTCCAAGCAAATGGACAGTGAACCGAAGGAGAGTGTTTCCGGTGGCGGAAAGAACGAGCCCCCTCCGGCAGCTAACAGTCTCGCCGCTTCCAGCGTCTTCGCCCCAAATCGTTGGGTTAAGCTGAATGTGGGTGGTCAGATCTACGCCACCACCATCGATACTCTGGTCGGCAGGGAACCGGACTCGATGCTGGCACGAATGTTTTTGCAAGATGGCAGCATGATGCCCAGCGAGCGGGACGAGAACGGAGCTTTCCTGATTGACCGCAGCCCTCGTTATTTCGAGCCGATCATCAACTACCTGCGACATGGCCAGTTCGTCTGTGATTCTAACATCAGCGTTCTAGGCGTCCTCGAGGAGGCAAGATTCTTTGGCATCTTTTCGCTCGTCACCCATTTGGAGGATCGCCTGGGACAGCAGGATGCACCGATAGGAGACAGGCCACTGACGCGTAACGACGTCATAAGGGCCATCATTCAGACCTCAGTTATAACGGAATTGCGCTTTCAGGGCGTAAATCTTTCCGGTGCTGACCTTCGAAAGCTAGACTTTCGCAACATTAACTTCAAGGTATGCGCTGGCGATAACTTCAAGGTTATTTTGTAGTTTATATTGTGTTTCGGAGTAGAAATCCAAATAAAAATCGGAAATTTTAAACATTTCTGATCGATTCGGACCAGCTCGAACCTAACACTTTTTGATAATTCTCTCGATTCTTAGAAAAAGAACCCCAAAGTTGGATAAATGCTGTTTTTAGCCATTTTTATACCCTTGCAGAGGGTATTATAATTTCAGTCAGATATTGTAACGCAGTGAAGGAGACGTTTCCGACCACATAAAGTATATATATTCTTGATCAGCACCAATAGCCGAGTCCATCTAGCCATGTCCGTCTGTCCGTCTGTCCGTTTCTATGCGAACTAGTCTCTCAGTTTTAAAGCTATCGCAATGAAACTTTCCCAAAAGTCTTCATTCTATTGCAGGTAGTACATATGTCGGAGCGAGCCGGATCGGACCACTATATCTTAAGGCTCCCATACGAATAATTAAACAAATATAAGAAAATTCATTGTAACTTTGCAGGAAGTAGGCGTTTTGATTTCTGACAACTTAAAATAGTATTTCTTTTATCTGCAAGGGTATATAAGCTTCGGCTGGCCGAAGCTAGATTCCTTTCTTGTTGAATTAAATTTCAAGCTGGTTAGTTCGACAACAACACAACTTCTTCATTCCAAATAATTTAAGGATTTTTTTTACGGAGTTACTAGTGTTACTAATGACATGGATTGAAATTACAATGTTGGGTTCTTGCCAGTACGCTCTAAAAAGTAGATTTTAAATGTACATTTTACTGGGGGACCCACAAGCTATACAAGTTAGAAAGCTGGCGAAAGTTAACTCCTACATATAACACTAAAATATAGGAACCGTAACGATTATGAGTTTTATGGAAAAAACTCGCAAATAACACTATGTTACATCGATGTATGCGATAAATTCAAAATAGAAGTAATGTTCCCGCCATTCGTTTTTAAAGGTTTCTAAAGGTTGAAAACTACGCAAACTACAGTGGCTTACAGCTTAAATGATGCAGAGCATACTTTCAACTTTGACGATAGATAGCGGTGGACTTATAAGGAATATTTGAACGATAAAGGCATCAAAATAAAGATAAAATTGTCTAGAATAAGCATCGCATATCACCTATACTCAAATCTCATCAACACATGGGTTTATCCCTTAAAAAATGAAAATACACCTTGTTTTACATCACAGCTTAATTGATGCCGTCTAAAAAAGAATTTAATGCTCAGGTTATTAACTTTTTTTTTTTTAATTTCTATCTAATAGGTACCCAGTGGGTACTCCCCACCGGGAAAATTACTCTGGAAAATAACATATTTTCATCAGGTTTCTCCATACAAGCGAAAGGGACTAAACCTCATTACCCCTTACATTTCTTCCGTCTCTGGTTTCGAAATACACGGGGGTGACACACAAAGTAAGGGGGAAATGAGGTTTCTATGTGGTTTTCCAAAGGAATTTCAAATTCCCTACACCGTCGCCTGCTAAAAGATACAGGATTTCCAACATTTTCTGCTAAAAGGAAGAGGATTTCCAACACACAAAGAACCACCTTCTCACTTTCCCGGTGGGTATGGTAGACTCTAGTGCAGCGGTCGGCACACTCACACAATTACATTTTGTTTTATCCCACCGGGAAAGTGAGAAGGTGGTTCTTTGTGTGTTGGAAATCCTCTTCCTTTTAGCAAAAAATGTTGGAAATCCTGTATCTTTTAGCAGGCGACGGTGTAGGGAATTTGAAATTCCTTTGGAAAACCACATAGAAACCTCATTTCCCTTACTTTTGTGTCACCCCGTGTATTTCGAAACCAGAGACGGAAGAAATGTAAGGTGAATGAGGTTTAGTCCCTTCCTTGTATGGAGAAACCTGATGAAAATATGTTATTTTCCAGAGGAATTTTCCCGGTGGGATTTGTGAGAGTAACCCACCGGGAAAGTGAGAAGGTGGTTCTTTGTGTGCATTTATACATTTTTAAAATCTTAAAAGATGTGACTGCCAGACACATTTTAAAATCGTTTAAGGCGATTGTCGGTAGCCCAAGAATCTACATTATTAATACCAACTTTCTAGCTTTTATAGTTTTCGACGGACAGACAGACGGACAGACAGACATGGCTAGATCGACTCGGCTAGTGATCCTGATCAAGAATATATATACTTTATGGGGTCGATAACGCTTCCTTCTACCTGTTACATACTTTTGTACTTTTTTACTCTACGAGTAACGGTTATAATTACTCGGCATCGATATCACTTAAATTTGGACTGTTTTAATCAAAATATACACAAAAAAAAACTGTGTAAAATCAACTATTTAATAGTGAAAACTGCCCCAACCCATAAAAAATAGAAAATGCCCCAAAAAATAGTAGATTACCTATAAAATAGAAGATTACCTACAAAATAAAAGTTTACCCGAAAAAAATTGTTGTTTTTTACATTTATTTTTTTAGCTATTTTTATTTTTAATTTAATTTGTTATTTTAATTTATATGGAAGTTATTTATAGACACTTACATTTCACAGATACTTAAACTTACAAATCAGGTTTTTTGCCTCCGCTGGGAATCGAACCGGGGCCGCAAACATCGGAGTCGAGCACTCTAACCAGTAGGCCACAGAAGAATGATTTTCGTAGAGGAAAATCTATAGACTTGAAATCAACATTTAACAAAAAAAAAAGAGAAAAAACATCAGTTGCAAAAGAGGGATTTGAACTCGCGACCCAGAGATTATGAGTCGGATACTCTAACCACCCTAAGACCAGAAAAATAGTCGACCTACAATTTATAATTGTATTTTTAAAACAACAAAATACATGAAGGAAAAAAATAGTTGTGTTACGATATTAATTGTGGTGTCACTATTCAATGCCTCAAAAAATAAAACAACAAAATACACGCGGACAAATAAAATAGTTTGGTACGATATTAATTGAGACGTTACTTATAATTTGCCAAATGAAGAAAACAACAAAATACATGAAAGTTTCGTAAATAGGTTTTCTACTATTTTAATTGTTAAATACTATTCAATGACCAAAAAAATAAAACAACAAAATACTTGAAAAATTCAGAAAATAGTGAACTACTATTTTTCTGTGTTGATTTTACATAGTTTTTTTTTGTGTGTATCCAGATCAGCTATATTGGCATACCTTTATCTTTCCTACTTATTTTAAATTTAAAAAATTCGAAATTTTTGCTTTTAAGCCGAGAACTTTTTTCCGTAATTTCCGCAAAAACAACAGTATTATGTCCCATGCTAACTACTTAAGAAAAATACATAAACTTGTAAAAAATAACCATTATGTATGTTTTTAAATCTTCCTAAAAATCGTATGCATTGTTTGCATAAGTTATTAGCTGGACAAAGCAGAAACAAACAATTTTTTTTTTATACCAATCCTTACTCTAATTTTCTTCAAAACATTAGTACGTTGTCCAAAACATAATTTAAATTACGCAATGCAAAAATTAAAAATTGCTTTTGAACAGATTCAATAATAATCTTTTGTTCTATGTATTGTGGGCTCCAAACCCAAGAACAATACTCCATACAGAGTCTTGGTATAAACGGGTCATCAAATTCCTTGGACCATCGTTTTATAAATGCTATGACACCCTTGGCCTTGTTTACCACAACTGCGATATGATTATTGAAACACATTTTGTAATCAAAAAAACACCAAGGTCATTTGTCACAGAAATTCGAACAAGTGTATGATTTCCAAGGAAATATGAGACAAGATGAGAGGAACGGTGAAAAGTCATAACTTTACATTTTGTATGGTTCAAAAATAGAAGATTATTTTGGCACCAATTTTGGAATTCATCAAGGTCAAGCTGAAGGCGCGTGTGCAGGCACCAGTCAGAATAGGACAAACAGATTTCAACATCGTCAGCATACATGAGGATGGAAGAGTTTAAAATTTCTTGAGGAAGGCTATTTATATAAAGTATGAAAAGTAATGGACCCAGGTGGCTCCCTTGTGGAACACCAGAAGTATCATTGACAACATTTGAAAACACATCGTTTAACAAAACACGTTGTGTACGGTTTGACAAATATGACACAATCAATTTTAAAAGATTTTGAGGAAAACTCTAATGCGAAAGCTTAAGAAGAAGTAGGAAATGGTTTACCGAATCAAAAGCCTTGCTAAAGTCGGTGAAAATTACGTCGGTTTGCAAGCAGCTCTGAAAACCTTGATTGATGAGAGAAGAGAACTCGAGAAGATTAGTCGTCGTTGACCGATGTTTAAAGAAATCATGCTGAGATGAAGATATAAGTCTGCTACAGAGGTGTTGCAGTTGGTGTGTGATCAGGTGTTCGAGCAGTTTGGGAATAGCCGAAAGCTTTGCAATGCCTCGGTAATTTTCAATGTCAGACCTTGAACCTTTTTTGTGAAGAGGAATAATGTAGGATTCATTCTAAATCACTGGCATGCAGGATTGGTTCACAGATAGATTAAATAAATGTGTGAAAGAGCGTGCAAGATTTTGGGCACATTGTTTCAAGATGCAGCTTGGAACCTTATCGGGATCTGCTGCAAATGAATTGTCAATTGAAGACAACCCATCAAAAACATCACCTTCCGTGAAAGATGCCAGAAAAATATTGTTCGCATGAGGTAGATTATAAGGATACGGACAACGGGGAACATAGAGTTGTGAAGAGTAAGTTAACTGGAAGAAAGAAGCAAATAAGTTGGATATGCCAAGATTAGAAGATTCAGCACTATTACGAAAACAGAGGGACGAAGGAAATGCGTTAGATTTACGTTTGGAGTTAACAAATTAGTAAAATTGCTTGCACTGGGAGAGATAGGTTATGTAACATTGACTATTCGTGGTAAGGAATTAGGAGCGGGGGGAGGAATATTGAGCGAAGTCAACCAAAGATTCAGATTTCTGGTATTTTTTAAATAGCCTAGATTTCTTTTTTTTAATTAGAAAGATTCCTTGTAAACCACGGAGGCTTGGAAGTTGAAGTAATAGTATCTTCAGGAACAAATGTATCCAGGATCGAGAGAATAGAAGCGTAGATCGGCAGAATCAATATTCTGGAATGCATAAAAAAATGACCAGTCGATCCCCGAAAGATTCAAATTAAGACCGTTATAATCTGTTTTTCTGAAACATTCAGCAGGGCACGCAGTTACTGAATCGAAACTTGGGCTAGAAAACTCAACAGAAATAGATAGGGTTGGGTGATAAGGATTTTCCGGAAGGGATATCGGGCTACCTCTCGACACAGTTGCAAGCGAAGAATCGCTTACAAACATCAGGTCTAGAAGTTTGTCACGGCTATTTATACCCGTTACTCGTAGAGTAAAAGGGTATATTGTATTCGTGCAAAAGTATGTAACAGCTAGAAGGAAGCGTTTCCGACCCCATAAAGTATATATATTCTTGATCAGGGTCACTAGCCGAGTCGATCTAGCCATGTCCGTCTGTCCGTCTGTCTGTCTGTCTGTCTGTCTGTCTGTATGAACGCTGAGATCTCGGAAACTATAAAAGCTAGAAGGTTGAGATTTCACACACATATTCTTGGGCTTCCTACGCAGCGCCGCCCCTAACGCCCACAATCGCGTTCAAATGTGTCTGGAGGCCACATCTTTTAATATTTTAAAAATATATAAACGCAATTTTATAGTGTTTATTAATACCTATCGAAATGTAGAAGACATTTTTCAAATCGGAGCATTCATTAAAAAGTTATCCGCAATCAAAATTGTTTATATATCTATCTCCCTCGCACTCCCTTTAGCCCCAATAGATAGTCGGGACACCAACCCGAGTACAGCGTTCGCACTCCCTTTAGCTGAGTGACGGGTATTAGATAGTCGGGACACCAACCCGAATATAGCGTTCTCTCTTGTTTTTTCTGAGTTGACTTGAACAAGAGAATGATCGGTTATCCCTTCGATAAAATCATGAGTAGTGTTAGGTAACAAAAAGTTTGTATCATCGCAATGAGGCTGTCAGCGCAGCCTAAGGCTGACATCACAAGTTGAATCGCAGAAAGGTGGCTTGAATTAAACGTTAGTTTCGGAACAAGGAGGGATGTATGAACAAGTTAGGAAAATAAAAGCAGCACCGACGCGGACTTTTACTGCAATAATTTCAATTCCACAACACTATTAGTATGAATTTGGCTAAGTTTACCCAAACATATTCTGGGTATTCCCTAAACTGTTGAATTGCTGAATTGTTGAATTTTGGTCAGCTGTTAATATGCTGTTCCATACAAAGTCAACTTTCAGAAATTTCAGCAATTTAACAGCCTCGAGGCTGTTGAAAATTTTGTTGAATTACTGAAAAGCCAGAGCTGTCACCTTTTTTATTAAAAGTCATGGCAACTCTGTAACATTTTAGTATCACCAGTACGCATTATTTATTTTAAAATCAACTTAGAAAGCATATTTGTGGTTCCTTTTAGCTTGGTAACAATTTTAGACAGAAAATAGCAATAATAAATCAAATTTTTCATGTTTAAAGTTCCGTGAAACTTTTCAACAAATAACAGCTGTTTGAAAATTCAACAGGAACCATTTTAGGTCGTTCCCTTAATTGCTGAAAATTTTTGTCGAATTTTCAACAATTCAGCAATTCAACAGTTTAGGGAATACCATGATTATCTATCCACTATCAAAACGTACGCAGTCTGTACGTTTTGAAAGTGGATGGAGAACATGTTCTCTAGTTTTTTGGATCGGTAATTTTGGAACTCGGGTTAGAATCTTTTTGCAAAAATTCATTAACTATAGTGTGTTCAGGCCATAATGTTGGTTCAAGAGCTCGGGATAAAAGAGAAGCTGGAAGAAATGTTTTAAATGAAGAAATTTTGCGCGCATGGTTAAAATTAAATTTGGTTACAATAAAATTATCGGGAGTAACTTCAAGTTTAGAGCATAAAGGGTTTTTAACGGCATCGGGTGTAGTATCTGGAACGAGACGAGCTCTTACCCAGATTATTTTATGGGTTTTTTTTTTTTGAATTTCAAAGCAGTAGTTTGTCCAAAGCAAGCAACAAACTGCCAAAATATGGATTATCACGCCGCGTAAAGTTCGTAATTCAATTCCAAATCGTTTAGCTTTTAAATCTTAAAAATCAACTTGATTTCTTAAAGAAAATTAAAAACAAGAGAGAACGCTATAGTCGGGTGCCCCGACTATCAGATACCGGTTACTCAGGTAAAGGGAGTGCGAGGGAGATGGAGATAGAAACTTTGATCACGCATAACTTTTTAACGAATGGTCCGATTTGAAAATTATTATATAAGCGATTGTGGGCGTTGTGTGGCACCCTTTTGAAACAAACTTGCACTGCGTAGGAACTCCAAGAATCTTCATGCCAAATACCAATCCTCTAGCTTTTATAGTTTCCGAGATCTCAGCGTTCATACAGACAGACGGACAGACAGACAGACGGACAGACAGACAGACGGACAGACAGACATGGCTATATCGACTCGGCTAGTGACCCTGATCAAGAATATATATACTTTATAGGGTCGGAAATGCTACGAGTAACGGGTATAAAAAATGCTTTAAGATATACATAACTACCAACACCCAATATAATAATATTATATTTGAGTTCTAATGTGATTTGGCCTTAAAATGTTACAACCGATCAAAAATGTGATGGGATGTTCATACTTCGACAGTTGAAAAAGATTACTGTCTCCAATTCTAATTTTAAAAAATTTAAGCAATAGTAGTACCCTTTAAGTGGGTGCTTATATTATAAGTCTAAGAACATTTTTGAAAGGAAGGATAATTTATTATAATTTTATTTCATCGGTTTTTCAAAACAAATCCTTTTGATCTTGAATTGCTACCTCGATCTACCTTTTCGCCTTTGTTAATGGTCCCTGTATTTTAACCGAGTTATGTTTGCTTCTTTTAAAGATGTTGTTTCTTGATAGTTAATTAATTATCTAAGAATGCAAAGGTATTTTTGAGCACATAGGTAACGAAGAGCTAAATAAAAACCAAATACTCTTGGCGATTTTGCTACTGGCGTTTTTTTGGAAGGTATCCACAGTAGACAACTTTTATAGGAGAAACAAAAAATTATGCGAAGCAATGTCAAGAGAGGCATTAAGAAAATCAGCCAGAGAATCGATTGATTTGAATATTTAGTTTTCTTTTATTATTTTCGATGCGATACAAATTTTAAAACACAAAAAACTGTAAGAAAATGTATTAAATCTGTTGTGGAAATGTAAATGAAATATTCTTTTTTTATGCAGAAAAATATGCGACAAATATGAAAACGATCGGTGAAGCCGTTTAGAAATGCCGATGAACACGGACTTTCAAAACGTGGTTTCGAGAAAGACGCTCTTAAAAATGCACTTACGTACCTAAAGTCTTAGAGGTTAGGGTACTAGTTTTAGCATAACTTCTAAACTTTTTGTTTGATTGATTTAAAACTTTTTTTGTATAATCTTAAGATGTTAATCTACAAGAAAAAAATTAAAAAAAAAACGACATTTTTTTTTGCAAGACCCTACCCCCCCTTAAGCGAAACTCACTTCCTTAGTCGGCTGCAATGCACACACACACGTACACACGCATATATGTGGTTGGGAGTGTGTGTTTTTACGTTGTATGGCTATGTTTTCTTTTATTTTTTTCTCCCTTAAAAAAATCCTAAAATTATTCTGAGTCTGGGGTTCGAAAGATAAAGAGTGTCACATTTAAAAAACTTTAACATCAAAGCAATCCAAGAATCCGTTTGCCTGTGATACCTCCTTCCAATTTCATAATTTTTCGAACTTTGAGGTCCTTGTGCTAAGAATCCTTCGTAACGAATTTAACAATATATTGGGTTGTTTTTTTTAGTAATCGTTTTTAATCTAATTTATTTACGACTAATCGAGCACCAGGGTCACACCTTTTAGTATCGTTTTAAAGCATATTGTCTTAGGTACCATCGATGAAAATTTGGTAATTTTTCGATAACATTTGTGGAAGCTATAGCAAATTAAACATGGAGGATCAAAGTGAGCATTTTCGGCATATTTTGCTTTTTTATTTCCGAAAAGGAAAAAAAGCGGTCGAAGCTCGCGAAAAATTTTTCGAAGTGTATGGTAAAGATGCCATGAGTGATCGCCAATGTCAGCGCTGGTTTGCCAAATTCAGGCTTGGACATTTTGGAGTTAAAGATGCCCCACTTTCTGGTCGACCATCGGCCGTTTTTGACGAACAAATTCAGGCTTTGCTGGATGAAAACCGGCGTTATTCAACGCGGGAGATGTCAGAGAAGCTCAGTGTGTCGCATACAACGGTTGAAAACCATTTGAAGAAACTTGGCTACGTAAACAAGCTCGATGTTTGGGTTCCGCATAACTTAAAGGAAATTCACCTAACTAAGCGTATCAATATCTGCCATTCTCTGCTGCAAAGGATTAAAAACGATCCTTTTTTGAAGCGATTCTTAACGGGGCTAGGTGTTTACCGAAAACCATTTTTTTGTCGATAATATCGAAAGATTTTTTTTCTCGATTTTTTTTTTAAATAAATTAAATGTCTTTAAATCAAGTGTACATACATTACATGACTAAACACCTAGCGTTTACCGAAAACCATATTTTTGTCGATAAAATCGAAAGATTTTTTTCTCGATTTTTTTTTTAAATAAATTAAATGTCTTTAAATCAAGTGTACATACATTACATGACACTATTTTGATCGTTTCTCGAAATTGGAAATCGCAAAACAGGCGACTTCCCCTAAAAAACATTTTTGGAACCACTGCTGACTTTTGTTGACTTTGAATCATTTTACTAAACTATGCATATGTCCTAGAATGGACACCCGATTTGCCAATATTCGGCCTCAAATTTTTGGGACTAACGGCCCTCTAGATCTGCATACTCGAAATAATTTAAAAATATTTATTAATATTATTAAAAAATTATTCAAAACTAACTATGAAAAAAAAAGCCAAAAATTAAACTTTTTTGAAACTTTCAGACGCTAGATGTCCATCAATTTCGGTCCGATCACAAAGCGCCATACCTTTTCGGAAAGGTGCATCTATTTTCTTTCGACCATCGGTTTTTGAGAACTGTTACATTTAATAAAACAAGTGGTCAAAAATCTAGCTTTTTCAAATATCTCCAAAACGATTCTTTGGAATTTTTTTTTTTATTTTTTTCATCGTGATCAGTGACCCAATAGTAAACGAAAAAAATGGGTCCCAGCGTTTATATAGAAAAAAATCAAAAATTGTAAACTATTGTAATTAATTATAAGTTCTGATATAAATAAATCATCTTTGAAAATATTGAAAAAAACGACATGACTTTCTTGCAAACCCAATATATCCGTTACTCCTAGAGTAAAAGGGTATATTGTATTCGTGCAAAAGTATGTAACAGGGAGAAGGAAGCGTTTCCGACCCTATAAAGTATTATTGATCGCACTCCCTTTAGCTGCGTGACGGGTATTAGATAGTCGGGACACCAACCCGACTATAGCGTTCTCTCTTGTTTTATAGTAAAAAAAATTAAAAATGTTTATTTCGGAGTAAATTTGCTCTGATTTTAGAAACATTTTGCATGTTGGACCATAAGTTTGTTGGGCAATTTCGAATTCACTTTATATCCTAAAAAGACCTCCACTTTTACTCAACAGTACGCCAACATGTCGCATTGCAATTTGTCCCACACGAATTTGTCCCACACTTGCTTGGAGCGGGCGGATCTTCAGTACGCCAACTTGGAATGTGCACAACTTGTTTCCGTGCGAGGACTTTGTGCGAACATGGTAAGGAAAAGGAATATTAAGGCCCTGCAAAAATGGTTTCCTTTCTTATTTTAAAGGCATAAAGTGTTGTTTAAAACTTGTTAAATATTTGCTAATAATTGACAATTTTAATTACACACAAAACAAGAAAGGAAGTTGACTTCGGCATGCCGATGTTTGTATATCCTTGCAGTTCAAATACATACTTACCGTTTAATTAGCCTTCTTTAAGAGCTTCAAAAGCTCTACACACAAAAAATTTGGTTGATAAAATTGACCAATGAAGATAGTTCAGTAACTATAAAAAATAGTTCTTTAAAAATAGTACTTTAACAATAAAATTGGTTGATAAAATTGACCATTGAAGATAGTTCAGTAACTATAAAAAATAGTACTTTAACAATAGTACTTTAACAATAAAAATAAAAATAAAACTATTCCTTAATTTTAGGTATTATGGACCAATTTTAAGGTTATAAAAATCTTTTTAGCTTTACCTAAAATGTAGGAACATAGTCCACATGCTAATATTTTCAGGTAACCCATTACCTAAATCTGACATTTTAGTCTATTTAAATTTTTTAGATCATACGTTACCTAAAAAATAGTCCCACATTTCTCAGGGTGCACACTAGCTGGAAGTCAAGTGCAACCCGCACCTTTAAAAGGTGTAGGAAAAATCACTTTTGAAAAAGGTAATTGGATAATTATTACCTTTTTAGTATTACATCACTGTGGACGGTTGTCCACGTAGTGACGAAGCGCACCAGGAGAGTGTGCGAAGGCGACTACTATATATACAGGAAGAAATGAAATGTGATGGTCCGATCGTAATGAGTAATACACCACACTCAAAAAAAAAAATCGACTAAAATCGCCCTTGGTTTTAGAAAATCGCCTATGAATTTGCTTTAATGCTGGTTGTTTCTGTGACGCCACGTCCCCTGCCCTTGTGTTGTTGTTTTTCGTTCTTGTTTGTCATATTATTCGAATTTCCTTTAATTGAGCACATGTGTGGGTGATGTATACATTTATGTAAATGCACTTGTAGTTTCAAATTGGAACTGTAATAATTACTGAAATGAGTATACAAATTACAAATTATAAATATAAAAACCCAATAACTTACTATTTTGAGAAAAACATCTTGGTCGCCGCACGCGGGAATCGAACCGCTTGCCTCACGGTTTGCAGTCAAGCACTCTACTAGCTGCGCCACGGAAGCATCACGTGAGGCGCTGTACAAAGTCTATTCACATTTTGTTCTCCTCTTTTCAGTCAAATTGATCTGGCTCTCTTATAGTTATTCCCCCAAGTTAGGGCCGGTTTCTCGAGTCCCTGTCAAAGTCTGAACGAGAAACAATTAGAGAGTGCTGTTAGGGCACAGAATTGTGCTGTAAAGCGCAAACGCTTAACAGGGAGTACGAGTCCCTGTCAAAGTTAGCTTTCACATTGATGCTCGAGAAAGCCAAAATGCCTTAGCAGGGACTTTATCTGTTCGAGAAATGTTAGCCGGCACTCGAGAAACCGGCCTTTATTCATTTAATTTTGCTCGTAAATATTTCATGATTAATATTAATATTTATATACAAATAGATATTTTATTATGGTTTAATAGTAACAGCAATTCAATGTTTCAAATTTGAAGAACTTAAACATAATTTTTATCAAAACATAACTATTGCAAAAAATGCAATACATTTTTTTATTAATATGTAAATATTAGGGATAAAAAAATAAAATAAAAAGACACCATGAGTTTTTCGTCTCGACGTGGAATTGAACACACACTTGCGTCTATAAACTTGAATAACATATTCATGCACGCACGCGTTAGACCCCTAGGCTACCAATAAAGGACATTTTTTTCGATTTAAGGCGATTTTTTCTTAGGCTTAAAAATTTTTTTCTAAAAAGTGTATAAGAAGGGAAACTGATCAAATAAGGTTAAATTTTTTATCTTTTAGAAAAATATTTCATAAGAACAGACACACTTTTTTTGAATGTTAGAAAAATTTTTAAACATTTTTTCTGTTTTCTAGAAAACCGATATTTTTATTTTGTAAGAATATTTATAATTTTAACGGCGATTTTTTTTATTTTTAGAAAAGTTTAGTTTTTATACCCTTGCAGAGGGTATTATGATTTCAGTCAGAAGTTTGCAACGCAGTGAAGGAGACGTTTCCGACCCCATAAAGTATATATATTCTTGATCAGCATCACTAGACGAGTCGATCTAGCCATGTCCGTCTGTCCGTCCGTCTGTCCGTCTGTCCGTCTGTCTGTTTCTACGCAAACTAGTCTCTCAGTTTTTAAGCTATCGGGATGAAACTTTCCCAAAAGTCTTCTTACTATTGCAGGTAGTATATAAGTCGGAACCGACCGGATCGGACAACTATATCCTATAGCTCCCATAGGAAGGATCGGAAAAAATACGGTAAAAAAATTCTGGCTTCGGTGTTTTTTGAAGTATTACCTTCTAATCTTGGGAATATTAGTTTTTAATTATTTCTGAATTTCGAATAAAATTTTATCAAAATCAGATGACTTTATCAAATAGCTGCCATAGGAACGATCGAAAAATTAATGGGAATATAATAGGAAATAAATTATTGCTTCGTTGGTTTTTATTGTATTCTCATCTACTCTGGGATATGACCCTTTTTAAATATTTCCGAATTTCGATTTTAATTTTATCAAAATCGAACTACTATATCATATAGCTGCCATAGGAACGATCGGAAATAAGAGAAATAATAGGAAATTTAACATTTTTGCGATTTGTAAATTAATAGGAATGATCTGCAAGGGTATATAAGCTTCGGCTGGCCGAAGCTAGCTTCCTTTCTTGTTTTTTTCTAAAATCAATGGCGATTTTAACCCTCAAATAAAGAAAGGAATATTAGAAAAAATCACCTTATAATTTAGAAAAAAAAGGATTTTTCTGCATTTGAGAAACAAATTCTAAAAAATTCTTTTAATAAAGAATATTTTCTGAAGTTTAGAAAATTTTTCCTCTTTATAGAATATTTTTCTAAAGCACAGTACATTTTTTTTTCTATATTTAAGAAAAATAATTTTTTGAGTGCAATTGAAAGGTATCGCAAAAACTTAAAGGATTGCATACCAAGACTTAAAGAAAATCAATTGGCTTGGGAAAGAGAGCGGTGAAAGTGAAAATTTCGAAATTTGGAGCTGTTGGAGCCGGTAGGGATAAATGACACGACGTGTTTTTTACACAGCGTGTTTTTAACACAGGAGGTGTTTTTCACACAGCGAAAATGTCAAAAACGTATGTTAAACTGTAAAAAACACGGCGTGCTAATAACACGTTGTGTTAAAAACACAAGCCGGCTGTTTGTGTTAACAAATATTTTTCACATTTAACACTTTTGTATTTGACACACATGTCAACCACTTTGCTCACACTGTAAAATACAATTTTTCATGTTTTTAACATGTGTGTCAAATTCCGAACCCTGAATGTAACTTCAGCTATTTTTCCCAACGCCGGCTGTTTGTGTTAACAATTATTTTTCACATTTAAGGGGGGGTAGGTTCTTTGGCACCAAAAAATCGACTAACTTTGCGATTTTTTCTATAAAAACTGGTTGGATGGATTTAATTCAAACCTTTTGTATATTATTAAGTGTCATTTAAATAATATCCACTAATTTTTATTGCCGATTCTATCGGCTAATATATCGGTGACAAAGCGATTGCTGGAACACTATTAAAAAAAGGCGTTTTGCGGTGTTCACTGTACCTCCGCTAAAAATGATCAGATTTCCATTTTGTTTTTACAATTCGCTTAAGAATTAAAAAAAACCCGCCCCCTGGGAAGCCCTTTTTTTAATTTTTTATTTTTAAGAATTTTTTCCGAAAGTCCAAAGTCAAAAATGCGTTTTTCACCTGAAAAAATGGACTTTCGGCTTAAAAATAAAATATTTAAAGTTAAAAAATAAAAAAAAACGCTTCCCAGGGGGCGGGTTTTTTTAGTGCAGAAAAATATGCGACAAATTTGAAAACGATCGGTTGAGCCGTTTAGAAATGCCGATGAACACGGACTTTCAAAACGTGGTTTTCGAGAAAAACGCACTTAAAGATGCACTTACGTACCTAAAGTCTTAGAGGTTAGGGTACTAGTTTTAGCATAACTTCTAAACTTTTTGTCCGATTGATTTAAAACTTTTTTTGTATAATCTTAAGATGTTAATCTACAAGAAATTTTTTTTTTTTTAAATCTAAATTTTTTTTTTACAAGACCCTACTCCCCTTTTAAATTTGTTTCACTCCTTTAAAACTTGAACCAGCTAATGCAATGATTGCTTTAACAAATTATTTTATCCATAATTTAAGTCCTAATATTTTTGATTTACATAAACTTCCTTTTTTTATTAGCACAAAAACATATATACATATATATCACATATAACTAAACACCGGAATTTAGAGCGGAATTTATCAGAAATCAAAAATGTTATAGAAATGATAACAGTTTAACATACATTTGTTACATTTTCGCTGAGTGAAAAACACCTCATGTGTTAAAAACGCGCTGTGTAAAAAACACGTCGTGATAATAACACGTCGTGTAAATAACACAAATGACATGTGTGTGTTATTTATGTTTCTAACATACACTAGTCGGCATAATTATTTTGACAGATTGGAATTTTTAATATAAACTTTTGGCACCTATAGAAAGAGCACTTCAATTCCGTTTAAATGACACAAAAATGTTCTTAACCCATTAAGACCCCTTTGAAAAGTGAGCAAATTTTGTGAAAGTCAAATTTTCAACTTTTTTCCTGGGGGTTAAAACAAAAATGTTTTTATGCAAAGTTTTTCCCCAATCAAAATTAATAATATCTGTAAAAAAAAATTTCAAAATATTTTTCCTTGTATTTTTTATGATTTTTTGAATGGGACGATCTCACTAAAATTTTGTATGAAAAGGTGGAAAAAGCTGCTAAAATTGTCATTTTTAGCTATTTTCAAAAAATCATAAAAAATACAAGGAAAAATATTTTTAAAATTTTTTTTTGCAGTTATTATTAATTTTGATTGGGGAAAAACTTTGCATCAAAACATTTTTGTTTTAACCCCCAGGAAAAAAGTTGAAAATTTGACCTTCACATCAAAATTTTTATTTTTCTAACTTTTCAAAGGGTGCTTAATGGGTTAAGAACATTGTTGTGTCATTTAAACGGAATTGAAGTGCTCTTTCTATAGGTGCCAAAATGTTTCTATTATAAGTTCAAAATATGAGAATATTTAACTTTAAAATTTGTCAAAATAATTATGCCGACTAGTGTATGTAGGCTACAATTTTTAACACACATGTCAATAACTTTTTTTGAACCTAACACTTTGACATTTAGCATGTTAATAACACAAGTTATTTTCAGTGTGTGCTATTTTCCAAACCCTGGCTTTCATCTTGATATCAAGAAGAAAAAAGTGAGAATGCAAATACTAAAATCAAAATCGGTCGATGTTGATTTTTTCGTTCTCAATTTTTCTGGGTGTACATGTTTAAGCTGAAAATTCGCTCATTCTGCGTGAAACGTGACAGACAATGTGGGGTCAAATCTCAGAAAAATTTACAACATTTTTTTCGATAGAGGATTGAAATACAACAACCCGAAGTTTTTTGTTTTATTTATCTCTTCTTTGACCACTTTGTGAAGAATTGATAAAGCCCCATGAGGACATTTTTTTCGGAAACCGCGTGTATTCAGGCGTACGGAATATTTAAATTTTTAATGTCCTTAAAACCACTTATTTTCTAGCAGATATTAAGGGCTCATTTATAAAAAAATTATGACCAAATGATAAAAATCAAGCAGTGCAAGCAGTCGCTTTGCTGCATGCGTCTCCCTTGCACTTCTCTTAGCTGAGTAACGGGTATCTGATAATCAGGGTACTCGACTATACAGTTCTCTCTTTTCATACCCTTGCAGAGGGTAATATGATTTTGACAGAAGTTTGCAACGCAGTAAAGGGGACGTTTCCGACCATAAAAAGTATATATATTATTGATCAGCATCACTAGACGAGTCGACCTAGCCATGTCCGTCTGTCAGTCCGTCTGACCGTCTGACCGTCCATCTGTCCGTCCGTCTGTACGTCCGTCTGTCTGTTTCTGGCCAACTAGTCCCTCAGTTTTAAAGCTATCGGAATGAAACTTTCCCAAAAAGTCTTATTTCTATTATCGATTTTTTTTATTTTAATAATTCTGAATTTCGAATTTAATTTTATAAAAAACGGACGACTATATCATATAGCTGCCATAGGAACGATCGGAAAATTAATGGAAAATGAATTGAAAACAAATTATTGCTCCGTTGGCTTTTATTGTATTCTCTAAATTTTTTTTCAAAACAATTTGGAGAATTCTATTTCTTAAAAAGGTAATCTGATGTTCTTCAGAGTCTTGATACTCTCAAGCTCTCATTTTCACCGGGTCCTGACAGAATACCAAGTTGTATACTTAGGAATTGCTCATCCTATCTTGGTCTTCCCTTAACAATGCTACTTAATCTGGCCCTAAGTCAAAGTAGATTTCCATCCATTTGAAAGGAATCCTTTATTGTCTCATTATTTAAAAAAACTGAATAAGTCCGATATCTCAAATTATCGTGGTATTGCTAAACCAGTTCAATTCCTAAACTTTTCGAAAAAACTATTACCTATCAGTTGCAGCATCATTGCCGATCTATTATTTCACCTTGTCAACATGGTTTCACTTGATGTCGCTCTACTTCTACAAACCTACTTGAATGTCTTTAATTACTATAGGTTTTCTGACACATCATCAAACTGATGTGATTTATACCGATTTCTCTAAAGCTTTTAATTCAGTGAACCATAGGAATCTTATTTTTAAATGGTTCCTTTTAGGTTTTTCTCCCAACCTACTCGAGTGGATACTTTCTTACCTTTCTAATAGAACTCAAATGGTCTGTTTATTTCCAAAATAATTAATGTTACTTCTGGAGTGCCACAGAGTAGCCAAGGGACCTTTACTTTAAAATCATCAACTGTATTAATCTATGCAGATGATGTCAAGCTACACCCAGAAAAAAATATGGTTGATGGGTCCAGTACAAGACATTTTTTTTTTTTACATTTATTTTTTTATTTTATTTTTATTTTTTATTACTCTTGGTAAATGCATTTTACAACTGAAAAAAACTTCCAACTCATTTGCACCAGTGGGACTCGAACTGGGGTCCTCTCGCTTCAAGGGCAGACACCTTACCAGTCCAACCATCAGACACTGTTAAGTACATGTGTCTAAGCGATCTCTGATATACCAGTGTATATGAAAAAAAATTATTTTTTTAAATTATTAATTAGATAAAAAAGTATTAAAAAATAATTAATAATAATAATAATTGTGAACGGCGCACTCTCTCACTGAGGGCAACATTTAATATAAACATTATTATTTATATAGAAATATTTTAACATATGTAGTTCGATTTATCTTAAACAAATTAGTAGTATTTTTTTTTTTGTATGTGTATGTATTTTTATACCCGTTACTCGTAGAGTAAAAGGGTCTGTCTGTATGAACGCTGAGATTTCGGAAACTACAAAAGCTAGAAGGTTGAGATTTCCCACACATATTCTTGGGCTTCCTACGCAGCGCAAGTTTTTTCAGCCGAGCGCCACGCCCCTCTAACGCCCACAATCGCTCACTAACGATTTTAAAATGTGTCTGGCGACCACACATTTAAAGATTTCCGAGAAGTATAAATTCAATTTTGTTGTGTATATTTATACCTATCGAAATGTAGAATACATTTTTCAAATCGGACCATTCATTAAAAAGGTATCCGCAATCAAAAAAATTTTATATATCCATCTCCCTCGCACTCCCTTTAGCCGAGTGACGGGTATTAGATAGTCGGGACAGCAACCCGACTAAACCGTTTTGTTTTTTTGTGAAATGCTGAAATTTAGAGCGTCTTTGATTGCAGGGTATTTTCCTTTTAGGGACACATTTCCTAAAAAATACACTGAAGCCTTGAAAGACAACGATTTTAGTTCATCAAATTTTGGGACTGTAGTGCAAAAAAAAAAAAGGTTTTTGTTTGAAGAATTGAAAGATATTAAGCTATTCCACAAATTTCCAAATCAGAGCTCCATTCTAAATTGATTTTTAAAAATTTTGCCTGTCACGTTTCACATAGAATGAGCCTATGTTAAATAATTTTTTGTTAAAAAAAAGTTGTTTAAATATTGTTTATGGGCATGTGCTATTTTTTAGGTAATGGATTATTTTTCAGGGTATTGATTCCTTAAAATGTATGGCCTTAAATTGAACATTTATGGCCATTTTTACTATTTTTAAGTCCACAATGGCCTTAAATCACCATTTCAGCCAATGTAGTCCATGTTTCCTTAAGAAAGGGGTAGGGTCTTGCAAAAAAAAAAATAGATTTAAAAAAAAAATTTTTGTAGATTAACATCGTAAGATTATACAAAAAAAGTTTTAAATCAATCGGACAAAGACTTTAAAAGTTATGCTAAAACTAGTACCCTAACCTTTAAGACTTTAGGTACGTAAGTGCATCTTTAAGTGCGTTTTTCTCGAAACCACGTTTTGAAAGTCCGTGTTCATCGGCATTTCTAAACGGCTCAACCGATCGTTTTCAAATTTGTCGCATATTTTTCTGCACTAAAAAAACCCGCCCCCTGGGAAGCGTTTTTTTTTTATTTATTATTCTATCGTTATTCTATCGAAACTTAGTTTTAAAGACCATATATCTACTATATCTAACAAAGCCAGAATTTATGAAGCGTTGGTCAAGGGAGTTCGATGATCCTTACACAACAAAGCTTTTGTATGTTTCTCTTGTTCGTCCGTCTATGTAATATTGCTCATGTATATGGTCTCCTCAAATTAGCTGTTACCAAAATATGCTAGAGTCTGTCCAAAAACAATTCCTTCTATTTGCTTTGAGAGGACTAAATTGGGACACAGAAAGTCAATTGCAATCTGATCTTGCGAAATTGCGCCTGCTCGACTTACCAACCCTCTACCATCGTAGAAAGTGTCATGGAGTTATGTTTTTACATAAACTTATTAATGGTGATGTCGACTCCCCTTTCCTTCTTAGTTACCTTAACTGGAATGTACCCTGTAGAACAGTTCGTCGTTTTCGTCCGTTGTCCCTGCATTATGCCCTGCATGATCCTTTTCGTATTATTATGTATTTTCTGTCTTCAAATAATTTGTAAATTCTATCTGAGCATGTATCTGTCTATTGTTATATCTTCTTTTTCCATGTCCGCGATTTCGTTTACTTGCCAAAAAGGGTTTAGGGCTCCGCGCGTAACAAGCATTGCTTGGTGTCGTAAGGGCCACTTGTTTGTACTGACCATAGTGCATCAACGTCCAAACATATAATCCTAAAAATTATTTTTTCCCAGAACAATAAAATGTTTAAGAAATCTGAACTTAACTCTTTCAGGAAGGTGCTAATTTGCGTGGTTGTAATTTCGAGGATCCAACAGGAGTCCGGACCAATCTGGAAGGTGTTAATCTTAAAGGAGCTTGCCTGGAAAGCAGCAACATGGCAGGTGTTAATTTACGTGTGGCTAATTTGAAAAACGCAAATATGAAGAATTGCAACTTACGAGCTGCAGTCTTAGCAGGTGCCGATTTGGAAAAATGCAATCTTTCAGGAAGCGACTTGCAGGAGGCAAATTTGCGTGGAGCGAATTTAAAGGATGCGGAGCTTACCTTAATGGTGACGCCATTACACATGTCGCAGGCCATACGTTGATTTATACGATAGGAACAATTTATTGTGCAATTACATATCACATTTTGGCTTCAAATGGTAGTTTAAGATTAATAATTGTAAATACTTCTGATTTTATCTATAGTTTTAAAAATAAACAGTATTAAGAATGTATTTCTTAAATGGTATTGTACACCCTTGAAGATCTTGTAATAATTTCAGGTTAGCATACGCAGTAATTACTTCCCTAAGAAAGACATCCGAAATTATAACGTATACATATTTTGAAATTACTCACACAAATATAAAACAAATTGTCATTTAGAGTATTCAATTTCGTTGCAAAAGTGTAAAATTTGTGTGTTTGCCAGACAAAAATTGTGAAAGACCTTTTTTCAAAAATCTTTGCAAGATATTGACGTACAATAAAAGGCTAACTTCTTATTTTTGGTTTCGCTTGATGATTTTTAAGGAAAAAATGCAAAGGAGGCCTTGCCTAAAATAAAACGGATCAATGTAACAAAAAATTGCCCCCTTTTTATACCCTTGCAGAGGGTATTATAATTTCAGTCAGATATTGTAACGCAGTGAAGGAGACGTTTCCGACCACATAAAGTATATATATTCTTGATCAGCACCAATAGCCGAGTCCATCTAGCCATGTCCATCTGTCCGTTTCTATGCGAACTAGTCTCTCAGTTTTAAAGCTATCGCAATGAAACTTTCCCAAAAGTCTTATTTCTATTGCAGGTAGTACATATGTCGGAGCGAGCCGGATCGGACCACTATATCTTAAGGCTCCCATACGAATAATCAAACAAATATAAGAAAATTCATTGTAACTTTGCAGGAAGTAGGCGTTTTGATTTCTGACAACTTAAAAAGGTATTTCTTTTATCTGCAAGGGTATATAAGCTTCGGCTGGCCGAAGCTAGCTTCCTTTCTTGTTACTTTATATGAGAAGTCCGCGATTTCTTAGGCGTTAAATGGCTGAAACGGACATTGAAGTTGATTACTTGTATTATAATCATTCTTATTTTGGTTTCACCAAAAATTTGGTTAGACCGTGAGTTCTTCAGCTGATTGGGTGGCCAACTTCTTGGTCAAGAATGTCATTTCCTTACTGTCCTATTAAGCCCTCAATTAAATATCGAAATACCCGAAAATAAACCAGCGAATTCTTTGGCATAGGGATGCTATATATGCATCGTTTTACAACAGCATTTACCAAGAAAAAAAAACATAGGCCGCCAAAAGTAGAGCCACAAAATCTATACGCAAATTCTTAAGCGTTAATCGGCTTTTAGGTTGACTCTCCATAGTCGCAAACCCGACTTTTTAGTATTTTTATAGTATTTAAATCCTCGATTTTAAACCATTATTTCTACACAAGTACAATAGATTTGTATACATAGGTTGGGGTTTGTAGGCCTTGCTAACTATTTTGTATGGAAATTGTTGTTGGAACTGCTTACACTTTACACTTTTCAAACGTTTGCAATGCATTTGAATACCCTAATTGTATTCTGTGGGGCATTTGACCACTTTTAATATCTCGGTCAATTTAAAAGATATTGACGTGAAACTTTACCAGTCGCCATTTTTTATCCCTGCGCATATTATATGTGATTATCCGGATCGGACCACTATATCATATAGCTGTTTTTGGAGATAAATGCACATTACTGTAGTAATAGCGATTATTTACACACAAAAAAAAAAACTTGGTAAAATTAACCAATATAAATGTCAAGCAGTCCCCAACCACAAAAATTGTCAATTCTACCAATTAAATAGTTACTTTCACAACAACAAATACACACAATTAGCAAAGACACACACCCAAAGCAAAAACAAAATACACGTACTATTTTTTATAGTTACGTAACTATCCGTATAGGTCAATTTTACCAATCAAATTTTTTGTGTGTACGTGTTTAATACAATTCCAAAAGTTTCGTACAAATCGGGTGGCTTTATCCCTAATTTCTCAAAATTAGGAATAATAAATAAGAGAAAAGAATTTACTACACATTTTGTACGACTTTTGGTCAAGATATTGCGGAACTTTTGTTTTAAATTGGTAATTTTACCACTTTTTGTCGCATTAATTATTACATAAAAACGACGTAACATTTCGAAGTTATGTTTTTAGGTATAATTTGGTATATAATATTTAAAGGATTTTTTTATGAAAATACATTTTTTTTAAGAATATGCACAAAATAATTTTTTTTTAACTGTTGTAAAAATATCAAATTTGATACAGGAAAAAAAAATGTTGAAGCTCACAAACATTTTCTTTTTAGTTGAAATCGGCTTTTTCTAATATTTCCAAAATATTTCCTAGCAAAAATACTTGGACCATCTATAGCAAGGTAAATAATATTGAATAACGAGGATAATTGGATGGTGTTTTTCTAAATATTTATCGTATCTTACATTTACCCACAAAATTACGTGAATTGTACTATTCGCTAAAGCATGCAAATCAAAGATGAAAAAAGTGACGTAATCAGAGAAAAATGAATATTGCTCCAAAAGTGCGGAAAATGCGACTAACAACTTGGTCGCAATTCAGAAACGTTTAAACTTTGCCTTTGACTTATACCCAAACAGCTGATAGAATTATCAAAGCACGCCATTTTATGCGCTTTACAGCACAATTCTGTGCCCTAACAGCACTCTGTAATTGTTTCTCGTTCAGATAAATTAAAGGAAAGCAAATCGGTTTTCTCGACTCTTTTTATTAATCTGAACGAAAAACAGTTACAAAGTGCTGTTGGCGCACAAAATTCTATCAGCTGTTTGTATAAGTCAAAGGCAAAGTCAGCTGTGATTTCGTTCTTCCTGTAAGTTGGCTTCGGGAAAACAGCTGTTGTTTTATCGAGCCGAGAACGCTTAGCCGGGAGTCCGAGTCCCTGTTAAAGTTACCTGTCACATTTATGCTCGAGAAAGCCCAAATCCCTTAACAGGGACTTTATCTGTTCAAGAAACGTTAGCCAGCACTCGAGAAACCGGCCCTTTGACGGGATCTTTTATGCGATGGTTAGGCGACGATTTTTCGGTACAACTCTTATAGCCTCTTCCCATAGAGTCCATCCGTGAGAAACGGTTGGGACTTTTGACAAATGTGAAATTCGTGTTCCCATAGAGTTTCCATCCACATCCAATAACAGCTGACTTGAAGAGCAGTTGCTCAGCTCAACTAAGTAAAAATGTCAGGAAAATTCCGTTTTCCTTATCTTATTGCAGAATAATACAAAAAACAACATAAGGTAATAGTTTAAAACATATCTGAGCTTTTTTAACATATTCTATAACGAGTATGCATAAATATTGCCGACTGGTAGAGAGCTAACCTCCCGTACCCCACACTCCGCTCTTACTACGCCTCTGTCTAGCCAATTGTTGTATTATTCTACAACAAGATTAGGAGAACGCAATTCTACGCCAGTTTTGCCGAGTTAAAATCCCCCTTCGGTAATGTTGAGATGAGCAACTGCTCTTCAAGTCAGCTTGTTATCGGATGGTGGATGTGCTCTGTGGGAACACGAGTTTCACATTTGTCAAAAATCCCAACCGTTTCACACGGATGGACTCTATGGGAAGAGGCTATTATTGGAAATGTTTATGCAACACTTTGCTATAGGAATTTCTAAGTTAAAGTTATTTATTGTAAATGATTTTTATCTTAACGTTGGCCTTAAAAATAAAATAGCTTTAAGTGGGGTTTTCCGGAACTCTATCCCGCAGAATTGGAATTTGATAATCGGATTTATTGCATCCGATAACCGATAACGATGTAAAGCGCAACAATGTATTTTGTATTTTCAGCACATACGCAAGGCCCCACATGTTATACCTATGTCAAAGCTAGAACCTGAAAACATTTCATTTGCGTTCGCCTTTTTACTCAGACCGGTTGTTATTTGCAAGTTTTTAATTTTTACAAGGATCCAGCAATCGGCGCCCGCAAGCATCGAACAATTGGAGCAAAACATCGATAGCCCGATTTTTCCCACCTCTAGCGAAACGTCAATTTTCAAACGTGGTTTTTTTGGAAGCAGCCGGAGGTAGACGTTGCTCTTGTGTAAACTTGTGTAAATCCAGCGTGAAAAATTGTTGAGCGAAGAAAAACCAGCAGCTGCTTGATACACAACTTTAAACGCGATACGATGGAAGATCAAAGCAACGCAGCTCCCGCTGCCGCCGCGGAGAACGGCGCAAACACCGCGCAGGAGGTGTCGTCGACAAGTAAGTGTGCCCCCTCCGAGGGGCGAAAAGAACGAAAATTGCATATACCTGCGCGAGTGTGAGAATGTTATCATAAATATTTTGCGCCGCGTTTCGCCAGCCTTTGTATTTTGTGCAGTCGTATTGCAAAAAGGGATCAAGGTCTCGCATTCCCCTTTGCGTACGGCCATTTTACGAAGTACGATGGCAGAAAAGTTGTCAAAATTCCGCCATATTTATTTCTAGTAGACTAGCTGTAAATAAGAGTTGTCAAAACGCCGAAACTGAAAATCAAAAAGGCATTGGACGGGGAACGAACAAAATGTATGCCCGCTTTTTCTTTCCTGGCGGCGATCCACGGTTGTGTTGTTGACATTAATTACGTCATCTTTGCGCGCATTCTGCCCACAATTACTACTGCGCCCGCAAATAGTACGATATGAATCATTTTTGGCTGCTCTTGGCCGATTTGGAGTGATTCTGTGCACGCCAGTGTCATTTCATCTTGCACGTCGCTCTTCGACCGTCCATTTTCCGTGGTTGCAAACAACTACAGGCACACGGCATTGCTCACACGGATACATATTAATTGAGAAATTCGCGATTTGATGCGCTCATCGCTGAGAAATGTTTGTGCGGATGTGTGTGTGCGTGCCGGAGCGTTGCCAACTTATTGGTCATGCGTCAATATCGATATTATGATTCTTCAGTGCGGGCTCTGTTCTTTCATGAGCCCTCTAACGCAAAGTGCGGAATAGATTTACGATAGTTATTCGCTGGATATTTAAATTAATTTTTTAGCAAACACATGTATGTGTGTTCATGAATTAGCACAGGTGGCAACTCTGTGGACTCTGTTTTCTATGCAGATTTTTGTTATTGATGGCAGTGGCCGGTGTTTGCTGGTGTTTGTTTTGGCCAATTTCCCATCTGATTGCTGGGTGTGGAAACCGGTTTATCAGCCGTGGTATCACCTTTAGTCCAGCGCAAAGTTGGCGTGATAACAAGCGTTCATTACAGCCGATAAGAGCTCCTGCTAGGTTTGTGCCATTCAGCAGTTCATAGTAAACGTACAGTCAAACACCCATAACTTGATCTACCATGCGCCAGCAATAAAACTGCAGTTACTATTAAAAAGTTCGACTCTTCTACTTTTCACTTTCGAGGTATTTTGATTTTTTTTTTAATGAATCGTTGGACAATTGTATTGCTTTAATCGAGAGGCTTTGGAAAACTAAACTTTCGACTCTTTAAACTTAATTAGTCTATAGGATTCATATCTGATAATTAGAAGGACTAAATTATATTTAGCTTTATAATCCCACTTAATGTTAATTAACCCTTGACCAAATACAGTTATAGTAAAATATTCGTTAAAGACGGCTAAGTAACAGGCCTATGCTGCTATAGATTTCTATCCAGTTCTAATTGTACCACTATTTTATAACACAGCTCAGCCCATAGAGCCCACAAAGCGCTCGTTGCGCGTGCAAACCTGGAAAAAGATCCAGGAAGGCAAGGTTGGCATTGGATTCAACAACATATTCAACCGGATTCCCTCGTTTGTGGATGCCGATAAAGCTGCTGCATTGCTTATCAACGAGGAGGAGTTCAAGAAAGCACGTAAGAGGCTTCCACAGTCTGATTTTTACCAACTTTTATCGATCCCCTCCATATTGCAGAGCACATTAAGGTAAACATTGATCGCGCCTTGCACGAATTCAAGGAACAGGCGTTGCTGGCCGACAAGTCTGTTTACTTGCCGAGCACTCGGGACTCTTCGGCGCTATGCCTCAAGGTAGATGTGCCAGCCGATGCCACGGAGGAGCAGAAAAAGGAGGCTCTGCGTGTCCAGGACATCCAAAAGTTCCGTACGGAAATCGGACTTGACAGCGGTCTGAAGCTGGATATTGTGGTGATTGGCTCCGTCGTGGTGTCACGCGATGGCTACCGCATTGGCCGCGGGAATGGGTTCGCCGATCTGGACATCGGCCTCCTTATTGAATTGGGAGCCATCACACCCCAAACACTTATTGCCACGATCGTGCACGATGTGCAGGTGGTGGACACGCTGCCACTGAATCTGTTCCAGAAGTATGACACGCCAGTGGATATCATTGTGACTCCCTCAGAAGTAATCCGCGTGGCGAAGCGCTTGCCCCGTCCCAATGGCGTCTTCTGGGAGCTTCTTTCCGACCGCCGTCTCAAGATATTACCAGTTCTGCAGCAGCTTAAGGAGCGTGAGGAGAAGGCCGGGAAATCGATATCTCTAAAGGAGGAAGATACTGACGTGGAACAGCATCAAAACAACAGACGCCGCCGTGGGCCCGTGCGACGTCGCTTCCAACGAGGAAACCCAGGACGTACCACCTCACAGACTGACAACGAACAACAGGGCGTAAGTAGAATTCACAGAGCCCAGTACTTTTGAGTAACCTTTAACCGCCAATATGCAGGAGACTACGCAGAAACGCACTCCGCGCCGCAAAGGTCGTTTCGTTAATCGCCGCAGACGCACAACAAAGGTTAGTAGCTGTAGTCCGAGTAAAAGCATAAATGTGATTACTATTTTCTTTATAGTCTGAGGGCGATCAGTCTGGAGTTGAGGGAGGAGCTAAGAGTGAGGATCGTAAGTTCGAAGAATCTGCCACTGGAGAGCGTCGTCCAAAAAAGAATAAGAATCGCGGACCACGTGACTTCTGCATTAAGTTGACAAATTTGACGCGTGACATTCGCGTAAAGGACTTGAAATCGGAACTCCGCAAGCGTGAATGCAATCCGATGTCGATTACTTGGAAGGGTACGTCACTTACATCTTGTATAAAAGAATTAAGCTTAGAAGTCGTTTTTGGTAGGTCACTTTGGAAAGTGTTTCCTGCACTTCGGAAACCGCAACGGTACACCCAGTACCCAGGATGACGTGGACAAGGTGTTGAAGTCGCTTAATGATCTCTCGCTAACCATCACCACCGGTGGCGAGACTGCCCCAGCTGCAGCAGCAGGCGCTGAGGGCGAAGCCGTCGTAAAAACGGAGCCAGCTGAGTCTGCGGCGCCTGTGCAGACGAAGACTATAAACGTCAACGTCGAGTTGATTAAGTTTGGCGCCAAGAAGAGTGCCAGCTCCACTGGTGCAAATGCCAGTGCCGGCGAGGATGGAAACGCTGCCGGCGGGGTACAAAACGGAGGAGAGGACGAAACTGTGAATGTCGGCGACGTAGGTGGGGCACGCATCGAGGCTGTTGACACAACCACAGTATAGTATGATTTCGCGCTTGGCGCAGCCACTGAACGGTCGCGGCGGATTTCCGCCGACAGCGCAACGTTTAGAGTTCAACGAAAAAAAGTAACATTTTGTTTAGAAAAAATCGAAAAATATCAAACAAAAAATGATTAGAAACCGAACTCTGGACACACACAAAGTACACTCAACATACACACTCACTAAATACACACAGACAGTTACACGTGCATACACTGAAGATCATGTTTAGCAGCTTGTAGTTTCTTCTTCTCCTTCATTACTCTAACAAACAATAAGAGCAAACCCCAATTTTTCTAACAAGAACACAAACCATTGACGCTTTTTCTAAACATTTGCATTTGTTTTTGCCCAGAAAAACAAAACGATAATTCGTTGAACATTATAAGGTTTTCAACTTAATTGAAATGATTGCAGAAATACTCGTTCCACAAATGCAGAGTGGAACACAATTTCTTCTATATAATTCTATACTAACTTCTTGCGACTTGTTACATTTCTGAGATAGGACACTTATAAATATTTTTAATTTTGATTTCACATCCCAGCACTAAGATCGGTTGCTGTTTCTCTATTAAGCAGTTGAGCTGCTAATGGGACTAGCAGTTGTGGGCGAAGCTAAACTAAATTCAAAAGTTTAATAATAATCGGAAAGCCCAAATATATGCAAAAAACCGTGAATACGATAAAATGAATTAACAAACTATTAACATATTGCATTTTCGCTGAGAGAATTATATAAAGAAGATAAATGTAATTTGGTTAGTGTTTCCCTACTTTCACCGCAAACACCAATACCTTTAATTATATATTTTAACAAAAGATCAACACATGTGTGAAAACTACAATTATACAATGCAGAACATAATTATTTACTCTTTTTTTATACAAAGAAAAGGCATTACAAAAAAATGTGAAACATGAATGAAATATAACTTGAAATAAAAATAAAAAAAAATCGAAAAAATTGCATTTTGCCATTTACCCGTTTATTTTCTCTTGGGATTATAGTCAAACAATATGTACAAAGGAGCTTTAACCTATTTATTCAATTGAAATACCCTATAATATATATAAATGTTATAATTTATTATATACATGTACAAAAAGTGAAATTCAGCGGAGATCGGAAAATAGATTGTGGTTCTCTGAGGATGGATATCTGTCAAGTCATCGTTGGGCAAGTGGGCCTGGAAAGTTGTGTTCTTTGAAACCTGTTGCTTACCGACGCATTCTTAATTTTCTTTCAGTATTATTAATGAATTGTGTTCTTCGGCATGTCAAGAGTGCTGCCAGCCGATTGCTTGAACTGTGGTGAAGGAGTGCGATCAATAAATTCAATGCTGTCAGTCTTCGACTGGTCGGCTGCGGATGGTGCGGTAGTGCTGTCGGCGGCGTTCACGATGGAAGCGGCGGGTTTCTCCTGGATAGGCGCCAGGCTATTTACAATGGAGTTAGCCATGGCTAATTCAAGCTCTCGCTGCCAATCGTTCTCCTTCTGTTCCATGGCCTTGCGCTTCAGCTCCTTGTAGCGGTTGTAAACGATGAATTCTTTGACCAGCGCGGTCTCGGGATCGCTGTCGCGTTGTGCTGACCGCTGCTTGGCCAGGCGCTTCTTCTTTTTATGTAGGGGCCGCGTCTCCACAATCATTTCCTCCAGCTCCAGGCAGGGATCACAGTTAAGGTGGTCTTCAGGGGGCTTATAGATAGGCTTTATTTTCTTCTCGAGCACTTTCTGGAAGTCAATGTTACGCAGTAACGGGGTCTGATGCAGCTCCTGCTTTGTGCTGATCCTGGCACCAGGATAAGTGGAGAGTAGCTGCAAAAATAAATAATTGTGCATTGATTCGCAGTCCAAACTCAATAATGTGCAACCCACCTTCTGCAGCAGATCGACAAAGTTTCTGCTCCAATAGCGGGGGTAGTGCACGGGGGTGTTCAGTATATTCTTGATCTCCTCCAATGGTGTGTTCGAATGCACCACAAAGGGTCGAATATTTCCCCGCATCTCATATGCCACGACGCCAAGCGACCACCAGTCCACAGGATAACTATAGCCGGCTAAAATAATAATAACACTATGCAACATCAAATATTTACCTCGATGGATGCTATATTTTTGGATTCTTTACGAATTCCCAAGTTAAACTGAATCCGTTTGCCTCTGAGAGCTCCGGAAAGTTGGCCAATTTCAGCATTTTTCGAACCTTGAGGTCTTTTGCTAGGAATCCTTGCGTCGGGGAACTTTTTGGAAAACGCAGTTTAACTTGGGAATTCGTAACGAATCCAAAAATATAGCATCTATCGAGGTAAATTTAAAAAGCATTAAAAATGCTGCACAGTGTAATTATTCCCGTTACTCGTAGAGTAAAAGGGTATATTTGTATTCGTGCAAAAGTATGTAACAGGGAAGGAAGGAAGAAGGAAGCGTTTCCGACCCCATAAAGTATATGGGGATCACTAGCCGAGTCGATCAAGCCATGTCCGTCTGTCTGTCTGTTTGTCCGTCCGTTTGAACGCTGAGATCTCGGAAACTACAAAGGCTAGAAGGTTGGGACTAATCACATATATTCTTGGGCTTCCTACGCAGCGCAAGTTTGTTTCATCCAAGCGCCAGGGGGCGTGGGGGCGTAACGCCCACAATCGCCTTAAACGATTTTAAAAGGCGTCCACACCTTTAAAGATTTTGGAAAATTAAAATGCAGTTTTATTGTGTTTATCCATACACTCAGAAAAAAACGCATCCTAAATTTTAGAGCGATTTATACTTGATTTCGGATAGTATTTTTTGGGCTTGTTTTAAGAATGAGAATGTTGCGCGTTCTTGAATCAAGAATAAATCAAAAATCTGAAAGGCCAACTTTCCGGAGCTCTCAGAGACAAAACACAATGAGTTCAATATTTAAAAAAAATTAAGAATTATACCCTTAAACAAGCAAATTTTGCTAAATCGGAGAAATTTTTTTAAATGAATAATTGTTATTACGTGTTTACGTACATACATACATATATACCAAAATACGATTCGATTTTTAAAACATTGTAAATAAAATGTAACTAAGAATTTCGTGCTTTAGTCGCGCAGAAATAAGCTTTGATTTTCAAAACATTTACATAACATCACAAGGAGATAAATATTATTTGAAACTAAGAATTAAATTCCCAAAACAAGTACACGTTGTACTTAAATTAAGCATGAAAATAAAAGTACTAATGTATGTTTTGGTCATCGCCGCTTAAGAGCGAGCGTGGCCGAACTGTTAGGACATCCGACTGTGGTGCGTGAGGTTGCGGGATCGAATCCTAGGAGAGGTATGTGATTTTAACAAAAATGTTTCGTAAGTATAAAACACATTTTTATCTAAAAATCTTTATACATTTATCAGTAATTTAGTGTTAGATTATACAAAATTAGTATTGTTAACTAATAAAACAACACAACAATTTACTATTCGTTTAAGAATATTTCATACTTCGTTTGAGCATAACTTATACCTGATTTCAAGTAACATTATACATTGTTTAAGTAGAATTTATACTTAATTTAAGCATAAAGAATTCTGGTTTCAAGTACATTTCATACTTGATTTTTCCGAAAATGTTCTCAAATTAAGAATGCCGGTTTAAGAATAAAACGTTCTTGAAATTAAAAAAAGTCCATTTCGTACCTGTCGCCCTTTCAAGACCATTTGGGCTTGAAACAAGCCCAATGTGCTTGGTTTTTTTTTCTGAGTGTACCTATTGAAATGTAGAAAAAAATTTTCATGTCGGACCATTCTTTACAAAGTTATGCGCGATCAAAATTTTAAATCTCCATCTCCCTTGCACTCCCTTTAGCTGCGTAACGGGTATTTGATAGTCGGGGCACCCGACTATAGCGTTCTCTCTTGTTTTAAAAAATTACGTACAACCTGGACAAGAATCCTATTTTTCACTTACCCACTTCGTCCAGAGCACACAGAAATACCTCAGGTGCCATATATGGCTTCGTTCCCGACATGCTGCAAGCCAAAGCATCCTTTTGCAACCTCGTTGCAATATTGAAATCAGTTAAATGAGCATGTCCTGAAAGTAAAAAGTACTTTAGTATACATACATTTTAATACCCGTTACTCGTAGAGTAAAAGGGTATATTGTATTCGTGCCAAACTATGCAACAGGTAGAAGGAAGCGTTTCTGACCTTACAAAGTATATATAATCTTGATCAGGATCACTAGCCGAGTCGACCTAGCCATGTCCGTCTGTCTGTATGAACGTAAAGATTTCGAAAACTATAAGAGCTAGAAGGTTTGGATTAACCATGAAGATTCTTGGGGTTCCTACGCAGCGCTAGTTTGTTTCATCAGAGTGCCACGCTCCCCAACGGCCACAATCGCCTTAAACGATTTTCAAAGGTGACTGGCGTCAACATCTTTAAAGATTTAAAAAAACTATAAATGCAATTTTGTTGTGTTTATTAATACCTATTTTAAATTTTAAAATCGGACAATCCATTAAAAAGTTATGAGCAAAAAAACAAATGGCCGCTAGATAGAGCCAGTAGCTTTGACGACTGCATATCTCCATCTCCCTCGCACTCCTTTTAGCTGAGTAACGGGTATCTGATAGTCGAAGTACTCGACTATAGCGTTCTCTCTTGTTTTCGATCGAGTCAAACAGCTTATCGTATAAATTTTGGAGCCGAGCAACTCGATCCGACAATTTTTTATACCCTTGCAGAGGGTATTATAATTTCAGTCAGAAGTTTGTAACGCAGTGAAGGAGGCGTTTCCGACCACATAAATTACATACATTATTGATCAGCACCAATAGCCGAGTCCATCTAGCCATGTCCGTCTGTCCGTTTCTATGCTAACTAGTCTCTCAGTTTTAAAGCTATCGCGATGAAACTTTCCCAAAAGTCTTCTTTCTATTGCAGGTAGTACATATGTCGGAGCGAGCCGGATCGGACTACTATATCTTACGGCTCCCATAGATTCAAAGAAATATAAGAAAAGGGGTTTTGATTTTTGACAACTTAAAACAAAATTGTAAATGCGCACGCTGAATCTGGAATCCCTGGAACTGCACCGATAGAGTGAGCATTAAACTATAGGTATTTACTTAATCTACAAGGGTATATAAGTTTCGGCTAGCCGAATCAAGCTTTCTTTCTTGTATACCCTTGCAGACGGTATTATGATTTCAGTCAGAAGTTTGCAACGCAGTGAAGGAGACGTTCCCGACCCCATAAAGTATATATATTCTTGATCAGCATCACTAGACGAGTCGATCTAGCCATGTCCGTCTGTCCGTCTGTCCGTCCGTCTATCTGTCCGTTTCTACGCAAACTAGTCTCTCAGTTTTAAAGCTATCGGCTTAAAACTTTCCCAAAAATGCAGGTAGTATATAAGTTGGAACCGACCGGATCGGACAACTATATCATATAGCTCCCATAGGAAGGATCGAAAAAAAAACGTTAAAAAAATTCTAGCTTCTGTGTTTTTTTAAATATTACCTTCTACTCTTGGAAATATAATTTTTTAAGTATTTCTGAATTTCGAATTAAATATTTAAAAAATCGGACGACTATATCATATAGCTGCTATAGGAACGATCGGAAAATAAATGGGAAAGTAATAGGAAATAAATTTTAGCTTCTTTGGTTTTTATTGTATTCTCTTCTTCTCTAGGATATGACTCTTTTGAAATATTTCCGAGTTTCACTTTTAATTTTATCAAAATCGGACGACTATATCATATAGCTGCCATAGAAACGATCGAAAAATTAATGGGAAATTAATTGGAAACAAATTATAGCTCATTTGGTTTTTATTGTGTTCTCTTCTACTCTAGGATATGATTATACCCCTTACTCGTAGAGTAAAAGGGTATATTGTATTCGTGCAAAAGTATGTAACAGCTAGAAGGAAGCGTTTCCGACCCCATAATGTATATATATTCTTGATCAGGATCACTAGCCGAGTCGACCTAGCCATGTCCGTCTGTCCGTCTGTCTGTCCGTCTGTCTGTCCGTCTGTCTGTCCGTCTGTCTGTCTGTATGAACGCTGAGATTTCGGAAACTATAAAAGCTAGAAGATTGGCGTCTTGCATGCAGATTCTAGGAGTTCCTACGCAGCGCAAGTTTGTTTTAAAAAAGTGCCACAATCGCTTATATACGATTTTAAAAATTTAAATATTTCGGAAAAGTAAAAATGCAGTTTTATTGTGTTTACGAATACCTATCGAAATGTAAATTTTTCAAATCGGACCATTCGTTAAAAAGTTATGCGTGATCAAAGTTTCTATCCCTTGCACTCCCTTTACCTGAGTAACGGGAATCTGATAGTCAGGGCACGCGACTATAACGTTCTCTCTTGTTTTTTTTTAATATTTCCGAATTTCGAGTTAAATTTAACAAAAACCGGACGACTATATTAAATAGCTGCCATAGGGAAGGACAGAAAAAATAATGTCAAAATAATATGAAATTTAAAATTTTTGCGATTTGTAAGTTAATAGGAATGATCTGCAAGGGTATATAAGCTTCGGCTGGCTGAAGCTAGCTGCCTTTCTTGTTTTTAGCTGATTTACTCGAACTAATTTTTCTGAAAGGGGAGTCAAAGGGCAATTCGAGTATATTTGTGCAGTGCTATAATACATACGTAAGCCCTTTTAATTATTTGACATTGGAATTTAAAGTTCCCTAGGTTTAAACAATATACTTTTACGAGTGTGTATCTCATATGTATATTATCCAATTCGTCAGTGAAATGTTACACTAAGATTACGGCGCCATATATACTTACCGGCATCGTCCAGTAGAATATTGTCGGGCTTTATGTCCCTGTGAACCACTCGGTGCGATTGCAAGTACTCCAATGCACTGCCAAGCTCGCACACTAATAAGGCCACACTCTGCTCCGAGAACTCCACCTGATGGGAATTGGGAAAACACAACAGTAGTACAGCAGTAAGAGGAGATGTACAGGTACGAGCAAAACTTACGCGGTTTTGTAAATGATATCTCAAGTCGCCACCCGTCAACAAGTCGCAAACCATAAATAAGTCCTCCTCATCTATGAAGGACAAGAGAAAAAAAGTATACATATGAGTGCTCTGTGGCCCAGCCTCAAAATAAGTGCTCAGAGTTAATTTGCATTTTGATTGGCAATCAGCAACAGTATCAGCCAGCTAGGAAAAAGCGAGTGACGGAGTAAAAGAAAAGTGCCAGAAGCCGCTAAGCGTGCAAAGCACCGGCAGAGGTAAGATAACCATCCTATTTGTATATGCCTGTTCTGTTCCACAGATACGTCGAAATGTAGTAGAATGATTTCTTTATAAATAAAAAACTTGGAAAAAACCGCATCACAAATGTACAAATGATAGGATTTACATATATTTTTTAAAAACCAGGAAATGTATATTGTTGCTCGGGACATTTGCACACTTTAAAAGTTAAAAAAAATTGAAAAAAAATCGATTTTAATTTTAACAATGGGCTTGACTTTTCACTCTTCCCAAGCTCTATTTTGTGTAAAAATTGCGATTTGGTACCACTTTTAGTTCTTAAGATATCGTTAAAAAACTGTGGATTTCGCGAAAGTTCATTCAACGCCAGATTTTAGCGAATTCTGATGGAATATTTTAATGCGACTTTTTGTAGAATGTGAAATGGTTTTGGTATTACTCACAAATAGTTTGCAGCTTTTTATACCCGTTACTCGTAGAGTAAAAGGGTATCAAAGTTTTATATCTCCATCTCCCTCGCACTCCCTTTAGCTGAGTAACGGGTATCTGATAGTCGGGGCACCCGACTATAGCGTTCTCTCTTGTTATACCCGTTATTCGTAGAGTAAAAGGGTATATTGCATTCGTGGAAAAGTATGTAACAGCTAGAAGGAAGCGTTTCCGACCCTATAAAGTATATATATTCTTGATCAGGGTCACTAGCCGTGTCGATATAGCCATGTCCGTCTGTCTGTCTGTCTGTCTGTCCGTCTGTATGAACGCTGAGATCCCGAAAACTAAAAAAGCTAGAAGGTTGAGATTTTCCCTTTTACTCTACGAGTAACGGGTATAAAAACGACCATATAAAAGAGACATGTAACTATTTAATTCCGAGAATATTACCAAAATTGGTTGACCACTCTTGAAGATATATCCCAAAAGACAAAAAAAAATTGGATTTTCTTAAATTAAAGACACCGCAAATACCATATCTAATAGACTATAGGCGTAGAGGCAAATTATGCTTAGAAAAGGCTCATTTATCGAAATAAAATGGTGGCAGGCCTGGAAACCGAAACATGCAAAATTTTGTCGGCCTGTGTTATTTCTTATTTCAATTGTAAAGTTGTAACTCATACTGGATTTCCCCATATTCATTTGAAATGTAAATGTGTTTGATTTTACGTTTTTTTTTATACCCTTGCAGAGGGTATTATGATTTCAGTCAGAAGTTTGCAACGCAGTGAAGGAGACGTTTCCGACCCCATAAAGTATATATATTCTTGATCAGCATCACTAGACGAGTCGATTTAGCCATGTCCGTCTGTCCGTCTGTCCGTCTGTCCGTCTGTCCGTCCGTCTGTCCGTCTGTTTCTACGCAAACTAGTCTCTCAGTTTTAAAGCTATCGGGCTAAAACTTTCCCAAAAGTCTTCTATCTATTGCAGGTAGTATATAAGTCGGAACGAGCCGGATCGGACAACTATATCATATAGCTCCCATAGGAATAATCGGGGGAAAAATGCAAAAAAAATTTATCTTGGGTGTTTTTGAACCTAGAGCCTCCTACTTTTGGAAATGCCATTTTTTATCTAATTCTGAATTTCGAATAAATTTTTTTAAAATCGGACGACTATATCATATAGCTGCCATAGAAACGATCCAAAAATTAATGGGAATATAATAGGAAATAAATTATTGCTTCGTTGACTTTTATTGTATTCTCTTCTACTCTGGGATATGAGTCTTATTAAATGTTTTCGAATTTCGATTTTAATTTTATCAATATCGAACTACTATATCATATAGCTGTCTTTTTATACCCTTGCAGAGGGTATTATGATTTCAGTCAGAAGTTTGCAACGCAGTGAAGGAGACGTTTCCGACCCCATAAAGTATATATATTCTTGATCAGCATCACTAGACGAGTCGATCTAGCCATGTCCGTCTGTCCGTCTGTCCGTCTGTCCGTCTGTCCGTCGGTCCGTCTGTCCGTCTGTCCGTCTGTTTCTACGCAAACTAGTCTCTCAGTTTTAAAGCTATCGGGCTAAAACTTTCCCAAAAGTCTTATATCTATTGCAGGTAGTATATAAGTCGGAACGAGCCGGATCGGACAACTATATCATATAGCTCCCATAGAAATAGTCGGGAAAAAAATGTAAAAAAAATTATATCTTGGGTGTTTTTGAACATATCACCTCCTACTTTTGGAAATACCATTTTGTATCTAATTCTGAATTTCGAATAAATTTTTATCAAAATCGGACGACTATATCATATAGCTGCCATAGGAACGGTCGAAAAATTATATGGAAATTAATAGGAAAAAAATTATATCTTTGTTGATTTTTATTACATTCTCTTCTACTCTGGGATATGACTATTTTTAAATATTTCCGAATTTCGATTTTAATTTTAAAAAGATCGAACTACTATATCATTTAGCTGCCATAGAAACGATCGAAAAATTAATGTGAAATAATAGGAAATTTAACATTTTTGCGATTTGTAAATTAATTGAATGATCTGCAAGGGTATATAAGCTTCGGCTTGCCGAAGCTAGCTTCCTTTCTTGTTTTTGGGTGTATTTGTGCAGGAGAATTGTGTTTGTGGACACTTACCCTGAAACGAGAACCACAAATTGACAAGAAACGGATGCTCCAGTGACGATAGTAGTTCCACCTCCTTGATGACACCGCCAAGAGCTCCACGCAACTCGCAGGCTGAGCGACTTACATATTTCATGGCGTACAGGATACCGCTATCCCGCTTTTGAACAATGCAGACCTGCAAAAGTACCTCGTGAACTCAAGATATTTCCCTGGGAATATATGCTGCTCCTACCTTTCCGAAACTTCCCTTTCCTATGGCGCGAAGTATTTGGAAGTGGTCAAAATTGACTGTTAAGAGAGGAAAAACGACAAACGTAAATTAGTGGCAATAAAAGTTGATAATTCGTCCCCAGATCATGAAATCTTTAGCGTTTTTATAAATAATCGTATATTTTTATTCGCTTGCCCACACACCCGACAACTTTAGGTTTTGGCAGTGGAGCATGGGGCCCATTGTGGGCGATTGGTTAAAGTAAGAGAATTTTGGGAAAATTTCCCTTAACTGAGTTCTTCGCCTGGAGCTCAGAAAAAAAGGTGGAAGGACGTCCACTTGCAGCAGGCACAGTTTGGGAAAGTTGTGCCCGACAAGCGCCTCGAAATGATTCCTGCGCATATAGCTGATCCTCAGCTCCTGAAGTCGTTGGCACGTGCTCGCCAAGAGGAATTCGAAGTCATCTCTGTGAACGGGCACCTCTAGAAGGTTTATCGAGATTCTGGTTAGCCGGTGACGCCATAGACTACCGAGAAGGAAACGACAGCGTTCGTAGCTCTCCAGCATCACAATCTGGTCGGGTAGCTCTAGGAATCCCAATATTCTCGACAGGCACAGGTCGTCCACTAACTCCATGACCACTCAGCTCGCCTCGGGTGTGTGTGCTATAAAAAATTCGATCGATAGATATCTTGCACCCTGGCTACTGCGTTTCAACAAAAACAACTCCTAAAGAGGTAAAAAACTAGTGACGATCGCACCTTCAACTTAAGAAAGTTCTGATATCATAGTTTCTGACGAATATTTATTATACCATCCAATACATAAATGGGCGGTTCTTTTATACACCGAACACCTTTTCTTGGGTCACATTTCTGATTTGCCTGAAACTTTTTTTTACGCTTACTATTCGGAAAATAAGTAAACACGTGTTTTTAGAAATAATTTTTTAGAAATAATTTTTAGAAATTAAAATTTTTAATTTTTTTTAAAGGAAGAGGTTTTAAAAGACACGAAGTTAAGATTACTACAACCGAAGATACCGATTTTCAATGAGAGGGTACTTTTTCAAATTTGACGTTTTTTGGAAATCTAAAAAAAATCCTAACTTAAAAAATAATTTTTTTGGCCAAATCCTGAAAACGTGTTTACTTATTTTCCGAATAGTACATGTAAAAAAAAGATTCAGGCAAAACAAAAAAGGTGAAAAAATATTTTTGGCCAAATCTGTTTGGATTATAAAAGAACCGCCCAAATACACTTTCTAAATTTTTCTTATAACGTACGTGGTAGAACAAATGTTTTTTATATTAAGTTACTGAATACGAGAATAATAATTCCATGATTACAAAATATAAAATTGACCGGACAAACAGACATTAAGGTTTTAATTTGAAAATTACCCAAAAATCTAAAAAAACGTATAACTTTTTAACGGATATTGGGCTCGCTCAACGCGTATTTTAATAAAGAAAAAATTTTAATTTTAATAGAATTGCGTTCGGATCAGACCGGTGGATCCCTTACGCCCTTTTTTTTTAATTTTAATTTTTTTTTTTACTTTTAATAGAATTTCTTCTAAACCAATAAAATACAACTTGGCAATTTCCACTCTCACGAGGGTGGCCAAATAATCCCACGGCATTCACGGGTGTCGCGGTAACTTAAACCCAAAAAAAATAAAATAAATAAACCAATAAAGTTCTGAACTCGTTTCGCGCAGACTGTCGTAGCCAGTTTTCAATTCTGGGACTATACCTTGTAGTTTTCTTATACACTTTCCCGTTGCGATTCCTCACTACGTGGACTACCGTCCACAGTGATTAATTTTATTTAAGTAAATAATTTATAATTTCCTGATTTTAAGAAAGAAATTTTTCTGTAAATAAAAAATTTCTTCTTTTAAGAATACAATCTCTAAGTTTAAAGAAAGTATTTTCTAGATTTAAGGGAAATTTATAAAATTTGTGCCAATTTTTCTTGATTTTAGAAATAGTTGGCTTTTTAAAATCTTTTCCACAAAAAACATATTTTTTTGTAGTCCTTGCTAGTGACAAATCTTTTAGGAAAAACATTATGAACCAGGCTCAAACTAAATTTAAGCTGCGAGAGTCGTGTATCATTTTTCACAAAAAATGTTTTTGTCACTTTTTTCAAAGTTCTATACAAAATTTTTATTGGGCTTATATTAAATTGGTAAAATGCTTAAAACTGTATAATTAAACTCTTAAGAAAAATAAAAAATCAGATTAATGTGACAGTCAGAAAAAAAGTTGTTAAATTTGATTTGTGTAAGTTGGGACACCC
>JBAMCF010000334.1:0-217589 GCA_037075285.1 Drosophila lutescens
AACATATATATTTTTTGGCATTTAAATGGCCATACACAAAGCCGCAACGGGACTTACGCACATCCGAGTACGGAATACCGAATACCGAAACCGTTCTGATGTATTTAATGGAACATTTTGGCACAATAATAAAATGTCCGTAATAAAACGGTCATTTGCATGTTGATTTCAGCCAGCCGCCATAAATGCAAACAACTGGATTTTGCTAAACTAAATTCGAAAAGAGCTGATGCCGGACCCTGGCTAAAATTAACGTTTGCCATTTGCTTGTTAGGCCATGTCCCCCGACTAAATGCTTTTTGACGCGACTCCTGCATATTAGTCGATGCCAATGAAAATTTATTGAGTGGGCTACCACCACAGAAAAGCACTTCAATCGGCAGTCTGTATATACAGATATTTTGTATAACGTATATAATATAAATACATAAACATTAAATAAGGGATACCAAAACTATTCCATAAAACGTAATTTGTATTTTGCACATCATCAAGTCATTGAGATTTAAAGTGGCTAAAAAATGGAGATATTAAACATGTAGTAAAACATTCTTACTTCTTTGATTTCATTACATCACACCAAGAGCACTTGTATACATTATTTTTTAAACTTTCCATTACAACTAAACAAACAAATAAACTCAATTGCCACATAAGTATGAAACCATAATGGGAACTACACAAAGCTAATGCAGATAACGTATCATTACTTAAAATAAATTGAAGTTTAAATAAATACGTACACTTGTTATAAAAACTTTATTTTGAAGAATGGAAAAAATAAAGCTTTGCCCTTTTTTATTATTTACAAATAATTAAGCGTTTTATTACCATGCTATCCACAAACATTTGTGAAACAATCAATCATTGGTGAATTAAGTTAAATATTCCCAAGAGCTCTCCTCGAGTATCAATAGCCTCCAATTTAACGAGCCTTGCATGACAGTCCCCTCGCCACTCGAAAAAAGCTTAACATGGGCGCATTTTTTATAAAAAAAAAAACGAGGGTTAAATTGCTACAAAATGCCAGCTCCCAGCAGCAGCAAAAAATATTAACAATATGTCAAGAAGGTTGCGAAATTTCGAGTTATTCAAGGGAAACACATTTAATGCCCTGCGAAGTATACAAAATATTTAAATAGTTTTTAAAATGGTAAACTAATGCAATTTTTTTTATTAATTTCTCTTTTTCACACAAAATGGCTTACTAAATCTCATATTTTTGCATCCCGCTAAAGGGCATTCAAATCGGGTGTTGATCAGAGAATGTTTCAATCAATCAAGCGAGAGCGGTGTGAAAATCATACGAGCGGCGTGAAAAGGAAACGGAAATTGCTGCGAATTGTGTGCTGTCCACAGGTAAACACATCCGCATCCATACATGTTATAGTACGAGTTGGAAACGCTGCCTGCGCTTGGGCAGCTGTAAATGCCACTTGATTTCAATATTTCAATCAGCGATGCGCACAGTTAGTTAAGCTTTTTGCATACATTATGCAATTTGAGCGGCCACAAATGATGCAGCGGCAGCGGCAACAATAACATCATTAGATCCGACCGCGGCAGCTCATCGCAGTTGGTCTGCAATCCCGCCAATGGCGACATTAAATCATCGATCCAACAAGTACCTGTTAAGGGCTTTTGCCGCATTTCGGGATCCGGCTTCCTTTCGATTTGCAGTTGGCCAAGAGCCCGGGATTTTTCGTGTGTCGTCTGAGGACAGAGAAAAAAATTATCTGAAATCTTTAAAGGTTTCACAAATAATACAATTTTTATTTTTATATTATTTTACAATGTTTTATAATACTTCTTATTCTTTGGCCAGTCTTAAATAATATTACTAAGTTATTTATTATTGTAGCTATATTTATTTTATTTTTTTCAGTGTATCGGTCGCCATTGCTCTCTTATTTGTTGCTTGTACTCGTAGCTTGTGCATATTGTGAGTGCGCGCATTTCGAGCACGTGATTGAGATTTTTACATTTAAAACGTGACTGAAATACTTTGCAGTTTCGTCACTTCGATGCCTACCGCAGAAGGATACATTCTCGCCATTTACCATTCTGCCAGCCCACTCGTTCTCCATTATCCTTACTCCGTTCTCCGGTCTCCATTTTCCGTTTTCCATTCCCGATTCCCCATTCCGAATGCAATGAAATGTATTCAATACTCCGTCAATGATGTCCCAAGGACCGTTGGCCTGCGGCTGCCTTTTATTATTATTATTTTTATGTGCTGCTCTTCCATTTGTCCGGTCCCCTCTTTGCCGGCCAGTGTTGTCCTTTCACCTTTCACCGTTCGGCTCCGTCCTTTTCAATCAACGGCAAATGGCCAAGTGTTAACTAGATTTAAATAATGCATTAGTCGTCGCTGTCTTTCTATCCCCAAAGTACGCTATTCGATGTTGGAAAGTTGTCCGAGCCCAATTCATGTCAATCCTAGTTCTACAATTTATTTAAATTATTTTATTCAGCAAAAATATTTCTAATATTCTTAAAAAACAGATATTTACCGCTTATATAAATACTTTAAAATATATCAAAAATAAGCAACACTTAAATAAAATGTATCTCCAGACAATGAACTTTATACGTTAAAAAGCCATAAAATGGAAATTATCGAGACTTTCGACTATCAGTAAATGAAAATGGCAATGCAAACTGGTGACATGTGTTTGAGCTGGCGAACCTAACAACAAACCGAAACAAAAATGGCAATTGAAAATTTTTTGATTAGCCGAGCCATTTGGGGCTTCGACAGGAAGTTTCCGGCAACGCAACTGCAAACTGCCACAAATTCTCAATTGTCTTTGGCCAAAAACTTGCCAAAAAGGAGGAGCTACCCAACGACAGTTGCCAGGCTGTAAATAAAATTTAATGAAATGATACGATAAAGTTGTGAATGTGTGATTTACACACAGCAGACCGGGAGATGGTAGGGCACGATTGCATATTCACTGTGCAAAATTCGTTGCGTTTTTGCTTAGTTTACCAAAATCCTTTATTTTAATTTTAAAATTTAATGTTAATTTTAATATCAACATACCACTTTTTAATATTGACAAAGAAGTCTCAAACAAAATTATAAATTTAATGAAGAAATATTGCTCCTACATAACCTGGGTTTTAAAGTTTAGGGCTAAATCACATGAAATACCTTATTAATACTTCTATCATGCGATTCATTTAAAACCTTGATTTTAAAATGTTTTTATGTGTAAATGTAAAGTCTTTTTCTAAAATACGAATTCAATTAAATTACAAGATAAACCAAAAAAATAAAAGTTTTAATAAATTTATATCTATACATTTCTTAATTTCTAGTTATGTCGACCTTAATAATTTTTTTAAATTTATTTTTATTGATGTTTTATTTATTTTTTTGCCCTTTCTGGCTTTTCTCAGTGCATGGCTTGTTAGGCAAGTCTGTTTTCTCACCCATTTTCTGTGGAAGTCTGGCTCTCGCTCGCTCTTTGTCTCAGTGCGTAATTTCAACATTGGCAATTAAAATTTTGTATGAGTTGCTTGCAATCAGTGCACAAACTTGCCACGCACAAACAAATACACTCGCAGAAACACCCACACAGATGCCCGCACACACACACCGAATCACATGCACACAGTTGCATGTGGCGACAAACTCAGCTGGTGTCTGCATAATTTAAAGCATACATTTAGGCTGCCGGTCCTGGCTGTGTGATAAATGCCAACCAGTCAACGCACACCCACACCCACACACTCGCACGAACACCCACTATCGCACGCACACATACATCCTTCGCCCAGGCGAAGGACATCAGTTCGCTGCTGCTGACAATTCCAAACAATTTGCCGAGTCTGGCAAGCATTTTGGGCTAGGTTCCCGTTCCCGTTCCATGTTCGTAGCTGTGATTGCCGTCTTCGGCGCTCTGCCTTGATTGTAAGCCACGCCCACACGCAGACTCACTAACTTCGACACACTTAGAGAATCAAAGCCCTCACTATCACCAGGGCTTTGAAATCACCTTTAAAGGTGTTTAAAGGTATGTCGGTAAATAAATCAGACATCCGGATTCAAAATATTATGTATCATACTTTTCGACACTTTACTAAATAATTTTGTAGACCACGTGATTTCCAATACAGGTTGGTTTAAGGAATATAAACAGAATATTTCTGACTTCTATATAAATTTCATTAAATATATATAAGAATTTATTTTAATTATTTATTTATTGTTAATATAAAACAATTGATTTATTATCAGATATTTCTCCGTGTACCAAGCTAGCAAGGCTTTAAATCCATGTAAACTAGGAACAAATGTTTAGAGAAAACTTGTTACTTGTTATTCTGCATATTTAACAAACACTTCCGCATGCTCACAGCTAACGAATCCTAACTCCTGGAACCATTCAAATCTCCGTCAAGTATTTCAAATTCGAATTATGAACAGAGATACTTCATTTCTTTGCAATTGGAACTTTGCCCACACGGAGTTTACATGGGATTTATTTAATTTTATTTATTCTCTGAGCTGTGTATAAATAGAACATGAGCTGTGCTAAATACTAGACAAGTGATTGTGAAGTGATTGGATTTTAGTGGAGTGCTTGTGTTTTAGTGAGATTGGTGCATTATTTACATTGCGTAGGCCTGACGCATCATCAAATCAAAGTACAAATCGTTGTCGATTGAGGCACTAATGGTGGCATAGTAGTTGACAAACTCCTCGCGTGTAATCTGTAGTTTACAATTCTGTTAAATAAATATTTGGAAGGTGATTTCCTGGAGACTCACTTTGCCATCTAAATTTCCACGACCTCCCTCGAAGTTGTGAAGAAAATCAGTGAGAATCTCGTCCTCGGACTTTTCCCCGCTCTGGTACTTGGGATGCTCCCTTACCGAGTACACATTCTTAAGATCTGCAATGGTAATAACCCCATCGTCATCGCGATCCATTTTGTCGAAGGCCTGATCGATAATATTCAGGCGGCTCTGCGGCATCGGAGGCTATAAGGAAATAAGTTAGTATTTCCAGAAACTATTACCAAAAGTGCTCATTAATTTGAAGATACGATTATGAGTCATGGACGGTTTAAGTAATTCGTTTTTGAAGGGCTTGATGGATGGATGCTTACCACTTGGCATATACAAATAAATGTTTTATATATAACCTTACCCGCAATTTTAGGAGAAACTCGGTCATGTTGATGGATCCACTGCCGTCCTCATCGAAGCTAAAAAACAGAGCAATTTAATATTTCCCTGTACCAATGGCACACCTGTCACTCACGTGGCAAACATCTGCTTAATATCCTCCTGCGAGACGTCCAAGCCCGTGTCCCTAATGCCGGTGATGAACTCCTCCTCGTTGAGCGCCTTGCTGCCATCGTCGTCCATTGCCCGAAAGGCCCTGCGATGAATAATCGAAAATTAAACGGTTGCTATTGCATAATTCATCGCAGCACCGATTGAAATGTCGTTAAAAGCCAATAGACCAATCATACCTGCCCAGTCCCAAAATGCCTGTTGCTCCGCGGCTGAAGCATAGCAATCGCAGCTTGGTAATGGGATCCTTGTCGGCGCCATCTGTCAGTTCCCGGAGCGCTTGGCTCGCCAAGTTCGCCTCCAGGGTGTAAAGGTCGCCATTGGGGGACTTTTGGAAAGACATTTTAAAATTTGTATTTGTATAGTTCTACTTGGGAATACGTTTGATTAAAGTTTAAATAGTTGTTAGAGCATTTTTACAGGGCCTACTTTTATTCACAGCCCCTGAAAAAGATTTATCGATTTATTACCGTAATGGTACTCTTGAACACCTGTGGCATTGAATTTATTTTCTTGAACTTGTCAAGTCGGCATGTAATTAATACAATTTTAACATGAATAATATATTATGTGTAGTAACCACAAGAACCGTAAAAATATGGCAATATTTACACGAAAATATAAAAAAATCTATAAAATATTCAAACTCATAATTTTATAGCTTTTACATACTTTTTTTGTTTATTTACTTGTATTTATTTGTATTATATTTACTTGGGGTTGAACTTTTACATGTATAAATTGCTCTTTATTATCTTGATTATGTGCAGTGCTTTTTTATAATCTTCAAACAAGAGAGAACGCTATATTCGGGTGCCCCGACTATCAGATACCCGTTACTCAGCTAAAGGGAGTGCGAGGGAGATGGAGATATAAACTTTGATCAGCACTAACTTTTTAACGAATGGTCCGATTTAAAAAATTTCTTCTACGTTTCGATAGGTATTGATAAGCACAACAAAACTGCATTTTTACTTTTCCAAAATATTCAAATTTTTAAAATCGTACATAAGCGATTGTGGGCGTTAGAGGGGGCGTGGCACCCTTTTGAAACAAACTTGCGCTGCGTAGGAACTCCTAGAATCTGCATGCGAAATGCCAATCTTCTAGCTTTTATAGTTTCCGAGATCTCAGCGTTCATACAGACAGACAGACGGACAGACAGACGGACAGACAGACGGACAGACGGACATGGCTAGATCGACTCGGCTAGTGATCCTGATCAAGAATATATATACTTTATGGGGTCGGAAACGCTTCCTTCTAGCTGTTACATACTTTTGCACGAATACATTATACCCTTTTACTCTACGAGTAACGGGTATAAAAAACAAATAAAGCCGAGTGAATCAAAACCAAGGTAGCTGATTATTTTCCCAAAGTATCTTATGGCTATTCCACATAATGTAATTAACGCCAAGCCGCTTGCAAAAGTGACTAACAAAAACATCCATTTATGGATCAAGTAATTAGAAACGCTGGGTAAACGCAAACAATTTCCAAACAAAAATATCACTTTAACGACAGTGAATCATTCGCATCGCCTCAGCTTGAATTTCTCAAGACGATCGCTTTAAGTTTCGTCACAATGCCAAAGCGAAGTGCTTTCAATTAAGTGGATTTCGTCACTAGACGAGGGGAGAAAAAAAAATGGGGTAAGTTTTTTCATTTCGGTGAAAGCCCTTTTCGCAATTTCTCTAATTGGAGCCCAAGGTGAAGGTCGCCGACCAAAAGTTTAGCCCCACAAACAGCAAACAAATGCGGGAAAAAAACAAGTCAAACCCCGCAGAACTTACCTCCATGTTAGTTTTTTTTTCTATTTTTTTGAATAGACCTATTCACTAGTTTTATACAAAATTTGATGGAGTCTTGTTTTTTTATAGTCGCCCAACTGAATGGATAACTGCAAGATACTTGTTACTTTGGCGGCTTTGAAATGCAAACTGAGAGCGAAAAATAAAGCGGCGGCAATGAATAAACAGCCAGTCTCTGGTGGGGAGGAAGATGGGGAGATGCGGAGATATAGGGAGAGAGCGAGAGGCACAGCGGTGAGGGAACGAGTGGAAATGAAATATGAGCTTTGCCGGCTTTTGTGTCGAGGGAAAAACTAGTTACTAAAAAGCATTTACGCTCATGTAGAGCAGACAGTTCGCCCAGACAGAAAGCCACTAGCTCGCTCACTCACCTGACTCATCCGCCTAATAACTCGCTCGCTCTGCCAGTGATGGCAATTTTTCCATAAAAAAGATGTTGTTATTTTAGAGCTTCAAAGAAAAGTTTTTGTTCAAATAATCATAAACTCTTGGTGATAAAGTCAAATACTAATATCATTTATCCAAATAAAAATATGAAAATGACCCTCAGCTACATAAAATGTATTTCCTTATCTATCAAATGCATTTCTTTATCTATTGACAAATAGTAACTAACTCATAAATTATAATATAGTTTTATTATTTGAGTATGAGTGAAAACCCTAATAAAACTTTTAGATGGTGAGTAACGGTATATAAATATTTAGAAAATTATAGAAAGTCAGTTTCCCACATAAATCGAAATGTATAAATTAAAATTGAAACAACACTGACCGTGGAAACTATCCGGCCTTCTAAACATTTTATTTCAATTAAAAAGTGGCTAGTTCCCCCTACACACCAATTTCGTGACTATCTCTGGCCAAATGTTTACCTGCGACCAACACGAGCCGACAGAAAAAAATACAATCGCAATGAATGTGGACTGTAAAATTGATCTAGATAAAAAAAATGCAAGCACCTAAAAGAAGGCAACTCAAAGCGTCCATTATTTTGAAATTTATTTAGTTTGATTTTATTGCAACTGCAACGCAACCAAAACAGAAAGGTCAAAGTTGAATAAGCTATGAGTTTGATTAGTGTCAATCAACAAAGTTTGGGGAATGAAAGCTGATTTTTTGTTTTAAATTTAATATGTGACTCTTGGCATTTGGCTTTTTTTACCGAATTTAAAATTGGAAGGAAAAATTTTAGCTAACTAAGTATATTTTTAAATAAATCAATTTCACATACCTTTTATGTACATAAAGACTTCGCATATTTTCATATGCCAAACATAAATAGAATTTTTTTAGCCTTATTGTTATCATTTCTTTGGTTATAGTTCGTTAGTATTTGAGTTCACTAACTGTAAATATTATAGAAATCTAAAATCGCCCAAAAATAAACTTGTGAAATATACCAAAACAGTGGAAGCAAAAAGATTTTAAATAGAGACCAGTTTCATATTTTTTTGCTAGCTCGTTGCAATTGACAGTCCTAGTGTATTCGGGTGCTCCAGTCCCTGAATATTGATTATTTGTTTCCTTTTTAGGGTCAACGTTTATTTTGATTGGGCTTGGTTATGTCGGCACCCTGTCATTTACTTATACGAAGGACCTGTAATTTGCGTAATCGCCTTGATTTTGGTTTCAATTGGCTTAGCTGCTACTCGTGTTCCACGGTTAATTTGTGCCTCATATAATATGCATACGCCCCAAGAGCACCGTGTCACTCGACCATTAACGGAAATAAACCAGGCAAACATGACAGCACAATATTTTCACCACAACCCGTGTGTTTGTCTATCGTCGCCCAAATAATCATTCATGAATCACTGCCGGCGGCCAACACTGCGTATACGTAATATGCAATTGAATACACACTTTGAAGCGTCACTTTGAACGGTTTATCCGCTTTAAGCCGGTGTTTTTGTTTGATAATTGACTAATTTATATTAACCTTGAGGCTCCAGCCCTTCGTGCGGACGGCCTTCAAGAACATTCCGCCTACCGAATTGAAACTGAACTAAATTCAGCCCACCAACCATTGGCACAGAAATAATATAAGCCGCAAAAGTAAATGGAACTAGGCAACAGCTCGGGGTGAACCACAACATACTGCGGCGATGAATGGGCCACATTGTAAATAAGGGGAAAGGTGACTCATATCGAATCTTTGAATTAGTCCCCGATTAGTCAAAGAAGCCACAGAGAGAAAATACTGAAAAATATGTTATGATTAAATGTTATATGATCACAAACTTGTAAATATAATTATGAAGTAAGAGTAGGGGAATGATGACTGCATTTGAATTTTTATTTATTATTAAATATTTCTTAAAGCTAAATAAGTTAATCTAAATATCCGAAAAAAGAGAATAAATCCCATAATAAAATCTATTTTCGCTCAGCTTTTATAAAAAGTACAAAACCACTTTTTGATTGACCATGGTTTTAAAAAAAGCTTTTCAGTGGGAAAGAAGGCAAGCGAATGACCAGTGGAAATGACCTGAAGGTTTTCCACCTTTCCACACATTTCCCCCAGTTGACTGACTGCCCGTCTGAGTGCGTGGGTGTGTGAAAGGGAGGGAGGGAGAATGGGCAGGTTTTCGACGGGAGAGTGTGTGCATTGATGTTGTCAACGCATCAACTGAGCCTGAACTCAATCAGTGAATCACTTCACAATTCGCTGATCAAAAGGAAAACAATCATACGCATTTGAAGTGTCAGAAATTGCCAAAGAGGAAAAGCCTCAGCTGTGGGAGAGAGATGGCCAGATATGCGAGACAGAGACGGAGGGAGTGGCGAGAAGAAGACCAGGACCCTTTCGTCCTTTTTGCCATTTTGCCATGTTGACACACTCAAAACTCTGCGACTGTGTGCGAGTGTCTGTCGTGTATTTTCTTTTTAATCAATTTATATGCAAATAAGTGAAATGCTTAACTGAATTTGAGCTGTCTCTCTGACTGACTGACTGGCCCCCTTCACCTCCACTCTGCTCCTCCTCCCCCGTCAATCATTTGACTGCTTTTGCCTTTTTGCCAGTTGCTTGATTGAAAACGTTAAACGCATTGATTAACGAAAGACGCAAATGCGAGAGAGACTCGGATTTAATTGAACTTGTTTCCACGGAATTCCCTTTGCCAAGTCCACTGATTGCAGCATCCAAATTTTCCCATCCGAAAACCCGAGATGGGAAGATCCCGAGACTGTTGCAAATATTTGCGTGGCCAACACTCGAGCTGTGGGTTGTCAACCACATTTAACTAATATGCCTTTCAGCCAACCCAGGCAAAATGAATCCAACCAAAAAAGAGCACTGAACAAAAGATTTATAAAATACTTAAAAATAAAAAATAAAAGGATTTTATTAAAAATAATTGTACTACATTTAGAGTTTAATAACTCATTAGTTTTACAATTACTATCCAATAAAAATAGTTTTAATTTTTAATGTAGACTCATTTTTACCAGTGCACTTCGAAATATCCTCTCCCCTTGACTTTTTCATCAAAAGCGTGAACGACTCCCACCTAATCCCTTAGAGCACCTTCATCACACCGGCGCCAGTTTTGACAGGCTCTCGAGAATTTTGGGGCCTTTGTCTGTGGCGACGCCTGTGTGTAAATTGATAAAATCAACTTGATAACTTCATTTCATTAAGTAAACATTAATCACATTAACTTTTGTGCCTTGTGTCGGTCTGGGACTGGTGCCGAAATTAACCCTAAATGCTTTTCCCCTTCAGACCGTAAGATCTGTATAATTTTAATAAGAAAATCTGCTTGTCTGCTTTTCACACGCTCTCGACCTTTGGACCACAAAAGGCAAAAGTCTGCCAGGAGTGTGTCAATACATATTCAGCTTTGTGTCCTTGTGCGAGAGGTTGTGTGTGTGTGTGTGTGTGTGTGGCGTGAACCCTTGAGGTCAAGGCGCATAAAACTTATTACTTAATTTAAGTTGGGTCGACTGTGAACTTGACAGAGCCGGGGCACCAAAGAATTTATCATGTTGGCAAATTTAATAAAATGCGAAATACATTTTAATACATTTCGTTGCTCGAACGTCTTTGGCTTTGTCCTAATTTTCGAAATGAGCATCTGCATATTTCAATTTCCAGCAGATTTACATAAATTTCATAAGCCGAACCAAGTTGAATTGAGTTATTCATGAAAAGGGTTCATTCTGCTCTTTGACGACGAAGGCACTGAAGAATGGTTATTCGGTTTGAGTTGGCATATGAAGTTGGGTTGGTCTATTTAAGATTTTCACAAGTTATAAGTCTTTTGTATGCTTAGAGTAATGTTTACCATTAAGAGTATATTCATTAATTTACTATTAATCGGATAATATTTAATACTTACACTTTTATTACTATACTTCAGATGTTTTTACATTTTAAGGGAATTTACAATTCGAGCAATTCCTTTTATTTATTTCGATTTGAACTTTGTCCCTGCCAAACTGTCAACTTGTCTGGACCCAAGTCTGCTTTTGGTCTACTCCCGAGTTCGTCTGAGTTTTGATTAGTTGGGAGCGGGCTAGAAATTATTAAAACTGCCATAACTGATCAGATCTGATGATGGACATTCGATGCACACGAATCGGTAAACTTTTTTCATTTGTTGTCGGCCTTCCGAGTTGGCCAATTAATTGGCGGGATATTGTAGGCAGAAAGTTGAGATGCGAATGCCAAGAGCAGCGGCTGATTTGATAGTTGTGTGCTTATTACACCTGGAAAGCTCTGCAGGTGTTTGTTCGCATGACTTTTTTTTTGGTGTGATAGGGTGATGTGTGTGGCTGTGTTGTCAAACTTTTCAAATTAAGCGAAGACTTTCTCTGGCACACGCTTTTCCTCTCTCTCTCTCTCTCTGTGTGTGTGAGGTTGCCGTTTATTTCCTAGTTTACTTAGTAACTAAATCACGTTTCTTATTTAAGCTTAAGAGCTCATTAACGCCAGGTTTGAACATTATCATAAAATGAGCCAGGAAACTCGGATCGGAGTCGCGTTTCGGTGTCTGAGTTCCTGCCAAAGTTGTTTCTGGGTCCTCAACAAGCTGTGCTGGCTAATACCTGCACACACACAACCACAAAATCGCAAGCACTGGGAAAAATAAAGCTGATATATATTTAATAAATAAATTAGTGATTTGAAAACAATTTGTACATAAAATGGAATATAAATACATTAATAGTGTGAGAATATCTTGGGAAACAATGGTTTTATAAATCTATTTAAAACTGGACTAAATATAAAAGATAATAAAGTTTGTTAGGTTATTATTTTAGGTTTGTAAAACAAACTTTTCCATTTTCAGGGACATAAATATTTTTATTTTTGCCTAATTAAATTGTATATAAAAACACAAATTCGTTTTTTTCCAGTGCCTACACACATGCAGCCGTCATCAATCGCCATTGAAATTCAATCCGCAAATTCTAACGGGCGACGACGAAGGCGACGACACTCACACACTCGCACTTTGATGGGCACCGGCAATCAACACACATCAAACACACACTCATGCGAAAATAAAGGGAGAGGGGGGACTGGGGTTAGCGAATTCCTTACACGTTGCCATAAAAATGTAAAAGGGAAATAATATAAAAATAGAAAGTTTTCGCACTTCACGTGTCAAATCCTTTTTAATGAGTTTTTTGAAGCATCAAAAAGTTTGCCATTTCTTGCACACTTTTACAAAGTACCCGTCGCCTTGTGGACCCTTCAATCCACCCAGAGCCACCACCCACTTTTTCACATCCTGCAGCATCCTTCACCTTTCACTTTATGTTGTTTCTTCGGTGGCCTGATAGAAGGATCTCGCGCCAGATTTTTATTTCTTTTCATTTTATTTTGGTTCTTTTTACACCCGCAGCAGAATCTGTAACTTTTCGATTAATTTCCCATATTTTATTGAAATATTAAAAATACGAGGTATTATTTCAATTTTGAAAGCGAAGAAAAATATTCAAAGATCATTTACAGTCAAGTAAAAGTTTTTTCTTTGGTCATAAAAGAAACCGTTCCATTACATTAAATGGTACTTTTCACTCAAATATAAATCCTAGTAGAAAAAGCTTATTTTTCTCCAGTGTATCGCCTCACATAATCCCAACAAATCGTTTCGACATAAAGGACGCATTCAATGCAATTCAACTCAATCCAAATCCACTTCATCTGTCTGGCCCCACGCTCATAAATGATGTGGCACAATTAAAGGCCGGGGCGTCCGTCGTTAACCATATTGCCGGCCAGATCTCTTGGCCAGGTTTTGGGCCACGTTCGCCACGTTCGTCATGCCATCAGAATGCGTGCGTGCCTGCAGTCCTTCGGTGCCTGCCTTGTCCTGGTCCTGGTGGCCTGGCATCCTGCCCGGCGTCCTGCGGACTCCACTCCGTGTCCATGCAGCCCGTCACGCAGCAGCGTTTGAAGTCAATTTAAAATGAGCATCCGAGCGTGCAGACATGAGATGCACCCAGCAATATACCCCTTCCTGCCAAATCCTTCACTGGCAATAAAGTGGCAGCAGGTCTGCAATCTGAAAAGGTTTACACAATTTTAAATATTTAATATGAAAATATAATTCAATTAAAGGCAGGTCTTGGCCTTCAGGTAGCAGTATAACTTAAGGTTCAATTGGTTTTTATTTTTTTAAGAACCAATTTAAAATTATTTTATTTAAACAACAAATCTTGTGATCTCCGTTTTTCCCTCAGTGTTGTCCATCAGTACATGTCGGACTTATAGTTATTGTTGTGATGACTGGGATGATGATTTGCCACTCGGCCAGCTTCGAGCGGATTGATAATTTAATCAGCTTTGGCCACAACTCATGGCCAAGAGTGTCGGTCCCTTGGCTCAGATGAACTTCTATTTATTTAATTGATCTGCGACCATTGAAGGCATCGAGTCTTCGAGTCTCTTTAGTCTAGGAAAAGCTTAAAATTTTATAAAATAAAAGATAATTTTTTGTTTTAAATTAGCTTGGTCATTTCGAACTCTGTTCTTCGATGAAAGGCTGTACTCCTGATTAGTGAGCTTACTCTCCAGTCCTGTCGAAATGAGAATCTAATTACTGGCCACACAAATGAAATTTCTCTTGTCCCCACTCGTTGGCCGGTGCCCATTTCTCGCCTCGGCCAACTTTTCTTCGGTTGCCTTGGTTATCTGCAAATGCAGCGATGTAGCTCCAGTCGCTGGCCAAATTAGCCCAAAACAGTTTGGGTCTCCGGTCCTGCCCTTCATTAGTCCTTTGCCGATGTGACAGGGACCGAGAGCCAACTTCTGGAGCGTCCACAAAATGACGTCGCGTCTGGCACGCACAAAAAGTTGCTGAACACCACATTTTTCATTGCACAACACACACAAATTAATTGAATTTTAAGCAACTTTCGCTTCGGCCTCACAAATTGTTGTCAAATTTATCTAGGAAACCCGACGAAAAGTACAACAAAACAAAAGTAAAAATTAAAGGAAATAAAAACAAAGCCAAAAACCAAAATGAATTTGCAGCAAAAAAAAAATAAAACACAACTTTGTTGCATTTTATTTTTAGCGGAAATAAGTAGTACAGTACTCTGAAAAATGTTCTAAAATTATAAAGTTAACAAACTAAAAACAATTTAAGAGTTTTAATTTAAATCGTAGGGAAGTTCGCAGTCTCATCAATTAAATAACATACTTTTAAATTATTTTTATATTAATTTTTACTTTATTTGATCTAAACATATTAATTTACAAAATTTTTTTTATAATTTGTAAAGTTTACAAGCTACTGCTGTTAAATCTGCTGCTAAAATACACTTTAATCAAATTAAAAACTATTAAAAAGGGTATGCGAAAACCACCTAGTTGCGGTCGCAAAGAATTTCGTCCGCTGTCACTGGCGGCAGGAAATTTTTGTAAGGGGGGGTGATCCGAAAGTGGGGACAGGAACAGCTTTGGCAGCATCATGTACCGGCTAGCTGCGCTGGGACATCATTAGTCCTTTAATTGCCATAAATAACCACAGCCGCATTCATCGCACCCGCAGTGCCACTGAACCACCCCCTTGCTGATCCCCTTTCCCCCCGCTCCACCAACAAAAAAGTTGTCAACGATATTTTTGCAACTCCCTAGTAAACTCACACACACACATTCGCCGAGCAACAATTCCCACGTGCATAATACGAGCATGTGTGTGTTGGCGCATAGTTTACAGTTTTTGGAGCATCATGTTGAGCATATTGTCAAAGGGAAAACGCACTGCAGCAGGCTCAGGAGACAGGATATAGGATATATGGGGTGCACAAGGAATAACTCCTCTAGAAAATTGTTCTTGATTTAATAATCCGATTAAATTTAAAATATTTTAATAGGTTTTAAAGACGATTTTGACACGAAATATATATTTAAAAATATGATTCACCCTCTTTGATGTTTTTTCAGTGTTATAAAAGGAATATTTTAAGATCTGACACTTTAAGATAATTTTGGAACCATTTTAAAGCGTTATAATCATAATGTTTTCCCATATAATAATTATAATAAATGATCTTACATATTAGATACATTTTCTCTCAGTGTGATTTCTATATATAGGACACCGAGTCGGGCACTTTGGCCAAATGCTATTGCTATTGCCAAATGCCTCGCTCGCTCACTCAGTCAGTGGATCTCCCTTGCCAATTTCTATTGTCGACTGCGTGCAGCTGCGTAGCCACCAAACCACCGGTGCCCCAACCCAAAAATACCCAAAACTATCTAAATCCACCCACAACCCCCCGTCGGCATCCATCTGCCGCACTCTTGTGCGTTTCATGGCATTTTGGAAATCAGTCAACAAATGCCACCACACGGCTTCCAACTGCATTTTCTCTTCTGGGCAGAATTTTCTGTGCAGCCTTTCCATTTTTTTCCTTTTTTTGGTGGGTTGCTTGGTGACTTATGTGGCAGGCCGATGGCATTGACTCTCCACTTGACAATTAGTTGGTTGGTCAAAAAGTTTCAAATGCAGCTGCAGTTGCTCCTGCTTTTTCAGCTGTAGAAGTTGGAAAATGTTTCTCTAGCATTTTTGAGCACACTGAAACATTTCAGGGTACTGCACAATTTTTATAAGGTGAAAATATACACTGGGGAATGGAATTTATAATAGTTATAATAATTATTTTATAATTTCAAATTCCCTTTATTTAATTCATTTGTAATTATATCTTATTAATGAACTATGCCCTTATCTATAGGAAAGTCCTATTTCTAGCACTTTTTAAACATTTAAATAGGTTTGTTATTTAATCCTTAAATTTGTTTCAACTGCAGTTAAGGGGTCTAGTTCCAGGTCCATTTCCAAAGGAGCAGAATAGCCAAGCAGGAGGCAATATATAAACGAAGTTTGCCAAAAATAAGCTTCTACAGTTCCAATTAAATAGCTAGCAAAGTTGGCCAATTAATCCGATACAACAATCAAAAGCAGAATTCTTCATTAAAACAGGAATCTGGCATTCAAATAAAGCTTAATTAATGCAAATAGAAGAACTGTTTTGGACTTTAGGTGCGAATCGAATTTACATAGATGAGTATTTCCTAAATTAAAGGAAAATCGAATTAAATGCTTCTCTGGTTGACTAGAGCAAAATTTGATAAGCATTGATAAATCAGGATGCATCAGTGTTGGGTTAATCGAAGCGCATTTGATCGGCAAACAATAGATCAGCTGCAGAAATTCCACGGCGGTTCGGATTAGGGAATCTCAAATGTCCCCGGCAACTTAATTAACTTCCAACCAAGCCAGCGGCAAATTGGAAATAGGGAAAGTCCACAAAGAAGGCTCCCACTCCTTCGGCTTAACAGAATGGTAATTTCCGCAAACAAAGGCGGCAAATTATTAACAATAACAATAGATGGCAATAAGCCACGCTTTCACTGCAGCTGCAGAGCGAGTTGCAGGATTGCAAAACTCTATTTTAGCCCTCTGTTGGCAAATGCGGTGCATTGGAGCATATTAAGTTTACGCTCAGGCGCATCCAGTGAGTGACTTTGTAGCTGACTGACAGCCCGACTCGTTGGGGATTACGGTTTAGACAATGGCCCCGGTCGGGATTGGAATAGCTTTCTGGGGGTTCAGGGGCTTGAGATTCCAGGGGCCTGGGCCGATTGCAGCCCCCGAGACGGGGCATAAATGCAAATAAATACATAAGCATTGTTAGCAGTCGCTGGCTGCTTGCCTGCTTGGATTTGCGAATGTCAGAGGCGGTTACAGATTTCGGGGGATTTCCCATTTTTATGGAGGAATCAAAAAAATATATACACTCCCTTAGACAGCCAGGGTATGCCAAGCTGACAGCTGCTTTGATGAAATTTATGATTTCTTTTATTTAGCAACCTGAATAACTTTTAATGCAACATCTGATTATCATGCAATTTATGATAGGTATATCGGCTAATATATGGCAAAACGATAGCTGAAACACTTTCAATGTATCTCCGCCAAAAATGATCGGATTTCCATTTTGTTTTTTGAAAAAATACTCGAATTTCGGTTTAACAAAAAATGTTTTGAGCTAAAAAATTAATTGTTTAAAAAGTGTTTCTTAAAAAGTCGTATGGCTTCAACACCTTTGTTTAAAAACAAGCTACTGCCATTTTTGCAATAAAATAAAACTAAGGCTTAAAATATAAATAAACAATAAAAATACATTTTTCATTGGAAAATTATAAATACCTATTGATTTTTGAAGAAAACCCTTAGCAGCAACTACATAGCTTTTGCTTCCAAGACAGGGTATCCTTTAAATTTGTTCCAAGTCCCTATTAAGTTGTCCTTGTAGAACATTGCTCCGCTGAATGCTAATTACACGCGCATTTGCCTTGTTAATTATCAATTCAGTTTAGCAGACATCGCCGCCATCGTCGGAGTCGTAAAATACCAGAGCGGCGAACATTAAAAATTGCTGGCTGCCTTTGAATTTCAATTGGAGCATCGGGCAACGCTGTCGCACGGCTCCTGCACATATTAAATAAATTTTTGTATTTTTGCATAAATTAAAATGCAAATCACAAACAGTTTCATTAATATACATTGCGAGCGGATAAAGTGCGCAGCTTATGGTGTACCGTAAAATTTGCCTTGCTGGCAGGAAACAGGAAAAGGAGTTGACGAGGTCAAAGGGGCGTGGCCATAACTACACCCGATGAAAATCCAATTTGTATGCGTAAGTCGAATGGAAAGCGACATGGAAAGCCTTCGAGCAATTAGCAAAAGCTTACCCTGTTGTGCGCCTCATTATGGGAATAATTCGATTCCGGAGGTAACTCAATCCAATCCTCACAACTGTAAATCCCATTCACAATGAGGAGGAGCATTCGACTGGATTTCGCCCAGAAACAAACATAGGTATTGAAACTATTGTGGAAAAGGGTAAGAGCTACGTATTGAAATTTCACTGAATTTCCATGTTTACAATGAAAAATCTACACTATTATTTTACTCTCGTTTTTCCTCCGAAAATCTAAGTTCTCCGTCAATGTAGAGATTTAGATGCCGCGCCACGAATTCGACCGTTATTCACTTTTGAAAATTCAATTAACAGTATTGCCGAAATATTGAAATTCCTGTCCACCTTTGCAAAATATTGCAGTCGAATTCTTTATAAGGGATTTCAATGCATCGCTTGAAAGTTTTACGGGAAAGATTTTAAGAGCGAACTGGGAGCACATTGCGAACTTATTCGAATGTTAAATTGCATTTCCATTACGAGACCACACAGACGTATTCAGACAGGCCGACAGATAGACCATAATCTTCTCGGCGATCTAACGCATTCATGTCCTGGCCATGGATATGGTTATTGAATATCTACCAATTGGGCGCCCTGATACCGACCTAAGCACTCACATCGATAACACTAGTTAACAAGGTTACAAAACACGCAAAAATTTTAAAAATTTGTTCAAGGTTCAATGATATAACGTATAGAAGTATTTTATAAAATAAGTTATAGTTATAGTTAATTTTTTTGTACAAAACAGAAAGCTTTAAGTTAAAAAATCTTTCATACATAAAATTCAGAGTTTATATACATTTTTTTGAATGTCTTAAAATATTTTTTTAAAAATAGTAATAAATGTGTATTGTATTGAATTTTCTTTAGTGATATTTTGTGATTTATGCATTGCAAAATATTATCGATAATTTGGAGACAAGTGCTGGTCTTAAGGGAAAATTATCTGCGAACGAGTGTAGCCTATGTAGCCCGTCCGTCTGGGGTGCTGTGTTTTCACATTCATTCATTGGCAGCAGGCAGCCGATGCACTGAAATGAAAAATTTAATTTTCATAATACTGAGAGAGAACAGTGCAATTCCCTGGCAGCAGCACCCCTTCCCTCCGCCCCGCCCCGTCTGCTCACACTTTTGTAATGGAAATTGAAAATATTTTCCCTAGGCTTGCCATGTTTACACTGCTCACCGCTCCCTGCTTTTCCAACGCCCTGTTTTCCCAACTCCGGCTGATGATGATTTTCTGCAAACTGCAGTCGGCGATGATTTTTACTGCGGCAACAAGGCATATGTATGCATTTCCATGGGCATTATTTTGATCGGTAGCTGCCAACCGACCGCAGAGCTGCACATATGAGTTTTGTGGCCGAGTCTATTAATTGAGAATAAATATTGGTTAACCGCCGTCGAGTCATAACTCTGGTTGCATTTCAATTTCAATGAAATGCCAAAAATTTTCAACAATTCAACTACCTGTTTGTCTGGCAAACTCACAAAGTAAGGCCGAAAAATGAAATCGAATTACCTTTACTTACCATTAAGTTGGGCCATTTTCAGTTTAAATTCAAATGGGAGAATTTAAATAAACACAATTTTGAATTCAAAGTGTTTATGGCATTCAACCCATAAATTAATTAAATTTATTTGTTTCGCATATAAAATTGGTTAAATTTGTCAAAATAAAATAAATGGTTAAAAATTAATCAAAATAAGATTTATATTTAAATGAAATAAAACTCATCCTGTTAAGCAGCTTTTCTTCAGTGATATTAATTCAAGAATTTTTGTTGTTCTGAATTCCTGCGGCAATATTCGGATTAAGTACATCCGATACCATTCCCTGAAAACTTAACTTCGCAACTCCCCAACTAATAACATATTCATACATCTGCCCTGACAGGCCATAAAGATGTGTATGAAAGAAAAATATAAATATGTTGCCATCGTAATGGCCATAAATAACACATATGCAATGCCTGTGATGTGTTATTATACAATATTTTATACACATTTCGCCGCTACCCGTAAATAATTACATGGACGTGTCCATTCCGCGACTTAGCGCATCGAATTAAAGGCGCAAACGTTGCGTCAAATACGTGACTTCAATGCCAACAGGATCGGCACATCACACCCCACTCTAGTATAGAGTATATTGTATATGCAGTCAATATATGCCAGTTCATAATTCGGTTTCCCTTCAAATGGCAGCCATAAAGCTGCATAGCAGATTGGCCAGCGGCAAGATGCCGGCGCGGCGATTAGTTCGAGTTTAACTGCCTAAAAAGCGGCATCGAGCCAGCAGCCAAGCGGTACCATGTCATTCATTTGTCCACGCCCGACTTCTTGCGGCGCATGTATAAATTTCCCAGCCCCGACATCCACTTGGATCCCGAGGAGCAGCAGCAGCAGGAGCAGGAGCCTGCTGCCTGGACCCAGGACCCTGGACCGGCTCTTTGCTATCTTTGACTACATAAATCACGGACTAATAAAGCCGCAAGACTGAATGTAGCATGAACAAGAAAAAAAGAAAGGAATGCAGAGAGGCTTTTCTGAAGTTTGTATACTCTTCACGGGGGAAATCGATGAGGTGTTATTATATTATTTTAATCGTTCTAGCTGAAGTCTGAATTATAGATTTTAAAAGCCATGCAAATCTATAAAGAAAAGATTTCCCATCAAGTGTAAAAGAAAAAATTACTTAACAAAATGTCTATTTAAAAATTTGATTAAAAATATATTAATTTATATGGTTTAATTAGGTTTTTAATCATTTAGTCGATGTTTATATTTCAGAAATATTATTATTTTAAATATTTTTTATGGTATTTTAGCCAATTTAGCCAACTCTTCATTGAAATGCGAGCACCCCTTTGTAAGGGCCACAAGGAAAGGGAACCACCAAGCGAGCAACGTGCAAAAAAAAAGACGAAAAAATGGCGACATGCGACATATGAAGTTTATTAAAATGACGGCTGAAGGAGGTGGATATGGATGGTCTGGGGGCCGAGGACTGGCTCTCCGAGCAGGACTCTCTGGCCAGGACTCCCTCGGTTAGTCATACGCATAGTTCAACGTCATGTGGCGCGCGTCGCCATAAATATTGTGACCCTCAGCCTCAAAGGGGAATGCGAATGGGGGCAGGGGCAGTTGTAGTTCATTCGGTCCAAGGACCAGCATGAATCCCTCGGCCAAGGCATATTTAAATTTTTATTACTACGGCAAACATTTGGCAAAAGTTTTATGATAATTTCTGGCCGGACCGTCTTGTTGTTTTTGCTTTAAAAACTTGCTTACATTGTGCATTTCTGTTGTTGCGTTAGCAAAACTTACAATTACGGCCAATTAACATGTGTTTGTACAAGTGCAGAAACACAAACACAGCCCCCAGAACGGAACGAAGGGGAACGGAACCGAAAGGGCCGAAAAGAGAGGGCCTGGCCGTATGCAAACAGCAAATACAACAATATTTTATTGCCCCTCCGACATGGGGACAACAGCCGGGCCCCAAAAATAACAGGGCAAAAAGTGAGCAGGCATCGACAGCCGGCAGGCGGATCCTGGCAATCCTTTGCGTTTGAGTTCCGAAAACATCCTCGTCGCCTAATGAGAGTCGACATCAAAATTCATGGCAGCACCTACACACGTACACGTTCACCGCTCACACAGTTGCAGATACAAATACAGACGCAGATGTAGATACAGATACAGCTACAGATAGAGATACTGATGGAGATCCAGATGATGGAGCTCTCTCCTGGAGGCAGGTCCTTTGAACGTGCTGATGAAAGCGGCACAAAAATGAAATATTTAACTAAATTAACAATCTTGTTTATTTATTCAAAATTTGCATAAACAATTTGGCCCAAAGACGAAAAACCAAAAGTCTATTTTCTGCCCCCAATCCGAAGTCATCCCCCTTTAATTTCTCCCATCGCCTTCTGTTGGCCTTGAGTGTCTGGTTGGATTGTGGGTCTGTAGAAGCCAAGCCTTTTTTCATCCGTTGATAAGGAATAAAAGTGGGGATGGAAAACACGAAACACCCTCTGACCTTTGCTCTGCATATTCATAAGCAAAAGGAAAGGAGTTCTTTGGATAGGCACACTCAGAGAAAAACTATGGAAAGGGATGACAAAAAAGTTATTGAAATGTGATAGTTCTAATAAAGTTGCAGGTTGTGACTCAACATTTTAGGACTTCAATTACAGTTTTGTATTACATTGCTTTATTGTTTTATTTATTTAACAAGATAAATATAGTTAATTAAACTGACATTAAATATTAAAGCACCTTTAAATAACTTTGTTGTATTCTTAAAACCTTCAAGTGAGCTGGATTTTTTCCCAGTGCTCAAGGTTCTTTCTCAAGCATAACTTCATCATACAAACAAGGAAGAAAAGCTGGCAAACACTTCGATGTCAACCTTTGAAGTCAGCCCATTTATTCACGTTTTAGTTTTCTTGGGGAGTTTTGTTTTTCTTTCGCCGGCACTTCATCAAAAACTTGAATGCTAAATATGTCGGTGAGCACATCTCCGAGTGGCAAACAAAAACATGACAAAGCACGCAGCCGGCATATCTGTGTGGTATGAGGATATAGAGTCCTTAACTCCACCCTTTGCCGCTTTTCTCGCAGTTTTGCGGTGAGTGGTTCTTAGGTGAATTATGGCCTCCTCGTGCGTGCGGATTTCCAGAGTATTTTTTGACAAATACGCGTGAGCTGTTTAATATTTAAATTTAATTATTTTTGCCCCCACCCCCGGCATTTGTGTCTTATAAATGGACGGCCATAAATTACGCTTATTAATAGATGAGCGCCGAGCGACATCCGGGATCTGGGATCCGGGATCTGTGTGTTTAATGAGCCTCGGGCTGAAGGCTATATGTCATCTCCTCCTCGGCAGGCCCGCCCGCTTTCCTGCATTAATTTCAATTTTAAAGCGCCTGACAATTATTGGCTATCAACTGGGCTTAGTGACGAAGTTGACAACCGACTAAGTGATGACAGCCAACTACTTACGCAAGTCTGGTTTTAATTGTAACCCATGTTCTGATTTTCAATTTCTACTATTTTGAAATAAATACCCCATTGAATGAGAAGGGCAAATAGTGCCAAGTAATAGTATATTAAAGGATTAATACCTAAAATAAGGTAAAGTTAAAGTCATGGAGGATTTCCCCAAAATATCTAGAAGCAAAAAATCTTTATAAGGAGAGCACTGACTATTTCATTATTCTCAAATCGGAAACGGAAACGGGAACTTCGGATAAAGTGTGCATGTGGTTGACAGCGAACAAGCGGCAAGTGTGTCGTCACAGTTGTGTCACTATCGACACCCACACACTGATATTCTGGGTGTGTGTGTTGCGGAGTGTAGATGTGTGTGTGTGTATGGCCGCAGTCAACCCTTTTGATGTCACTTGAATTTTAATGAAAAATTCACACATGCCACAAGCGTACAAGAAGAACAGGAGGCAAAAGGAGTTGCCAACCACCCATCACCGAGCACCACCCACTTCCTACCGATGCACCACCATCACCATCACCATCACAACTGCCACTTTGTGCATTACGTTCCTGTCACATTGGTGGGTGTATTGTCCTGGGCCCGAAGGTGTGGGTATGAGCTGGTGGGGGGTGCGGTCAAACCTGGTTCTGTTCTGGACGTTGACAGGCTTAGTCTCGGCGGAACCATTCACGCTGAACCATCATGGCACTGAAACAAAAGATTATTACCCCCTTTCAGTCGCCTCTTATAATTCACAAAAAAAAAAATCTTAACATTAGGTAATATTAAATATTGAATTACTTTTTTTTTGTAAGTTGTATATATCACTTACTTTCTTAATCACTAATATTTTAATTTTAAAATGACTCCTTTGACTATATTATTTCCAGTGCACTAGCAGCACACTCCAGTGGGTCACATAGTTATAGACCACGACGCTGATGACCGACAAGCGCAGACACAGTGACGACAGAAGTCGGATGAACTCAACTCAGACCCGTCCTGCAACTGCAACTGAAACTCTAACTCCGATTTGGAAAGGTACTCGCTCAACTTCAAGTCCGACTTCTGAAAAGGACTCTCTTTGGATGATTATCGGGCATGCATGACATATGGGGCATAATGAGTTCGGTTGGCCAACAAACCCTAGAGATTAAGAGGTCTCGGGACTCCGAAGTTGCTCAATTATTAGTAGAAAATGGGAACAAAGATGCAAGAGAATTTAATTATTTATATTGCGCATGGAAACGCTTTGAAAGCCATCATAATGTGAGGTACACAATCATTCCGGGCACATTATGTGATCAAAGACGGCTTAAGCCGCTCCATATGAGCATATAAACGCTCCCCGCTTCCATAATTCTCCTTCCCATTCCCGGCTTCACACTTAATCTCACAAATGCACTCTAATATGATTAAGCACGTTTTTAGCTGACAAATAAATCAAGTGGCGAGCTGGAAGCGCGCTTATGAAACCAACTGCCATCTCCTCGCCAGGCAATCCAAACAAACAAACAAAAGCAGTCGCCCGCACAAATATACGGATACGGACGTAGCCCACCCACCAACCTCGGCGAAATAAACGTCTATATGGCTGCGAGTGCAAGTGCGAAATATAAAAAGTGGGCTTGAACAGCCGAGAGAAAGGTCTAAACTAAGTCATTCCATAAACCACGAAGCCAAAGTACTCTGGGATGAATATAGTTTATAATCATTATTTGCTCCAGAGTTAGAGTTGAAACGTAATACTAAAAAGTTTTGAAGTTTTACTAATTATATCCAATGAAAATCTACAATATCATATTGCTTCGATTGTGGTGTTTTCCTACTTATATTATTTTTCCAGTATTTTTACAACATTTTCTTCTTATAAATGAAATGGATTTAAGAATGAACTATATCTGCTAAGTTTATGATAGATGAATAAATTAAAATAAATTTATGATAAAAAAAATAAGTCAAACATTTACAATCTTATTTTATTGCCCAAGTAAATTTAATTTATTTAAGGCTATAATTCAAATTTTAAATCCCTAATTTTCTTGATTAATGAAAGCATTTTAATTTATTTTTTTCCATATTAAGTACAAGTTTAAAGGTTTTATTTGACAAACCTTCCCCAAGGCTATCACTGCACCAAGTTAGGGAATGACTAACAAATACTAAAGGATGAGGTCGCAACGTGTGCCAGAATGGAGAATATCCAGCAGGAAGAGATTCGTCCTTGCCAAGTCGTGGCTAAAGCTAAGGCTAAAGCCAAACTGAAGCCAAAGCCAAAGCTAAAGCCAAGTCGAGCCATCCTCTTACTGCAATTTTAATGACACCTATATGTATCCGTGTGGGCCCCGGCTACGTGCGAGTGTGTGCGTTTGGCTACAAAAAGTGCACGTGTCAAGGTGTTGGTGTTAGTTTATGAGCTCAACGTGAAGGTAACATATTTCAAGTCTCTGGCAAAAAACAATGGCAAGCTGTGCAAGAAGCGGGGGATGGGATGGGATGGCACGGGATGCTGGCGAAAAATGTGACACACATACACATTATCTCATTTTCACAGCTCTTGGACGCAACAAGAAAAGCGCAAAAGTTAAAAGCCGCATTGCCCCCCGGGGGTGGGAAAACGTATGGGACAGGGGGCGTGGCAGGGACCATATATAATGTCTAAGAAATTGGAGCATGAGCAGGGCCAGTAATGTACGACGCACGAGCCAAGGAACGAGATACCAACAAATGATTGTCAGAAGCCAAAAGGGATGTACCGAGTGTCTAAGACAGTTATCCTTTGTGATCCTGCTGCACTAAATTTGATTCACTCAAGTGACGGGCAGCAGCCCGCCAGTCCACCAGCCCACCAGCCCACACACATCCACATCCTTTCGAATCCGAGGAGTGACTGCAAATCAGGATTCGACCGCACATAATGGGTTAGCCACACAAGGAGTGCAAACATTTTGAAATTATTTACATGACTTGGAAGGGAGGCGGAGTGACTGCATTGAGCCATCAGCCAGCATAAACATCAAAATCAAATATAAATGGACTGACACAGGCTATATGTATTCATATGTATCTGTGTCTGAGGAATACATCAGCTACAAAAGCAACAGACTCTCGGTCGAAACACTGAGAAAAACAAAGAGAACGCTAAGCTCATAAGTAAATATTTATTTAGTTATCTCTTTTTTAATGGCCATTTTGTATTTACTGACATTAACATTTGGTTTAGATTTTCTTAGCCTAAGTAATATTTTATTCACTGTTCTCTTGAACATAATTTCAGTAAAATAATTTTACTGCTTCATCTGTTTTTTAAAAAATATTATAGTTATTATAAATGTAATATATATTATTATTCTTAGTTTTTTTTATAAATGTAATTTGTATTTCAGACTATATTTATTTTCTCTATCTGCAACACCAGTAGCAGTAACAGCTTAATGTTGGCAAAAGGGCATAACGAGCCGTAACCGTAACATTACACGACTCCCTGTACACTTACCGCCCGCCCCCTGACGACCATATTTTCCCCCTTTCCCTGGCTTTTCCCCGCTCCCCGCTCCCCCTCCGCCAATGCCTTTATACTTTCCCTGGGCCCCAACACATACATGCGTATATTTGCTGCAACGGAAACATCCAACATAAATGTAAGATATGCCTGGAATGCTAATCACAGACGCAGACACACAGACACGGCACAAAACACCCATACAGACACACGCTCAGGACACATCTCACAAATACACACGCACATTGGGGGCACTAAAACATTTGTAAATGTTGCAAAGTATCATCTTAAAGAGATTTGCAGCTTAGCGGCCGCATGATGCGTCACGCATACGTAAACAACAACTCAGTGGGAGAAGCTGGGAACTCTACATTTTCCGCCCGGTTTTCCACACTCCCCCTTTTCCCTTTTCCCCTCCGATCAACACTTTGATGTATGCCACGCATCGCATCACATTGATTTCCAACAAAAGGACGATGGCAATGGCAATATCATATCCATTGCATTGTCCGTGTTCATCGAACGGCGGAATGGAAAGAGGGGCTGGGAAAATGGGGTACGGCTGGGGTATAAGTGGGCGGGAAAAGCACTCTGTGGGAGTGGCTGCAACTTTAATGTGCAATAAATCATGATATCCATTATAAAGCATAAAAAATGGAACCGTCCTTCAGAGTGACAGGACCTGACCCCCCGGCAGTGCATTTCAGCTACGCGAAGGGAGTGCCAATCGATGGTCGCTATATATGGTTTAAGTATTCCGCAGGGGAAACGAACCCTTAATAGGGAAAGTGGTACATTAGGTTATTTAAAATAGTAAAAAGTAAACAAAAAAAAGGATTATTTGTATAGAGCTATATTAATATTATTCTCAATGAACTAAGTTAAAGTTTTAATGAACATTTCTTGTTCAAATGTTAAATTACTTACAAAGTCTTGCTTGCTTAGACATGACATTGAAAAATCCTTCGACGTCCAATGCGGATTTGTGTCTAAGGGTTCCTTTGAGTTTGTCACCCGTTTTATGACTGTGGGGCACTGAAATCCTTGCAGCAAAAGCAAAATAAGCAACGCACACGCATTACGTGCCGACCCATTTTCGTCATTATGCGTGAACTAATAAAGTCATGGACCTGTCGTCGAAAAAAGGGAGGGATGTGGAGATGTGGATGTGGCCTAGTGGGCCCGGTGGCCAAAACGTGCTAAGCCAAATGGAGAAACGTGCCCCAAAGTGACAGACAAATAAGCGGAGCCAGATTCCGTCTTAAAGCGGTTTAAAGTGAGTGCGTCTGGGCTTCTAATTAAGTTTTCCATGAAATCTGGGCGAAGGCCTTAGGACTCTGCCGATAATATAAAAATATGGTAGACTTGAGATGCGATAAGTTTTGGGAGAAAGGGCAGTACTTTAAGACCCCCAAGAAGCTTTTGTTTTGACCTGGATATTTTGGGCCACTCAGGGGCTTAGAACAACGGAATAGTTTCCCATGCGGCAATTGACCCTCCCCCACTCCTCATCCTCGTGCTTAAGCCAACTCGTTTACTGTCACTTGCTGTGGATTATAACGGATTTCCTACGGCACAATCGTTCGCAATAAAGGCATTAAAGCGCTTTATCATCATTCACTCGGCGAACGGTGAGCTTCGCATTCAGACGGCTTTCTTTCGCTGGACAACGGGCGAGATTTCTACCCCGAAAATACACAGGAAAATTAAACGATTTGTAAATATTTGCACCATATTTAAAAACAAAAAAATAAAGGGGAAATATTTTAATCACACATTTTAATGGGCTTAAAAGGCTTAGAAACACCATTGAAACAATCTACTAAATACAAAAATATTTTTGAGAATATTATTTTTTACGGCAAAGTACAACATACTTGATTTTTTCTTAGCGTGTACCGTTTTGCTTTTTAGCTAGGGCATTAAGATTATGAGAATTATAAGAAAGCGCTGGAAAGGCGCTATAAATGTCATCGTCAGTGGTCATAAATGGCAAATGGATGTTCCCAGAATTTTCCCAGGCTGCACAGTGGGTGCTTTCGGGTGGGGTCTGTACCAGGACATAAATTAGCAGGGAGTGGGCCTCGGCAAAAGGTCTGTTTGTTTTACATGTGCAACTGACTGCGAAAATCGTTGATTGTCGCTGGCACAAAGTTGGAAAACCCAAACTGAAACTGAAAGTCACAGTTGCATTCTCGGCCTCAGTTCCAGTTAAAGTTCAGCCCGAAGATGGGAGGGGGAACTTTCGCAAAGTGATATTAACTTTTAATGGACAAACTGCACGAAAAACTGTGCTCTCCGCTCTCTGTTGTTCTGACCCCGGTCTGGTCTCTGTGCTAAGTGCTGCCAAAAGTGCAGCAGAATGTGTCGTGGCCGATAAAATAAACATTATCACAACTGGCAATGGTAAAAATCATGTGCAAAAAGCACAAAGCGTAGCCCAGCTCCATCAAGTGGGTCGATTCGAAAAGTTTTCATTCGAGCCGGCACTCTTTTCTATTCTCCACTCGATTGTTTAAGTTGGCTGTGGTAGTATTTTGGTTGTTTAATGGTATTAGAAAGTTGATTTTCGATGATAGGATGATTAAAGTCGACATATAAAAATAATTTATTAAATATATTTTTTAACAATTTTTTTGTTGAAATATTTATATTTTTGCTAATATGCTTGTTTAAATTAAATAAAAAGGTTCTCAGGTCTATAATTATTTTATTATTTTAGACAATACAATAGAAATATGAATTCCATATTTTTGCACATCATTTCCTTGTGCTCTAAACACTCCAAGCACACCTCGCCTGACTTGGACACACAAAATGTTTGTCCTTGTTATTGTTTTGACTTCTTGGGCAAAACTTTGTTCTTAATTTCGGTATGCATCTGCCTTCCACAATTCCACTATTCCAAAGCTACTGATGGTCGTAGAATTTTGCGTTTATTTTACATTTATTATCATTTGCGAAGCATTGAAATTTATGTATGTTGCTTGCCAGCGCAAAGACAGAGCCAGAACACGGGGCGTATGCGTGATTCGCACTCTTTAACTCTTTAAGAATTTCCATTTCCCTTTGTCTCACCGCCTTTGTCCTGCTCTTGTCGCACTGATTAGTTTTTCCCAGAGCTTTCACTGTATTTTGCAACATTCTTGGGGGGCGGAGGAGTTGTTCTTGTTTTTTCTGCTGTTTCCTTATCGCGCATACACTTCAAGTTTTCAACTATTGAGCATTGCCTTTTGTGTATTGTGTTTGCCTTGGCCATTGTCACTGCCATTGCCATTGTCTCGGTTAGAGCGAAATTACGGATGATAAAAAGTGCAAGTTGGGAAGTTGGGAAGGGGAGTAGGGGAGTTCGCGCCAAATGCTCTTTGTTTGCTTAAACATCTTGTTTTTAATGAATGCCCGCCGAGCAATTTACCGCCAGGTGGGCAAAGTCAATGTCATTCTTTTCGCCGCGAGCTCTTTATGTTTTAATGAAAATAAATAAAACAAACGGGCGCAAAAGCCGCAATTGAAACTATTTGCACACCACTCACGTAGCGGGTGCTTAAGACTCAGCTAAACGGAAGCTGGCAGACCACATCCGGTCGAAAGAGAGAATGCCACCAGGCACCGGAGCCACCCAAGCCACCCAAGCCACCCAAGCCACCCGAACCAACTGAGCCACCCCAAAAGCTCATTAACATTTTAAACAGCAACGCTAAGCGGCGGCCCGTTTCCATTTCCATTCCCCTTCTCCTTCCCTGTCGGAAGGTGTTAAAACAGCCCTAAACGCCCACACACAACAACCCACCACCCACTGGACCACCTGAGTTCTGTGGGTGGCTTCGGGTGGCAGGTGTGTGTGTGTGTTGACATGAAGCCGTTAAAGTGCTCGAGCGCACCTCAAGTGGCTTTGTTCAGTTGGCCCTTTGGCGAGTGTTTGAGCTGCAGGAGCTGCTGATGTCGCCACCAGCTGGAAAAGTCCTTTGGCCGATCACAGTTCTCGTCTTGCACTACGCGAAAAATTCTTGTTGAAATTGGAAAGCAATTAAAGGATTTATACAAAGAACCTGAAAAATCACACCTTTTAATTTATTGAACAGTAAAAAAGCACTATAATAGTGACCTTTTATAAAAAATTAGTTTATTACCCAAAATTAGTGTTTTTTTGTGAAATAAAAATCAACTGTTATTCTACGTTTCAAAACTAATATATTAATAAATACATTATTTTAAAGACCTTCACTTATAAACCCTTCCATAGTTTTCTCTCAGTGTTTTGAATCCAACGTACTGTTCTGTGGTAGTGCACGCTTCGCCAACGCCGAAATTAAAAGCTAAATTATGACACTTAACTGCTTGAAAATCGTCTTGGCTCGAGGGTAATTATCATGATCATTATGCCTTGTTTATTAACTCTAAAATTTCGCGTTTTATTTGCGTCATGAAGTTGGCGATTTACATGCAAAGCCAGGAACAAAACACGAACAAAGCCGAAGAACTCTCGTTCTGATGACTGCCTTATCTGGCTGGTAGAAGATGGGATTACTTATAGAGAGTTTGCCGAACTCTCCTATTACCCCATTACCCCAAATTGGTTTCTCTTTAGGCCCGAAACTCAAAGGAGCTTACAATTTTAGTTTCGGCTTAGTGGGCTTATAATTAAATAGTTCACCCCGGAAAAGGGGCAGCCAAGGAGCTCAAAGGATAACAACACCTTGGCACAAACTTACTTTCCTGGGCACCCACTCGCACACACACTGAGGCACATAATAAGCAATTTCGGAGGGGGCGGGTCGGGGGGCAACTTTTATCAGCATCATTAAAATTCTGACACATGTAACACGAAATCAAAACTTTGACTAAAAGTGCAAAAAGTGTTGGCTGCCACATCGCAAGGAGCAGTCCCTGCTACTCGACACTTTTCCGCCCCTTTCCCTGCCAGACTCACTCCCCCCCTTTCGCCATTCGCCGCCCATGTCTCCGGCGCTTTCCAGCTCCGACTTTCGTGGATGCCTTTGGCGCATTCTGACTCCTTATACTAATTTCCATATAAGTAGCGTTAACATATCATTTGCATAAATTCTGTTGACATCTTTTCAAAATCACACGAAAATGTTTTAAGGTGTCGCCTCTCCGCACACATTGTTATCCTTAAATTTTACAGGGATTGGCCTTTGCATTTGATGCCTTCCACTGGGATAAAATCAGATCCTATACTTTAAATAAAATACACCAGCTGTAAAAAATGATGTTTTGCATTATTTAAATAGGATTTGTTAGGCATAACCTACAATTATTTTACTTTTAATTCATTAACGGCTGTTTTCTCGTTCGCATATTAATTAAAGTAGGACATATGGGAAATCCGAGTTTAAAGTTTACTTTAACTTTAACATGCGGATGCATTTATAGTTTTACTCGCTTTATGTTTTTAGTGTAAACCAAACTTCTATTTCGGCTAACGTCACATGTATAGACTTACACATGTATAAGAATGTGAGTTTACAAAGCTCTTGCTATTATTCAGTAAGCTAAAATTGGTTTCATATAAATTTATTCTAATTTATTCCCACTAACTTACACATTCTTCAAATTGATTTCCCGATTATGCTACATTTAAGTGCTGAGGAATTTCCTGCTTGCATTAATCTTATTTAATTCAAAGCATAATTAAATCAGGTTGAAAGTGAATTTCCTTCAAATTAAAATTATAATTAACGACATGCCACAAGAAACCGATGATAAAAGAATTCGCAGGGTAATCCCAAAGCTGCGGCCCAGGAATGTAAGACAATTTTTCAGCATTTGTCAGGTGGCAGAGGAACAAGAAAATGGCGGGCGAAAAGCGACACTCGTTGTAATTTTATTGAAATGAAGTGAAGTGAACTTTTTGCGCGTAAAAAAATTACATGCGCGAATTGCCAGAGGCTGCGGCAGCTGCTGAAGTAAAAGTGAAAAGGGGGGTCGCTGGAAGCGGAAGGAGGGGCATTTAGGCCCTGCTGATAAATTTTCATGACACGCTGCACACTGTCATGTGACAAGAATCAGTGTCAAATATGTTGTCATTTAATTTCGCACTCTCACACACATGCAGACGCAGATTTGTGGAAATGTTAATAAGCTTTTGCCTTTTGTGGAGGGCTATGTGTGTGAGTGTGTGTGTTAAGGGCACTTCAGTCCCCCTTCTTCTGCCTCCCTTATTTTTTTCCAGTGTGGGTGAGTGCTTTAATTGCTGTTTTTCGCCATCAACGTCGCATTATGAATTTTACATAGGCCTTTGTCCTTTCGCGCACATTTTACACTTTTTGAGGGTATTATTTTTTTTGGGGGCCTACCAAACCATGTCTGTATGAGAATTATAACTCTTCTCATTATCATTAAATGTACTATATATGGAATGATAAGTTTAGAATAATAAGTACCAATACTTAGAAAATTACCGAAGAAGTAACATCGCTCTGTCTTCATTTATATCACTAAAATATAAATTTTTAATAGAATATTTTAATTATTTATCCTTTATCCAGAAATGTTGGATTATAATTATCAGAATCTAAAATATATATACATTTTGCCACATTTATAGCAGCAGATTAAATATGTGTAGCCTCCTATCTATCTTATAAATAATATTAGGATAAGAAATTAAGTAATAGTTCTCTCTTGTAACTAAAAATAGTAAGACAACTATTATAGTATTTCAAGTAAGTAGGGGTATTTATTAAGATAATCAAGGGTATATTATTAAACAAACTGAACACCTAGTCTACCTTTAACTTTTTTCCGCCTGGCTGCCTGCTGGTTTTTCAGCGGCTTTAATTGATCGGAGGCAGCTAGCTGTGGCCCCGGCATTTAGGCATTTATCACGGCAACATGATTATGCTTTTAATGGGCAGGTGAGTGGGCGGAAGTCCCCGAGATAAGGCAGATTAGGGGTGGGGCTACCGGGGCAGGGAGACAATTTGCAGACAACGGGAACGGAACGCACAAGGGTTGGGCTAGCATATGTGACAGTGACAGTCGCAGGGGCGACAATGATGGCGCAGAAACCGCAAATATGTCCCATGTAGATGTGTTGTTGTGCCACAAAGGACTGCCTACACACATTTAAATACATATATATGTATATCCCATATCCCATATGAACATATAGAGGAGGACACACATTAGCAGCCAACAGGATGTCTGGAGCAGGCGAGGATAAAAGGCAGGCTGCCTGCCGCCGCCGACAATGGGAACTTGTCTTTTTAATTAAATGCTAAAGGAAAATGCGAAAGATAAATGAAGTTGTACTAAATGCGTGCTGTGCTGTGGGAAATCGGGTTAGGGGGGGAATTGCTCTGGGAATTTCGCCGGCATCAGTAGGTGTCCTTGGATTTGGGAATTCAGCTTTCAGCTTTCGGCTCTCGACTGGCAAACTGGCAACTTCATTTAGCGCCCAGCGTCTCTGATGTGGTATTATTATTGAATTATGCGTTTCACTTTGGAATAGAAGGGAATAACCACTATTAGCCGCCCGGCAGGCAAACCAACGAGACATTCTGCGCCGCGGGCTTTGCGATGGGTTTTGGTTTGGTTTAGGCATGTGTATGCCTAGATTTGATTAGTACACAACTAGAGCGAAATACTTGCTATTAAATTTAAAGTGATGTATGCTAAAACTAAGAATAAAATCACATTTAAATTTCCCAATTTCAGATTAAACCTGCCAATCAGTAATCTCTTTTTTCGATAGTGATAAGAAGAAATCTGGAATTTTTTCCCCCCGTCCCGCAATGTCAATAAATTGATAAAATACAGCAAACAATAAACCCAAAATTGCCAAACAATTAAATCCATGTTGCTAGAGAGTAAGCCCCCACAATTGTTGTGGCATTTGTAATCGCTGTTCAATAATTTTTGTCATTTTATGTACCCGGCTTTGCGGCGACATATTGTTACTGGGCCTAACAAGGATTCGATTACAAAACGCTCGCTTACAAGTGTCATGTATCAGACTGAAGAGGGCGGATGAAGGAAGGAAGTAACATGCCACATATCGTCTATCGTATATATGCGACAGATACTCCCATTCGCAGTTGTGGGCGGTTCGCCATCGATTACAGATCAAATTAGATGTATAAATAACAAAACGATTAAGCGATTGAGCAGCTAAGCCAGAGCCCAGTCTTCGAGTGGGTGGAAGTTTGTTTGATTTTATTGCCAAGGCGGATTACTTGGGACCCGGCAATTTCTGGCTTTGTGTGCGGCTCAATTGGATTATAATTGATGTCCCTGGCTCGTCGCAAACTAATCGGCTCATCTGGCTCTCTGTCCAAATATTTTCACTTGCCATTATTCTGCGGCAATTCGCATCTTGGGAGCGGACTCAATTTTCAAGTTATTTAACGCCATTGATCCCCTTGGGATCCGCTTTTCTCGACATGTGTTTGTTTGTCTGAATCCCCGCATTGTTCCGTCGACTGACAACAATTTGGTTTCGTATGCGTAGTTCTTCTGAGGCCTAAGCCATGACTTACACTTGAGAAAATAAAAGCAAACTATAAAAGTGAGGAAAAAAATAATAAATATATGCATTTAAGGGGCAAAAGTTTAAATATTAACAGCGTGATTAATTGTTTCTAATTTTTATTTGTTCATATAGCCCATTTTCTCATTTTTCAGTGTGCCTGTTCTGGCGGCCACGCGGCGTATGATGAATATCATAGGCAATGCCTAATTAACTGCAAATGAAATGGACAATTGCCACCGAATGAGCTGGCTGAAGTTCAGTGGGAGGTGAGTTGACCACACGCATCGATACATCAAATTGACACTGTGGATGCCAAAAACAACACAATCACACTCCCACCACACACACACACACGCATACCGCACTGGAAAAACAACGAAAAGAGAAAGCATTTCGCCAGCGCTGATTTGCTGCCTTCCCCTCCGTTCCCCACCCGATTGCCTGTTCATTTTACGCTTTTGGCTTGGAAAATAAATTGCCTCGGCTGTTTGTGCCAACAAATCCGCTCATCGCCGTTTTGGGTTTGCTGTACGTTATTTCTACACGGAGAAAAAAAATGTTCTCAATAACCAAAAAAAAGATATTGTATATCATTTTATAAAAAATGAATGAAAACACAAATTAATATCTATTTATTTTAACGTGTATAATTTCCCTTACCAATATATCTAACAAGTTTTGGAAACCACTCTTCCGATCTCTCTTTTAAAACAGTATATTGCATTTCCAAATTCCATATAAAAATGTGATAAAATCTTTTAAAGGTTTTTTTTTTCAGTATGTAATGTTGCTCCCGCTGCCGCTTAATAACGATTGTCGGCCAGTAGCCAGTAGAAGAGAACCTAAAACGTGTTCAACGTGGGAGCTATAAACTGTCATTTAAGTTGTTGTCGATGTCATTCCGCTGGCCTTTGTTTCTGGCCATTGTTTCAGTTTGGGCCAAGATTTGTGGGTGCAACTAAAGGCGGCAGCGGCGGTGGCGGCCAAGTTTCTGTAACGGCAAAAAGCGAAAGTAAATATATTTACGAGCCCAGGAGCAGCAGTAGAGAAAGGACTAAAAATACTCCTGTGTAAAATAAACAAGCATGGTCGACTTCTCGGTAGGTGGAGTGTGCAAAGGGGCTTACCTCTTGAATAACTGCTGGGCCTGTTCTTAAAGGATTTCCCATTCACACAGATCAGGTGTGTATTTTTCTAGAGAACTCTGGAAAACTTTAACGGCATTTTCCAGTCTGCAAAAGATTATCATTCGGTGTAATCAGACACCACTTTTTTTTAGGAAATATCCGTTTTTATTAACACCGACACTGCGAGCATTTTTGAATTGTTTTTGCATAATTCACTTTGATTTGTCCGGCCATGGCTTTTAATTATATTACACGCGTAATGTGTGCGAGCGAGAATTAATTCGCAAATAATTTGTAAACAGATTATTAATTGGAGCTTTTTCCATTTGCCCTCCGACCGATAAATTAAATTGCATTTAATTGAATTTTAAATCAAGCCAACCAGCGCTGGCGATGTCAAAGTTTTTCAAACACCAATTGACAGCATTCCCATATCAAGATTGAAAATCCCGGGCAAACATTTGATGGATGCACGTCCTCTATTTGCTGGGCTCATCCGTCAAAGTAGACTTTAATTTATTTGCAATGCCAATCGCCTGTTAAATTTTCGCACAATAGAATTTAATTTGTCTAAAGTCAAATGTGAGTTTGTCGGCATCGAGTTGATATGAAATTTAATTCCATTCGATCATTGATTCCACTTACTTAACCTGCGTTGCTGTGCGAAAGATTTGCATATTGCATTGGCAACTACTTAATATGAAAATTAAAATGTCAATTCAAGTGCTCAATTGCTTGGATACCGATACTGAGTAAATACAATTTGAATAAATTTGTCATTTTACCATAATTGGAGGTAATAAGTGGACTTGCAATCAGTAACTTTTCACATTGATTAACTGTTGGTCTTATATTCCGATTGGATTTTCAAGAGCGAAGGAAAACAGAAATATTTTTTAGGGCAGTAAGGAAATATATTTTTACTTAAATAAATTCAAAAATGTTATAAAAAACTTCTAAACATTTTAATTGGAAAATTAAATAAACAAAAGCCCATTTGCTTTAATTATTTTAATGTTTTTAAAATCGGACAATTATTATGGGCCTTATAAGGATAGCTTTATCATTAAATTATATAGTTTTTTTTACCAAGAATTCCTTTGTTTTTTGCTTACTCATCCAATTAGTAATAGTTAATCAGCGATTTTCCATTTATATACACACACATCCTTTTGTGCCGACTCGTGTTAGATTGTGTTCATTAAAACATGTTAAACACATAATGGCCATCTAACCGAGTTCCCTGTGGCTGCGGGGGGCGGGGGGCGTGGCAGGGCACACGGTCAGCAGCTGCAGTTAGCCGCAAAACCCGAAATGCTTTCAATAATTGCGGCTACGCCTCTTCGGGGTCAGTTGTTTTTGACCCCGACGGACACGAGTCGCTGATCCCGAATGCGAGGCTAATTTTTCAGTTGAATTTTGATGCCGCGCCACTTGTGTCAAATGCATGGCAGCATCCGCACAAAAAACAATTATCCTAATTCGTTTATGTGTTATGTGTTTCTGGGTGGACGTGTGGGCGAAGCTCTATTTATGAATCATACGCCACGTTGCCCTTCAAAGAGCCATTCGAAGCTCAGCTCAGGAAGCATTTCATTGAAGAAATCCCATGTGCTCATTATGAATGGTTGAGCGATTCTGGCAATCAAAAAGTAAAAGCCCCTTTTGTTTCGTAAGTGACCTTGTTAAATTTATATTTAATTCTAAATCGATGTACCCGGGCCTTCCAAACAAATACTCCCCTCGATAGATACAGGCTTACATTAACCTCTATTTGTTTATTTCAAATGCATCCAAAGCAACTGAAGCCCGCAAACCGTTGATTTCAATTTAGGTAGTACCGTTTCTCTGCAAACTGACATTGTTTTATGTGTGCGGTGGCGATGGCAATTCGGCAGGTCAGCAGGTGGGCAATCCTCCTCTAGCCAACATCCTGCATCCTGCGTAGGCCGGGGCCAAAATCGAAATCAATTAGTTTCGGGGCCAAGCAGCTGCACAAATTGCAGGCGACAACAGGCCAGACCCTCGACCCCGATAAATCCAATACTCGCAGCGGCGGCAGCCAGTAGCTGAGACAAATTGAACCGAGCTCTGGTCAGGCTTTGTGGCTGCGGCTGTCAAAGGCGCTAGCCCTGGCCCATATTTCCGAGTCGCTGGGCTTATTACCAGTAAGACTAACTGCACACTGGGAGAAAAAATAAATCATTTATATTCGGAAGAATTTATAAAGATGCATCACTACAAAATCACATAGAGCTTTAAAATCACTAATTAAGCTGCCCAAAAGTAGTGCAACACTATAAGGAAGATAAAAGCATTAGAGGCAAGAGATCGTATTAATTTTGTATTGCATACTTTTTGACAGTTCTAAAACAGCCACACATTTTTTACCTGATAATTTCACAATTTTGCTTCATTCATATTTCTCTTGTGATCATTTCCTTAATTCAACAACACTTTTTCCGCAGTGTGAGCTCTTACCTTCAGCGTCCGTAGGCTGGGCAAACATTTGCACACAACTCGGTCCCATTTCGAGTGTGCTCGCACACTTCTTTTCGCCTCTTTTTTATTACATGTGTACTTTTGTGATTACATGAATATTTTAAAAGCGCGCACTCGCACAAAGGTGGAAACGGCGGAATGGTGGGGTAACCCAAACACACAACTGACATGAGAACTACATTAAAATAATTTATTTTAACGCATTTTTTGTCATAACCCGATGGGGAAAAAACTCATTTCCTTTAATGATTCCATCTTGTACACGCACGCTGTTAGTGAACTCGGCCAGGATGAGGGATGCGATGTGCGAGATCCCGGCCCCCACGCACATGGTTATTTCATTAAAATTGCCTTTTGTTGTTTGTGAATGTTGCTTATTATTAACGCCGTGCCGTATCATCTGTATCTGTATTTCGCACTGTATCTGTATCTGAATCTCGCGTATCTGTGCGCTGCATTTTTATGGGGCCAAAAGACACAGCATTTGCATTACTGGTCCGTCGAGTCGCCGACCTGCAGCTTAATAAAGACTAATTGACTTTCTGACCATTAAAGGGGGGAAAAAAGGCGGGAGACTGGTGGTTGGGGGCGTGGTCCGTCCAGCTGATTGGCAATTACGACAAAGGCAGCGCTGGCTTGACAAAACGCGATAAACGAATTAACATTTAAATTAATTTATGTCCCAAGTGTTGGCCGCTCCACCTTCCCCTTTCCGAAACGTTGAGACTGTATTTGTCATGAGCGGCGACAAATTTGAAATTTCTGGAAACCCAACATGTCCGACACAATGTGACGGCCTTCACAAGTTGCATGCCAAATTTATGCAAATGAAGCCCGTCTGCAACTCTGGGATGGGTGTGTCCTTGGTTGCCGGCGACAGTCGCTGCATCTAATTAGGCCAAGTAAATTACAAGACAAACCGGAGATGTCCAGGGAGTTGAGCTTGAAAACTCAACTCCAGGCGATTGTTTCAGATTGCAGTGCCGTGCCCGTAAATTGAATGAGCCACTAAATTGGATGCCTGCAGTTGGTAAATCCCAGGAAAGATGCCCTTACATGTTATGATACTCGGAAAAATTACGGTTATTTCAGAAAATTAATCGCAAAGCTGCAATGATAAAAAACGTCGTCTTTTAAAACTCAAAATCTATTGTTGTATACTTTTTGACACCTTTATAAATGGTTTTAAAACCTCAGTGATTTCTATGCTCCCGTTTGCTTTTGTGGTTTTGTAAAGTAAATATTTTGCTGTTTTACTGACAGCTTCTCTAGTAAAACCATTCTAAATCCTGTATTATTTCTAATGGATTGTGATTTTTTTATGATGCAAGTGCCAAGTGCCTGGCATGCAATTTGAATATTGGGGATTTCTCATCAAATTAACTGCAAAGAAATTGGGCCTCCGGGCATTTTAATGTCTGTAATGATGATTGCTAGACAAACGTCACACTGGGGCGATATTAGGCCCCCGCAATGATGATTGGGAAGCGGCTGCCGAGCGTTCTCGGCCACATTGCGCATACGCCCCGTAACCAACAGAAACAGCTAACGAGGCACCAGAGAATCGGCGAATAGTTTGCCGTAAATTTGCCGCCAGCAGTGGTTGGTCGCTTAAAGTTGGCGCAACTCATCGACAAGCTATTTGAGCCAATGTTAATTGGGTTTGCTGCATTGAGCTTAATGCGGCGCGGCGGCAATTTATTTACGTGCCATTTAAAATGCACATAACAAGCAAATTGCATTTTTACCCTACACTCGCGGGCTGTTCGAATGTATTCATGGATGTATGTATATGCTCTGTTTGGCGAATGGCTCTTAAGTAAATTACAATAAATTTGGCGCAAAACTTGCATATGAAATGTGCAATTCGCGAATCGCCCGTGTTACAAAAGCCACTCGCTGTCGGCAATAATATAATTAAAAATTAAATGGCAAATTAATTGGTGAAAAATATCAAAAAGACTTTCTACGCAAGCCGGCATTTGCGGCATTTAAAATGCCATTAATATTGCATCAACACCTGCAGTACACGCGCTTAAATAAACATGCACAAAAAGCCGGCGCACTTTACATTAAAACGGTCTGGCCAAAAAACTATTGATGAATAATGAACGCGGCCCCGGAAACAAAGCCAGCGCGACCGCAGATACAGATGCAACTGCAACTGCAGAAATTGCATCCCCGCAGCAACAGCAGCTGCACCAGCAGCAACATCTGCTGTTCGACTTGTAGGTGACACGACCCGAGTTCAACTCCGGCCATAAATCAGTGGCCAACTGCCTGGCATTGTTTTTTTCACAGCATAAACACAAGCAAATGGCGCACGATCATATTTATCGCTTTTGTTGCATGTAAATGCAAAATAATTCCTCGATTTATTCCACCAACCAACCAACCAGGTGGAAAAACCATTTAATGCCCGCCCTAGTCCACTTATTAAATCTTTTGCGGCTTTGGCATAAACTAAAAGTTTCAAGCTGGGAAAGCTTACAAATCTTAAGTTTAAAATTATAATAAATATTTGTGGAAATTAATTACCTCTAATGTATTTCCCAAAGCTAAAAAAGTTTAAGCTTACACTCTGAAACTTAAATCATTTAATTAGCCCTTGCTACTATTTTTATTTTATTATTATTATTATTTTTATTTTAAAATCCAGTTGGAAGGCATTTAACGTGACCAATGGGTGACTAAAGTGCTATATTATTAAGGCAACGGCTGCCGATTTTGTTGCCTTGCAATTAGTCAAGATAATTAGGTGGCAAACGGCTTTCAAGGGCTGCGTCGTTCGCGAGTCGTGGCCTTTTTTTAAATGCAAAATAATTACATTCACGTATGTATCTCTGCCCCTCGCTGTTTACTCTTTACTATCTCCCTGCGGTTTTTTATTCTCCCATTTATTCCATAGTTGCCTCGCTTGCCGTGTGTCTGCGGCGAAAAGTTTCAGGCATGTTAATAACACTCATAATTAAAAATTAAATGTTATAATTTCGTGTGTGCTGCCGTGCGGCTTTTTCCGTTTGGCTGCAAATTATTTTCCAGCTATGTGGCAACAGACAATTATTCACGCAGAGCTTACCGTTTCTGATTTTTCCCCCATTTTCCAGGACCTTTTCCCGTAAAGATCTGTATGTATAATATGTAGCTACCCAAATTGTTGCTCATAAACTTTGCCTGTGCAATTATGCAATGCAAGGGCATGTTTGCCGAGATTCACAACAAGCCATGTATTTTTGATGGTCATCAAAAAAGAAATACAAAATGATCACTCATTTTCCCCACTTTTTCAAAGGACGATGTCGACAAGTACTGGCCAGGCAATACAAGTTGGCAACTATTTTGCAAGTTTTGCTGGATGTTTTATGGAAGGGAAGAGGTTATGCAAGCTAGATACTTTAAAACACAAATATCCAAACTGCTCCAAAACATTTTCGCCGAGAGGCCGAGGCAATGAGAAATATTTTAAATGTTCCTTGAGTGTTATTGTGCATCTCAAACAAAGCGTCTTTCAGGGCCGCGATGTAATTACCTTTTTAAGGCCGGGAAAGACTTTTCCTTGTTTAATTTTGTACGATATTGATGTTGCCATCTCTTTTAATAGGCTTTCTTACCCAGAACTGAGAGAAAATGGGTATTTAAAAAAAAAATGGTAAATATGTAAACTGAATATTGAAATTTAAAGTATATGAATCCTATATTAAGCATGTTTAAGATGTGTCCTAAAATAAAATAATTTTTTTTATAAAAAAATTAAATTATAATCGATGCTTTTATGCTATGCTTTAACGATAGCCATTTTATTTAATTGCTTTTTTAGTTTAATATCCTCAAAAACTTATATATTTAGTCTTCTTTAAATCCCCATACTTTTTCGCAGTGAATGCAATGACAAATTTAAGCGAAATCAATTGGATCCGGACCTTAAACTGTGTTGCAAGGCACTCGCAGCACCCAGCAGGATCTGCGTGCGATGCCACTTTGAATAATTATTGGCGCAGAGACGGAAAGTCAATCAGTGGGAATGCAGCGGGCAATTTAATACAATTGCGGGCCAAGGCGCTTATTCAATTAATTACTTGAAACAGTGCGTCAAAAAGCGCCCAAGTAATGCAGAAAAAGCCGAGTAATTATTTTACACTTTGCTACCGCTGTCGCTCGGCGATTTTCCGCCATTTTCTACCATTTTCCACCGTGGACCGCGCGATGCGGAGGCTGCATTTTGATGAAGTTTTTCCCCGGCACTCGTCGGGCAGTTGTACTCGCAGTTGGTTGGTCAGTCCATCTGTCGCTCGCCTGTGCATAATAAAGTTTACTTTAAGTTTGTTAAATCCATGCCAGCCCAGTAATGTGACCCAGTTTTCGGGTGGGACTCTGCAATTATCGACATCTGATTAAATGAAATCAAAGACAGGCAGACAGAAGCCCAAAGGCAATATAAATTCGCATAAATTCGCCACGGCGCTTTAAATGTCAAGTGGGGCTCGTCCATCGATTTTTCTGCCTCGCTGGTTGCTGGGGTCATTTATCAATATGTAGATTTCGCTGGGAAAGTTCAATGGGTCCGCAGGCACACACACACACACCACACACTCCCACGAACCCCTCACCGTATAAATTGCGTAATTTTTTTCCACGCACACACAATTGGAGATAAATTGACTGATATGCATGTTGTGGGCCGCCGTCGTCTGTCTGGCAGTTTGATGTATGCGTCTGCCCGGCGAAGTGTCCACCTACCGCCCACTTTCCACTCCACTTTCACTTTCCTCCTCTCTGATTTTTTCTTTAAATAAATCGACGCCCCAAGCCACTTCCGGTGACTGCACTAAAATGCCAGACAAGAGCTTAATGGCATCAATTTCCTGCAGCCCGAAATTTAAATGGATCCATGACAACTCCTCCTCTAAATTCTATTATTAGCCCAGTTCCATTTTAGCTTTTTGGCATTCATCGAAAAAAAAGTCGGTTAGCTGAGATTCTTCCAGGTTTTCCGGCTTATAAAATTACAATATTTAAAAGAAATTCAAAGGAATTTAAAAAAAATGTTAAAGGGAGCTAGCTGTTCAATCACCTCTTTACAGATTTTCTTTTCATTTCGTAGCAGCTAGTTTGTTTTTTTTTTTATTGTTATTAATCCTTATTATTTCCTTTGCGCTGTTTTTGACCACCATTTTACAAAAGCCAAGATGAAGTTAGACCTCACGATGAACGAACGCTACAATCAGCGATTCCAGTCGGTATATACCGGTCTGGTTCCTCAGATCACCCGATTGGTGCCCTTCAACGACTCGGAGGTGACCTGCATCCTGATGATCTACTACAAGTTCAGCCTCCAGAACGGACCCTCTGCTCGCCGGATAACCTCCACCCAGTTCGCCAACATTGTCATTGGGTTCCAGCAGCTGTACGACATGGATGTGGTGGATCGAATTGTGACATTGATCTCGGGGGGCAGGAAATATGTGACGCCCATGGAGTTCGTCAATTACATGACCATCCTCATGACTCGGGATATGGAGCGCAAAATGGAGTTCGCTTACATGGTAATGTTACAATTATTAAATGAATTAATAAGTGTCTCTTGTAAATATAATCAATCCTATATCAGGTCTACGACAAAAATGGTATGGGCATCAATAGAGAGATAATTTCATCTTCGGTCGAGAGGTTTTTCCCCGGGGACGACGACGAGGTGCTCGAAATGCGACTGGTGAGCTGTTAACAATCAAATTCAATCACATTGTATATGTTTCTTTTGTTCACTCAGGACATGGTCGATTTTCTACTCCTGAAATTTGATGAGGACCAAGACACCATCATCTCATTTGAGGAGTACAGATCGATCGTGTTGCAGCAGCCGGGCATGCTTGAGTTCCTGGGTCCCATTTTTCCCTCGGACGAGACGCGTCTGGTGGTCGCCTACTGCACGGCCATATACTCTCGCATCCCCGAAATGGGCGTGTTATAGGTGCATAGGATGGGTGGGATGTAGGGTATATGGCAGTTGGCCAGGACTCCCCCAGTCGCATAAATCTTTCAGGCACAAATAAATCGAAAGCAATGCAAATCAGTGCGACCCCGCCAGCGCGTTTTCCTCTGTTCAGCCATTGTAGCCACTCGAAAATGTCAATGACAATGATGATGAACTGCAGAATAGAGCGCTGACAGCTGCAACTAGACGCTGGATAGATGGATGGATGGATGGGGCATATATAGGGGACATCAGCTGCCTCTCAGCTACAGACAGAAAAAATATTTGGTATATAAGATTTGTCTTTTGAAATCGAGATCAAAACTAATAAGGAATAGCAAAAAAGATTTTAGAGTCCGAAATAAATACTAAATCATTTTTTTACTTTTACTTTTAAAATGGAAAATAATATTAAGAAAACAAATATTTATTTGGAAATAATTCCTTGAAGAGCAGAATTTATTTTTGTCAAAGACTTTTTTTTAAATAAAAATCTTTTTCCAGTGCAATGCCTGCTTTAGTGGCATAATTTTAAATATGGAGCGGAGCTCCAGAAATACTTTGCTCTGGTTGAACGCTCCACTGGCTCGACGACTGCCTTTTGCCATTGCCTCATGACAGCTTGATTTGTTGGCAGTTGGCATACAATTGACATTTGATGGATGGTGTTCTACATTGTCGGGACATTCTCCATTCCAGCCATCTAACTGCAGTCGGCGACCGTTGAGCCACTGCAGGCCCTTGAAGTTTTCCTCTTGACTGGTTGCTCTAATTATGACAATTCAATATTGGGCGCACCCTTTAAAGAATTAGGATTTTTGTAATTGATAAAAAATATTTTGTTTTAGGTGTGTTACTTTGGTTCAGTTTTAAAGTAATACACATAATTACCTTATGGATCAAGAGTAAAAAGTATATATGCATAAACGTATATATACGTAAAACCCATTTAAATTAAGTCCATATACATTTTTAGTTTAAACAGTTAGACAGTTAAACAGTTAGACTAAATGGTAATAGGCCAATATCAATAAACTTTTTGTTTTCATTTTTATTTTGAGGCATAGATTAAGTATTAATATACATATATCATTATGTATCATTTAAATATGTTACTAGGTGAGAGTGCCATAAGCGTTAACGGATGCTCGTTTTATGCCATAAGCATACCAATCGGAAAAAAATCCGTAGGCAGATTTTGGAAACGGCAATACAATCGATAATTGTTGATCTAAATAAGAGCACGGCACTTTATCCACAATGATGTCATGCTAAAATATAAATAATTAAATGATTAGACATTTACTTATAATCAGTGCCTATTAAGCACTTACGTCAAAGGGACATGAATGATTTATGTTGGAATAGGGACCAAAGAGGTTAAAAATGAATGTTGTCACAGGAGAATATTTTTGATTTGTCATAAACTTGCACCCATCGACCGTAACGTTGTAGAGGAATGGCTTATAGCCGTTCAGCCGTCGATATATGGCGAAATTTAACTGCAATTAAGATTTTGGATGAGTCAACAAATATAATATACACAAAATTCATACTTTTATTTGATGTATGGGCACTTTGTGAAGTTTTGCTTTCAAAGATGCGTATTTGTATGTTCTATTCACGGACTTAAGAAAGCAAGTTTCAAATGATGAAAATGATTCGTCGAAGGAAGTGCACTTGAGATTTGTAAACTCAAAGGCAGAGTGGGCCTTAAGATAAAAGATAATAATGAAAAGAAAATAATTAATCACAAAAGTACCCACATTTTGGACCATTAAAAAGACCAGAAGCAGCGAAACGAGCACGGATTTCGGACACATTGCGAACACTGAATAATTAGAAAATACTGACAGAAAATATATTTTTGTAATAGAGCAACAATTTTTTTTCGTGAACCTCACTCGTTAAATTCGCATTACTTATGTATTTACATCCAAAAAAATCATTTTTAAATCTGGATATTATGTTAATTGCTTAAAAAAGTTTACCAAATAACAAAGTGCTGCCATTCATAAATCTTTATTGATATAAAATATATAATTATATATTACGTTAGTGTACCATGAACATTAACGATTGCCCGTTTTATCCCATCGGCATACCAATGGCTGTAAAATCCATAAGAAGATTTTGGAAACGGCAATACAACTGTCAGTTGATCGTTTAAATAGGAATAAGGCACTTTTTCTACAATTATGTCATGCTGAAAAATATTTTTTTTAATTAGGTTGAAATTCACTGAAATGCACTTACGTCAAAGGGACACGAATGATTCATGTTCGAATAGGGAGCAAATAGGTTAAAAATGAACGCTGCCACTGGAGACGATTTTTTATTTAATAAGAATTTACACCCATCGAATGTGATGTTATAAAGGAATGGCTTGTATCCGTTGAGTCGTTGATATAACGCAAAATTTACCTTAAATTAAACTGATGGTTAACTCGACAACTCTTTCATTAAAATCCTTACTTTAACTTTGTGTATGGGCACCTTGAGTAGTTTTACTTTCAAGGATCCGTATTTGTAAGTTCGATTCACAGACTTCAGATAGCAATACTCGAACTTAGCAAATGATTCGTCCACGGAAGTGCACTGAACATTTGTTAGCTCAAAACCTGAAAAGGTCTTCAGATATATATAGTTAAGAGGACTAAAGTTGCTAGGATATCGTTTATAATTACGTACTTTATGTATGATTAAAAATAGCAGAAAAATCGAAAAGAGCACAGAAGATACCCCAGACATTTTGAATGCCAAATAATACTGATGGAATTTCGAACAGAATATGCTTTTTAATAACTATATCCCATATTATAAACGCATTAAAATCAAATTAAAAAGACCCATTAAATAAATAAAATTTTTAAAAACATTTAATTTTAATAATGATTTCAGCTCAATCATTAAAGCTCTTAAGGCTGTCTAAAAAATTTGCATTGAAGACCAATATGCGAAAAAACATGCGTTTGTCGTTTAAACAGCCAAAAGGGAACCGTATTCTTTGGGATTAATTAAAAATCGGTCTTGACTCTTTCCAAAGGCAAGGCTAATGGCTAGAAAAGTGGGCACATTTGCATAACAGACGGAAAGAAATTCTAACCAAGTAACGAGTCAGTGAAACATGAAACAAAAAATCAACAAACAAAAGTCTAATAAGAAGAGTGTTGGAGGTAAATGAAAAACTCGAGATCGCAGTCAGAAAATTTTCAAAACAAGAAGTTTGTTTACCCCTACCCTAATGGTTATAAATTTAAATTATTTTCGAAACTTGATTGCCAATTAGCATATATTTTTACTTATTATTTGTTCTTATATTTTCGTCATTTTTATTTATATTAAAATGTAATTTTGACTTTTTAATTTTATAATCGGAAAGTCAAGATAATTCTTTAAATTTATTCACATTCAGTAAAGATTCCTTTTTGGGACAAGAATCAGATTTTCTTCATTTTAGCCCGTTTTTGATCATTGCCGTCTAAGTCGCTCGCATTTGTAATTATTTATGCAAAAATTCTTACCAAACAAACTTAATTTAGTTAAATGTTTGACTTCAGGCAGGCGCGCGTTGATTAACGGACTGGAACGGGTGCCGAATGCCCTGCCATGCCCCCGGCTATGCAAATAACAATGGGGCGGGGGCGGGGGCGGTGGTGGAGATGGGGAGCCACCTTCCTTCAGCCGTGCAATTCATTTACTTTGCTGTTGTTAACTCTGGGTGTTTGAGTTTGCCACTCGAACTTGCGTGTAAACATGCATGATTAAGCTGCCAGTGAGACTGCGATGAAGGCGCAAATTAGCATAAGGCAGCACAAAAGCCAAGGAATGCGAATTAGGGGCACCCCAAATGGTTTCAGACCTCTTTTAACACATATATTTGTATACATTTTACAAGATTTCGTAGTCAGTAGAGAAGCACTTTTAATGATACACGATAAGGGAAAAACATTTGGCATACTAATTTAATAATAATATATTTTTTAAAGTTTACATAGCTTTTATAATTTTGGCAGAGAAATTCCATTATAACTTATAAGCTGGATCTTACAATACAAATACAAAATATGGCTTATTGAATATTTTTAGAACTCTACAGCTAAGAACTATAATCGAATTGAAGCGAAATTCACGACAGTCAGGTGCAAGAATATATCCAACCGGCTGAAGAATAGCCAAAAAATGCAATCATGATGGAGATGATGATGCCAAGAAACATCCCAGACCGAGACTGAGACGGGGAATTCAAAGGGAACGGGACAGCGAGAAGCTTGCACTCAGCGCATTGCATTGCAAAGTGAACTCCACTTACACGGAGTAAATAAATAAAAAGGATGCCCGAACAGAGCTCACAATTTATGGATGCACTTGCCAGGAAAGGACAATGGCTGGAAAAATGGGAAAAAATACGAAAAGGCGAAAAACAAAAAAAATTGAGAAAGCCAAACGTAGACAAATGTAAAATAATACGTGACAATAATGCTGCCAATGGCTGTGTTGATTAGGCTGCTTTATTTATGGACCGCTTTCCGCTGCGACAGCTGATCCACATCCTTTCGACTTTGGACTCCTGAAAAAAGGATGAGGGATTCCCGGACTCGTTTCTGTGGGATGTCCAATCGTTGGTAAATTCATTGAGCTGCCGCAATCCGGACTTGATCTGCAGGTTTTGTGGCCCAACTTGCTCTTTGGGCCTAATGAACCGAGCAGCCCTCCAAGTCAATGTGTGCGTGTGTGTCTGTGTTAGCCAAGTAAATATTATTTGATGCTGTGTCGAAAGCCATTTCCAGGTGGTATGTGTTTATGCATAAAATATTTACAAAGTTTCGTGTCTCCGTGTGGCTTTCGCCGAGTCCAATTTGCCCAAATGCAGAAGTAACATTTGAGGCGAGCTTGTGTGGCAATTCGTTTCCTCTCCCTCTCTCTCTCTCTGTCTTTTTTTGCCTCTTATTATTCCAAGTTTATTTAGGAGCCGGAATCTGGAGGAGCATTCAGGCGGCGGAGGAGGCATGGAGCACACCACATCAAAGCATAGCACGTGGCACGCATGAGTGGCAATGGCAAAAAGTACAGCGGCCGTAAGAGCTGGAGGAGCATATGAGCACCGGGCAGCAGCCCCAATTGCATTGCCATTGCCCCGAGTTGACCACAAAACATGCGCCCGGCTACGAAAACCAAGCCAAACCAAGCCAACACAGGCCAGGCCAAAAAAAGAAAACACGGCAAACGAAACCAGGCTAAAGGAAATCTACACCGAAAGTATATTGCATTCCGAAATTCTTAATTGCAACAAATGCAATTTAAATTTAATACAATTTGACTCGATTTGAGTAAAATAATTAGAAATTATTCTAATAAGAAGTATTTACATCAAATAAATTATATAAATTATTTATAAAATAAATTGTGGGAATAAAATGTATACTACAAATTCACAAAAATCCTAAATAAGATAGATAAACTGATCAATATATATTAATAAAATTAATACGTTAATTTTAAAAATGTATTTCTAAGCATTTCAAATTTAGATGCTTTCTATTTAAATCGAATTAAGAGAATCAATAAATTTAGCCCCAATTTAATTTTCCATCTTTTTTAGTAATGGCTGAATTGAAATCCTTCCTCTGAGTGTAAAGCAACAACAGTAACAGAGCGGTAAATCAACTGCTGACCAGTGTACGGCTGCAGTTACGTATGTGAATTTGTAATCTAAACTTTTATACTCGTTGACTCGTTGCCTCGTTTTTCCATCAGCGGCGAACAGGAAACGGAAATTGCTGCTGTTGGCCCGTTGACAAAAACACGACACTTGCACCTCAAGTTGCCAGGAACTTTCAACTTGATTTTCCGAGCCACTACAACAACAACAACAGGAAGAACAACAAACAACTACAATGATGGCCAGGACATTATGCGACTGGCAATTGCTTACGGTTTTGTTGTCCTGTTGTCGAGCAATGTGAATGTGTCCATGATTGCGATTGCAGGTAGAGGTACACACACACACACACACACACGTATAGCCGATCATGTTGTTCCTGTTTTTGTGGCTATTTTGTCCATTGGGCCATTGATTAAGCGTGGCCAGCTGGCTGGGACTTTCCGACCCGCTCTTTTGGCCACGTTCACTCAATCAAAGCAAACTAAAAGTTTGTGCTACGGGTTTAACCTCAGTTTGCATTCTTTATGAGTGTTTCTGCTGCCCACACTTTGCATTCCTTTTTTTTTTGCTTTTTTTTTGCCTTTTTGCCTTTCCGCTGCCTTTGAATGTTTAATGCAAATTGATTTACCCGCTTCTGTTTTGCCTTTTTCACCAATGCCACCAACTTTTTGCTTAAACGAATTTGCGAAACGGCTTTAAGTTACAATTAAGCCCGCTGGGAAGGAGGTGCGCGCAAGTTGTTAACTGATTTTACAGCCCACCTTTGGTTCTCCGAGCTACCGGTTACCAGTTGCCAGTTGGCTGCACATTTGCGACAGCACACGAAAATTTTTAACTTAAATTACTTTTCGTAATAACTTTATTTTGTAATTTACGTAAGTAGAAGTAACATTTATGCAGCTGCATAAACCGCCGGCGAAAGTAGCTGACAAACTATGACGGCGCACGTAAAAAACTTGGGGCACAAGACTTTGCGAATTTGCGGGAAAAATGTGCGGGAATAAAGGGGGAGCGGAAAAACTGTAGGGATGTGGAAAACCCCAAGCAGTTGCCTTTCATTCGGCCTTGGTCCGCGAAAACTTGATGCCACTCAGCTAGATAATTTGCATACGGAAATGGCTGAGCTCTTTGATGGTTTTCCACGATCTTTGGGAATCTATAGGCGACGCCACCTGTCCGGAAATGGGTAGTAATACCTCCTAGTGCTGCTGCTAGTGCCACTTCTTCTTCTGCCACAGCACCCAAAACTCCAATGGCATTTTAAATTTTTAATACAGCACTTGCCCGAAGGGAAAATGAGAGCGAGCGGGCACGTTGTTTTTCTTTCGCCTGCGTAATGAGGAAAAGTTTCACTACATGCAATTTGCTCTTGTTCCTTGTTTCTCAGTTCTCGCTGAGTTCCCAGTATATTTTTATTTTACTATTTTTGAGGGTCTACTTGTCCTTGCAAAATGCCATTTGCATTTGGCAAAAGCACAGCCATAACGGCGAGAAGAAAGCAACACACTTACCTCAATAGTCAAACGAAACAAAGCAAAAGTGCGGCATACTTTGTGGCGCTTGGCATGCCAAACATGTGCCCCCCATTTTGGTCCTCCGGCTGACATACAAATCATTTTGCCGAGTACCGAGTACCGAATGTCGAGTGGGGAGCCATAATGCAACTGAAATGAAAGCCACTGGGAAAAAGCCTATTTTGTAATCCTGGGATTTTCAGATAGCCAAACCTTTAAAAAATCAGGGAGCTACACCCAAAAAAAAAATTTGATATGAAACAATGATCGATTTGATGTCATGTGGTATCAATTTCGAATTGAGAGAGTTTATTCTTCTCGCTCCCACTCACGTAATTTAAGTCGCCACATTGCTTCTTCCTCTCTTTTTCGAAGTCAGAGAATCTCCGGAAGAGAGAGAGGATTTCGGTAAAACGACATGCGTATGCAATACCAGAAATTTACCATGCTCATATCGATTTGACCGCGACGTGTTTTTTTTTGTAAGTATTAAAGTTGAAAAGTCAACAGGAACTGGTTTTACATTGCACATTCCTAAAATGTAAAATAGGTTAATAGTGGATTTTGTAAGGACATTTATTTATTGATAATTACCTTATATTATGATACTAATTTACTTGGGAATAAGCTAAAAAACTACCCTTTCTTGTGAATTTTATTCACTGAGTGCTGCAAATAATTCCAATGTGTGCTTAGAAAGAGCCTTGATTTGGTATACAGGTGCACACTCGTATCCTTACGGCCCAACAAGATGTTTGTCACATTTACATTTTAATTACTTTGACCACCGGCAAGCGTTTCCATTGCATGGCAATCGCTTTGACAACTAATCAATAAATCAGAGACACTTGCCCGGGTCTTATCAATCAAAATCGCCCGGGACTGAGGGGGATCTGCCAGGGATCTCGAGTGTAGGCAACAATTATGCGGAACGGCAGAGAGCGGCTCAAGAGGCACTCAGCCCGGCTGAAGGACTCAAAGGAGCAGGAGCTTCCAGCTCCCAGCAAAACCAAACAAAGGGCTGCACCGAAAGGCAAAGGGAATGGGCCGAAGTGAACCAGTAACCAGAGTGAAAAGTGTAAAATGCAAAAATCTCATTGATGATTGAATGCAGCAGGACTAAAAAAAAGAATGCTGCAGGAGCAGGAGAACAGGGAGGTTCCTCGCCACCCATTTTTTTGCGACGCTTTGTCTCAGTCTCAATAACGAAATGCAAATACGGCAAAAAGCGAAAGCAAACACACAAATACGCATGAGAAGGAGCCGAGGATCCGAGGAGTGGAAAAGTGGCAGAACGGCAGGACCAAAGCAAATCGAATGGCACACAGGCGAACGGAAAGCTGCCAAGTGCCCGGCAAGGAAATCTGCAAAAAAAAAGTGAGGGCAACAAATTGTGCCGATAAGCCCGGAACATACAGATGCCCTAACACTAGATCAATCCTTAGATATTTTATGACCAAAGTGGATTTTCAATTTATATTTACTTGGTGGTCAAAAGAAAATATGAAATAGAAATATGATATAGGAGTTCCAGTAATTAATTAAAATTAAAATAACATTATTTGCCATACTGACATAAATACTAAGAAACCTAATATTTAGAAAATATATTTTTCAGCAATATATAAACCAATTTCCATAGCCTTCGAGTCACTGGAATTTAAGCTGTTCTGTGCACTGTTGGCTATCAAATACTGCAACAAGAGGGCATAACTTTCTGCAGACCAAGTTCATAACCATGTCGGGAGACTCTCCTCCCCAGGGTAAATAAAATAAAAACACTACAAAAAAGGGTGAGCGAGTGAGTGAGTGAGATGGCATTCGTGATGGGGCTTCCCGCACGGCAAAGAAAATGGCGTTAGCTGCAGCGCATAGAATTGCAAATTCAATTTCAATTCAATTGAGCATGTGTTTGCAACGGCACATCCATATGCTCCTAAGTTTCCATCTGTAACTGTGTGAGTGCGAGTGTGCGACTGTGCGAGTGTGCGAGTATTTGAGTGTCTGAGTGACGGCACGGTGGCGTATGCGTGATATATTGTGTGTGGGATGGGGCATTGTTGCGCTCTTGCTGCTCCGCTTGTTGCATTGTTGCATTGTCACTTATGGGCTGAAAGCGATACGAGATCTACAGCGCCTTTGTCAATAATCAAACTCGATTTAATTCGAGCTCCTAGCACTGGCACATTTTCACATTTTCACATTTCCACGCTGCGAGTGCCCAGATAAATTTCAACAATTGGATGTAACACGAAATGGTTTGGATGGCTCGTTCTTATTAAATTACACGCTGAGTAAATAATTCGCGTCCGTCTGTCATTAGGCCGCCGACAATTAATGCCAATCGCAGCTCATTAAAATTCAAATCATCCCCCGTCGTTGCCATTATAAACATTTTTGCGCCAAATGTTAATTAGATTTGAATTTGGAATATTTTCACAGGCCAAAGCAAATAGCAAATAGAACGCGAAAACAATGGCAGACAGTGCGCCTGCATAAAATGCAAACACAAATCGACAAATATTATTTTTATGTGCTTTCAATGATAATGATTTTCGCCGAGCCATCAAAACTGACAGCCCCAAATCGAAATGGCCGTGTGGTAATGGAACATTAGGTGGCGTGCGCGTAATATGCTATAATCAAATTAAAATTAACAAAAACTCTCATGATTGCAAATTAGTTGCCGGGAATGGGCGTCAAATTGAAATTGCCATCGATTCATTGAAGGCTTTATTTTGAAGGCTGGGTTGAAATCCATATTGATTCGGGGGTCGAGAAATTTATTAGCTGTTAAACGGGAAAATGGAAAATGGAAAAGAGCTGCTGCGCCGCTGCCGAGTCTTCTCCACTGCTGATTGCCGGCCCTCTAGCCGAAAACGGATCAAAAGTTAAATTCCTGTTTGACTTTTCATTCGAAAAATTGGATTTTGCATTTAGCCCCGAATGCCGAGGAAAAAGTTTCCGCCCATCAGCAGACAGGGATAAGCCGCTCACAGAAATGCAAGCCAATGCAATGCTCAACGAAAATAGGGAAAAACTTTTTTAGTTCCACAACTAATTTATCAAATTTCAGAGATTCGTTCGCTCTCTGTTTGAGTTGGCCCCTCGCTTGCGACTTGGCTTACAGATTATAGAGGCCGAAACAATGGCCATAATAATTTCAATTATTTAAGTGACAGCAGCAACCGCAGCAGTCCTAAGCCTGCTAAATGCATAAACAAATCCGGTTGTCAATTTGCTAATTGCTGTGGTCTTGCCTTTTAATTGCCGCCGCAACTTCGCCTGCCGCAAAAATAAAAATAAAAATCCGTTGGCCAAAAAATTCCAATAAAATCCAAAGCCCGGCTCCCGAAAAAAGCGGAGAAATCGTGGGTGCAGATGGGAGTTCATTCCTGCCCTCTGGCCTAGCTGGCACAATTGAAGCGTGTTATTAGCTCTAATTGTTATAAAGCCCTTTTAATTGGGTGTCTGATAAAGTTGCGTCGAAAAGAAAGCCCAAGTGTTGGCCTCCCGAGATCCTAGCTGGCATTCACCTTAATGAAAAAAGGGCTTTTGTGAATCCATTAAAGTAATGGGGAGTGAGCTAGAGGTAGAGACACAGCCGGCTTAGCATTTTCTTTTTCGTCGACCTGATAAAACTTTCTCGCAAAGTATTTTTCACACGCCACGCGGCACACTGCGTATGCGTAATCTTAGATAGCCGCAAAACGAAAGGAAAAGGAAAACATCGCGAATATGGGCGGAGCTTGGCATTTGTTTTTCCAGGAACAGCATTTTGTTTTTCCAGGAACAGCATTTTGTTTTAAGCGTCTTGTTAACACGGTTTCATCGTGTGGCTTAATTAATTATACCCGTTACTCGTAGAGTAAAAGGGTATATTGTATTCGTGCAAAAGTATGTAACAGCTAGAAGGAAGCGTTTCCGACCCCATAAAGTATATATATTCTTGATCAGGATCACTAGCCGAGTCGATCTAGCCATGTCCGTCTGTCCGTCTGTCTGTCCGTCTGTCTGTCTGTCTGTATGAACGCTGAGATCTCGGAAACTATAAAAGCTAGAAGGTTGAGATTTCACACACATATTCTTGGGCTTCCTACGCAGCGCAAGTTTGTTTCATCGAGGTGCCACGCCCCCCCTAACGCCCACAATCGCCATAAACGATTTTCAAATGTGTCTGGAGGCCACATCTTTTAAGATTTTAAAAATATATAAACGCAATTTTATAGTGTTTATTAATACCTATCGAAATGTAGAAGACATTTTTCAAATCGGACCATTCATTAAAAAGTTATACGCAATCAAAATTGTTCATATATCTATCTCCCTCGCACTCCCTTTAGCCCCAATAGATAGTCGGGACACCAACCCGAGTACAGCGTTCGCACTCCCTTTAGCTGAGTGACGGGTATTAGATAGTCGGGACACCAACCCGAATATAGCGTTCTCTCTTGTTTTCAATGTATTTGCGGGTAGGATCAGCTCCTCGAACATACAAAAAACAAGAGAGAACGCTATAGTCGGGTTGGTGTCCCGACTATCTAATACCCGTCACTCAGCTAAAGGGAGTGCGAACGCTGTACTCGGGTTGGTGTCCCGAGATAGATATATGAACAATTTTGATTGCGTATAACTTTTTAATGAATGGTCCGATTTGAAAAATGTCTTCTACATTTCGATAGGTATTGATAAACACAATAAAACTGCATTTTTACTTTTCCGAAATATTGAAATTTTTAAAATCGTATATAAGCGATTGTGGGCGTTAGAGGGGGCGTGGCACCCTTTTGAAACAAACTTGCGCTGCGTAGGAACTCCTAGAATCTGCATGCAAAACGCCAATCTTCTAGCTTTTATAGTTTCCGAGATCTCAGCGTTCATACAGACAGACGGACAGACGGACAGACGGACAGACGGACAGACAGACAGACAGACGGACAGACGGACAGACGGACATGGCTAGATCGACTCGGCTAGTGATCCTGATCAAGAATATATATACTTTATAGGGTCGGAAACGTTTCCTTCTAGCTGTTACATACTTTTGCACGAATACAATATACCCTTTTACTCTACGAGTAACGGGTATAAAAACAAACCAGAACCAAAACCCAAAACGAGCGAGGCAACGTGCCCCAGCATAAAACGCCGCTAATCCACTTTCAATTAAGTGCAGAGAGAACTCACACAACCAGGAGGATGCGGCCAAGTGAATTCATTTGAATTTACAACGACCACTGCTGATGGAGAATGGTTGCCTTAGAATTTAATCACATACCAGGTAAAATAAATATAGTATTCTGGACCATAACATAATAAACAAGAGAGAACGCTATAGTCGGGTGCCCCGACAATCAGATATCCGTTACTCAGGTAAAGGGAGTGCGAGGGAGATGGAGATAGAAACTTTGAACACGCATAACTTTTTAACGAATGGTCCGATTTGAAAAATTTCTTCTACATTTCGATAGGTATTTATAACACAATAAAACTGCATTTTTACTTTTCCGAAATATTGAAATTTTTAAAATCGTATATAAGCGATTGTGGGCGTTAGAGGGGGCGTGGCACCTTTTTGAAACAAACTTGCGCTGCGTAGGAACTCCTAGAATCTGCATGCAAAATGCCAATCTTCTAGCTTTTATAGTTTCCGAGATCTCAGCGTTCATACAGACAGACAGACAGACGGACAGACAGACGGACAGACGGACATGGCTAGATCGACTCGGCTAGTGATCCTGATCAAGAATATATATACTTTATGGGGTCGGAAACGCTTCCTTCTAGCTGTTACATACTTTTGCACGAATACAATATACCCTTTTACTCTACGAGTAACGGGTATAACAAGAGAGAGTCGAGTACTTTGACTATAAGATACCCGTTACTCAGCTAAAGGGAGTGCGAGGGAGATGGAGATATGCTATCGTCAAGACCATCTAGCGGCCATTTCATTTTTTGCTCAGAACTGTTTAATGGATTGTCCGATATTAAAATTTTCTTTACATTCGATAGGTTTTAGTAAACACAACAAAATTCTCTACGAGTAACGGGGATAAAAACAAAAACCATTTAGGTATATTAAAAGTCATATAAATATAAAATATTTTTGAACTGTAGCTTTAATTATTCCATGGATTTAAGTAGCCCTGAAATTTTGTTTAAATCAACTATTTACCGTGGGGGAGGGACGGATTCCAAAAGATAACAGATGCTGCGGTCAGACGTTTTCCACGCCGCGGATTGAGCTCAAGACAAATGATGATGCATAAATAACGCGCCGATAATCCCGGTTAAAAGCTCTAACATTTGTTTGGATTTGCCTGTCGCTTTCCAATATTTGCCTTATTTTTAGCTATTATTTTGGGCACCGCCACTCGAGTGGTGGTTAATGTCGCCCGATTTCGCTGGCAAGATGAATGGCCATCGATTTATTATCGATGTCTGGCGGAGCGGTTTATTAATATGCTCAGACCACAAGGTGAAGGGATTTTGATGGGCTAGATGGGTCTAGTAGATGGGCTAACGATGGAAAACGAAGTGTTGCCCACATTTCAAAACCAAATCGGGGATTGGGAAAGGTGCTCCATAATCGTTTGCGGACGTGTAGTTGTCATCAATGCAAATACCACGCAGCGCACTTGTCAGCACCATCCACATCCACATCCACATCGACATCCTCATCCTCAACCGCAGCCTCCGCAAAATCCACATCCTCCTCGTCCTCCAGGATGGTAACATCGATGGCGTCGCATGATTGATCAAGTGCGTGCGTGCCAGGGACAGTGTCAAGCTGGCTGCTTCACTAGGCGAAAAATAATTTATAAAAATTATAATAACCTTTTCTTTGTGAAAAAGTATTGTTTAAATATTCCCAAAATCCTGAATGGAAAATATCATTCAATTAAAAATCTCTTATGTCTGTTTAGCTTTGAAAATGCCCATATTTATTTTATAATGTTTGACCTAAATTCAATTGAAGTAACGTCTTTCTAAGATTTATGCTAAATTAAAAACTAGTAATCATACTGAAATGTTGTAAGATTTATCGCTCAGTGTAAGGATGCAGCGGGATGCTCCAAGGCGAACCATTTTTCTGACATTTAGTTGACAGCGCAAATTTTTGTTTGCTCGTAATGTGGCCCCAACATGGACCCGGCCATCTGGTCCTCCCATCCATATACATTCGGATGTAGGTATTTCCCTGATCCATTCACAACGCTCGTAAGTGCGGCGGCAGCCATGTGAGTGCTTAAAAAGCATTTGAGGACGAGTTTGTAGATGTCTTTCCAAAGGACGAGAGCAGCGAGACGGGGGGACGAGGCCAGGACACTCGGCAGAGCTGATTTGACATTTATCACTGCACTGGCGACTTTCGATTTTCCGCTAGCCGCCAGGAGCGGGATTTGTCATTGATGGAGTCGTTTGAGGCATGCCAAACGCACTTTGGCAGCAGTGCGAAATTCTAATGAATACTGTCAGCGAATGCGCCACAGTTCGTGTGTTTGGTTGTGTGGGACTCATCCGGAATCCTTCGGAATGGAATTGGATGGAATTGGGCAAGACCCAGAGACAGACCCCCGGCCAATGTGATAATCCAATTGGCAGGCACTGTGGCAGTGGCCGTGCGACTGCGGGTGTGTGTGAGTGTGCCACTGTGGCAAAGCCCGGCCTTGTCTAATGTAATTCGTGATTCAGCATAAACTGCCGGTCGGCACGCCTAATACGCCCCCAATGGATTTATTGGCAAGCCCTAAAAGTTGCCGATGCACTGGAAAATATGTAGTTGCATTAATTGTGTGCATTAAAAAGCATCATTTCAAATGCGAAATGGTCGGAAATAATATAAAAGGAATAAGGAACATTCCGAATTTATTCCATTATAATGGAAGTAACATAACGTAACATATATTTAAACAAGATTTTTTTAGTTAGGAAAATTGAAATTTTACAAAATAGTTCAATACCTTAGAACGTTCTACCTTTTACTTTTTCCAGGTGTTATTGGCTATCGGACTAGGATTTAGGGATGCGAAAAGGGTGAGGGACTTAGTCTGGGCACGGTGCTGGTGCTGGAACAAACGGTCGGATAGGCCAATTGCCAATTGTCAGATACAATTTATTCCCGCTCCCCTAGATGCTGCCACGGCTGCACTAAATGCGAATTGAAAATAAAATATTACACAGAGATTGCTGCAGCTTCGCAGTGGCAACGCAAAAGTGGGTGGTGTGTGTGGTAGGTCAAAGGACAGCGAGTTGCTGCAGGAGTAGGAGTGCGAGTAGGAGCTGGAGTGCCAGGACGACCAGGACGAAGGCACCGAAGACAAACAAACATCGAATGCAGCAAACAGTAACACGATTATGCCCATGGCCATGAGCGGAGACAGGGACAACGATCATCAGGAGCAAAAGGAATCGTAAAACAAAAGCGCCAGATAGTTTGCAGCAACGAATGCCTCACTGCTATATAGCTTCTGATTCAGATTCTGGTTCTGATTCCCGACGATTCCGATTCTGCGTCTGCTCCTGCTGCTGCCTTTGCTTTTGCTGCTGTCGGTGATTGTGGGCGCCATTGGAGGCAGCGCCAATCGATTGTGTGCATTTTTTCGGTGGCGTTAAGTGTTGGCTCTCGGGAAAATCGAGGGGAAATTGTGGAAAATGCATGGGGGGAGGGCTGAACTGCTGCCGCTGCTGCTGTCGTCGTCCTGATAGCGCGCAGAGACAGACTGCACCAGCAATTTCAGAGAGCCGCGGGGAACAGGACGAAGCGCAGTAGCGTCATCGATGGCTGTCCTGTTTGTTGGGGAAAGCACATTAGAGTGGGCCTTAAAAAGGGGCTAGGGTTTTATCAAAATTAGGTATAACTATATAGAAATTGTTATATTGTTATAAAAAGGGGCTACGGTTTTATCAAAATTAGGTATAACTATATAGAAATTGTTATATTTGTATAATTTAATTTATGCTTAGAATTCATTTTATATTTTACTATAGTTAAAATCCTAACCGGAAATCAAATATAAAATAAAGTAAATCTAATTTATTAAAAAATAATTTTTTTTTTAATTTAAAAATATTTAATAAATTACTAAAAATAAAAACATTTATATCACATTAACAAAATAAATTTTATATTAATTAAAATGACAAATTAATAAAAAATGTATAAAAATTATTAATAGCTATGACCGAATTTAAGAACCACCCTAGGGCAAATCATCCCAGTTGGGGGCAGGGACAGGGGCAGGGACAGATGGAGATACGAGTGCAGCACAGTGCAGTGACACCTTGAGGCGCTGTTGGCAAACTATAGAAATCACATAAACGCCACGCCCTGCATCCTGCCGCCCGGCAGAGTCCAGGTCCTAGCCCGCATTCGCAGGATGAAAAACAAAAAAAACACAGCGCAAGTGTGGAAAAGGGGGCACCTAAGAGATCAGGGACAGCCCACATGCAATGGCCGTGGAAAAGAAAATGCAGCGTAAAAATGCATAAATCCATGGGATTTAAAGATTTCGCTGGAATTTGTGATTTCTCGCATTCGCTTTTTATTTTTGCACGTTTCGCTTGCGGTTGGCGAATTTCCTGCTTTTTTTTTGTTTTTAGTACCGCCCCCATTTTCGGTGTGCGGGTGTGTGAGGGTTGGGGGCGTGACTGGATTTACGCGTTGTTCGTCCTGGAGAGAAAAAGAGTCCTTTTCGGTGACTGCCACATCCATTCCCAATTCCCCGCTTTGACTGTTTAACACGCGCAATCAGCAACGCTACAAATTTCATATGACATTTTAAGTTGTTTTGCATTCGCCACGCCCCCAAAAACGCCAAGCGATTTCAGCGATTTGCTTTCAGCGGCCAAAATCCTCGACAGCGCTTTGTGCTCTGCATTTCAGTGACTTTGGGGCATGATATTTCCACGCGCGAATCGCATTTCCACTTGCCATTGTTGCCATTTCGCAGTTTGAACTTTATATTTTTTTATCCCTGCTCAAATGCAGGTTTTTTATTTTTTGCCAAGGGAACCCTCGATCAAATTCTGTTTTAGCTTGCTGAAAGTCTCATGTGCAGATTTTAGGGTGCACGCTGAATTGCAACAGATTTTTCTGTGCCCAGAAGCCAACCACATAAATAAATCTAATTAATTAGCGAATATTTTACCGATACAAAAATTGGAAGTCTAATTGCGAAATCGTGTATTGGTTCCTAATTGATTTCAATACGAATTTATGCTAACGAACGTGGACGTCTCGAGGGCACAGCATGTCAGTTCGAAACTTTCAGCATTAATAACTATATACATTTTAAATAAATAGCTTACAATTATTTCCACTCAATTAGCTTACAATGGCAAACATTGAAATGCATTCTGAAGAAGTGAGCAAAAAATGTTGTAAGCTTCAATGTATTTTATTGTTTTAAATGCAATATTAATATCATTTACTATCGAAATTATTTTAATTACAAGTTTTTTACAAGGCTATAGAGAGTTATTTGCAAATACTTAAATTACTGCCGAATATTGATTTTAATGTGAATGGTTTTGATATTCAAATGGAAGCTTTTCTAGTGTCAAATACTTATTCTCTAAAGTTTGGATTATTTCGGTTTTTATGAACATGTCCAGCTGCTTTCCCTTATAAGCTACGTGATTTAATGAACTGTTGATTTGGCAAATGCGCGATCCGGGATGGCAACGCACATATTGACTAACTTCCTCTCTTTTCCACCCATCTGTCTGCCATCCCGCTCATATTTGACTTTTGTGCTATGCGTTTCAAACAGTTTTTCAATGTGACAGGATGGCAAAGTGGGTGCACTTAGAAAAAATTACATTAATTTCGTAATTTTAATTTTTAAAATGCAACGAAGGAAACAAAAAATGTTTGACATCGAGTATTTTATATACATTTTTATTTTTTTTTTTTCAAAGAATAACAACAAAGGAAGCTAGCTTCGGCAAGCCGAAGCTTATATACCCTTGCAGATCATTCTATTAATTTACAAATCGCAAAAATGTTAAATTTCCTATTATTTATCTTATTTCCGATCGTTCCTATGGCAGCTATATGATATAGTAGTTCGATTTTGATAAAATTAAAATCGAAATTCGGAAATATTTAAAAAGAGTCATATCCCAGAGTAGAAGAGAATACAATAAAAACCAACGAAGCAATAATTTATTTCCTATTATATTCCCATTAATTTTCCGATCGTTCCTATGGCAGCTATATGATATAGTCGTCCGATTTTGATAAAAAAATTTTCGAAATTCAGAAATAATTAAAAACTAATATTCCCAAGATAAGAAGGTAATACTTCAAAAAAGACCGAAGCTAGAATTTTTTTAACGTTTTTTTTCCGATCCTTCCTATGGGAGCTATAGGATATATTCGTCCGATCCGGTCGGTTCCGACTTATATACTACCTGCAATAGTTAGAAGACTTTTGGGAAAGTTTCATCCCGATAGCTCAAAAACTGAGAGACTAGTTTGCGTAGAAACAGACAGACGGACAGACGGACAGACAGACAGACGGACAGACGGACAGACGGACGGACAGACGGACATGGCCAGATCGACTCGTCTAGTGATGCTGATCAAGATATATATACTTTATGGGGTCGGAAACGTTTCCTTCACTGCGTTGCAAACTTCTGACTGAAATCATAATACCCTCTGCAAGGGTATAAATATTTTGTAAGATCCTTAGTTCGACTTTTTGGAATTCCAGATCATAAATTTAAGAAGTAATTATTTCTGAAAAGTCAGGAACTATTAAACATTTTTATACCCTTGCAGAGGGTATTATGATTTCAGTCAGAAGTTTGCAACGCAGTGAAGGAGACGTTTCCGACCCCATAAAGTATATATATTCTTGATCAGCATCACTAGACGAGTCGATCTAGCCATGTCCGTCTGTCCGTCCGTCTGTCCGTCTGTCCGTCTGTCCGTCTGTCCGTCTGTCCGTCTGTCCGTCTGTCTGTCTGTCCGTCTGTCCGTCTGTCTGTTTCTACGCAAACTAGTCTCTCAGTTTTTAAGCTATCGGGATGAAACTTTCCCAAAAGTCTTCTTACTATTGCAGGTAGTATATAAGTCGGAACCGACCAGATCGGACAACTATATCCTATAGCTCCCATAGGAAGGATCGGAAAAAAAACGTTAAAAAAATTCTAGCTTCGGTGTTTTTTGAAGTATTACCTTCTAATCTTGGGAATATTATTTTTTATACATTTCTGAATTTCGATCTAAATATTTAAAAAATCGGATCACTATATCATATAGCTGCCATAGGAACGGTCGAAAAATTAAATGGAAATTAATAGGAAAAAAAGTATATCTTTGTTGATTTTTATTACATTCTCTTCTACTCTGGGATATGACTATTTTTAAATATTTCCGAATTTCGATTTTAATTTTAAAAAGATCGAAATACTATATCATTTAGCTGCCATAGAAACGATCGAAAAATTTATGTGAAATAATAGGAAATTTAACATTTTCGCGATTTGTAAATTAATAGAATGATCTGCAAGGGTATATAAGCTTCGGCTTGCCGAAGCTAGCTTCCTTTCTTGTTTAATTTGAATTTCTGTAATTTTTTAGTTTTTGTATCAGTGTGGAAGGACTGTGGAGAGGGGGGAGCAGCCAGAGCAGCACGAAATTATTTAACATGTAAATCAAGGCAGAGGCAGAAGCGAAAAATCTAACAGAGCTCAGTGCGAAACTTTTTTAATTTCAAAGCAAATAGCGGAGGGGATTTTTTGAGCGGGGGAAAAAAGCAGTGGGTGAGGGGGTAGGAGTGGGAGTTTTGGGTCAGCTGGATGGTTGGGGTGGGGTGGGCGTGGCGCTTGTGCAGATTATGAGGCAACGGCGGCAGTGGCGAAATCGCGATGATTATAGTCACGTACTAGTCACCCCGCCCACCGCTGAGTTGTAATTACACATGTGTGCATGTGTTAGTACAGTATCTATGTATGCGAGAGTGTGTAGGTTGGCAAATATTGACGCTGAACTTTTATTTACGCACACAAATGTTCAAGTTTCCAACAAAAGATAAATATGAAGTATTCTAAATCGTTGCCATGCCGAGCTCGTCGTTTCCACTCCCCCTTTGGAGAAACCGCCCAAACATCACTTCCCCACTGCGAATTCCCCACTCGGTACTCTGTGCCATTTACTCATTTAACTGACAGTTAAAATTACAAACGCTTATCATGTACCAGAATCATATCATACGGAATAATTTATTATGCCCAACGCTTAATGTAATTCCCGAGCAGCGAAATTTTCGCTTCACATGGCGGACGAGCCAGACGAGGAGAAGAGACGAGGACTTTGGTGGTACAGGGATATGGATATATGTAAGGAGATATAGACTGGGGTGTCTGGGTCTGCTGGGCTGGTTAACTGACTGGTTTTGTCTTTGGGATAGATGGAATAAAGTGCGCAACATACAAAATGAATATGTGCGCGCACACACATAGTTTTATTTCCTCAGCTTGCCTTCTTTCATTCGAGACCCTCGCGTAATAGACATCGTACATATATATCACATATATATATATATAGTATAGAGGATGGGCGTGCGCTGGTTTATGCTCTGCACCCCGAGGTTAATTAAGATTTTGCCATGCATTTGTTTGAACAAATGGTGTTTGTGCTCCAATCCAGCCGAGTCAGCGAAATGAAAAAGTTTTATTAGTTGTAATCCCTAATTAAATTAAAACTGTTCCCTCTAATTAAATGCGGGCTGAATGCGTGATATATGATGAATGCTGAATTAGATTATTAGCAAGGCTCATGCTTGGCTCATCCATAAATCAATGGGAACATTTTCGGTAACTTATGAAGATAAGATCCTAAGGTGATAAGTGTATAATTCATAAATAGTTTTAACAGCTGACTTAAGTTAATTGCAGTTAGCTTGGTCTTTAGTTTTATAAGGAAATAATAAGATAGGATAATTTAAAATTTTAAATACTTCACAAACTACTAATGCAAAAACTTAATTAAACTAAATTTACAGTTTAAAACCCTTTAGCAGATATCTGTTTTTAATTAACAACGGAAATAATCTGTAAAAGCAGTCGTGCGATAAAAATATTTGATTAACCCAATTTCAAAGTGATTTAGTCGTTCGAGTGCTCTTCACATTCATATGTATTCGTATGTATTCGAATGTATTTGCTTTTGTATGGGTATGTAAGGCATTTCACTTAATTCATTAATTATATGCAAGCTATTTTCATTAATATGTTGATATATTCTCACTCGGCACTGAGGCATAAATAATTTCAGATTAATTCAATTTTGAGCACAGTGTGATATTATACAATGGTTATAAAAATTACTGAATAAATGATTGCGTTTGTGAATAATTGCTCTTTCCATGTACCTATATAATGAAAGGATTCGCCAATAAGAGATAAGATAAACTTGATTAAATTGAAGAACATTGGTTTTTTTCATTACTTCAAGAAATATTAGTTATAAATATACTGCCTAACAGCACAAAGGCTTGATTTTTTTATTGACTGAACTCAAAATTCAAAGTAACATGGAAGAAAACTATATAAAACTATCTACGCTGGCACATCCTTACGCGTGGACACGCCCACAACAAGGGCGTAGCCGGGCTTGAAGGGCTCCAGTAGAACCAGTTCGATGGGTTCCAACTGCTGCTCCCTCAGGAGCTCTTTATCGGCGGCAAAGGCTGCCTTACTGACCAACCCATTGCTGTTGGCCGCATGGAAGAAGGCCACAAAGTGACCACCGGGTATTAGGAAATGTCTGGCGTTTAGCATCAGGGATCGAATCTGATCGGCCTGCGGTAGATCGGAGAAGATGATGTCAATGCAGGCGGGCACTTCGAGGCGGTACTTGTACGGCATGGTGGCATCCTCGATAACGGGAGCGATATTGGAACGACTGCTAGCCAGTGTCGTCAGCTGACGACCCGCCCAGGGACCCTGCTCCACCGCATAGACCATTCCGGATTCGCCCACAATGTCCGAGATGTGCGACACCGAACGCCCAAAACCGGCGCCCAAGTACAGCACCTTCGAACCACTTCGCAGATGCAAATCGCAAGCACCACCCATGATCCCGGCTGCCAGTTTGGATTGAAAGGGCGACCAGGCACGGAATTCGCAACGTTTTCCACGGAAATCCGAAACGATCCGCTGCTCGCCGTAATCATCCGAACTGGAGCTCGTGTTCCGGGTCAGCAGTTGGATGGCATCGAAGCGGTTTCGCGATAGAAAGACGCCGTAATGGCGGTGCGGTTCAATGCGGTCCAAGTGCCCATTATAAATCTGACTTTCCACTTTCACCATCTGACCTTGACCTTGGTCTTTCACTTGATTGGCTGCATTATCTTGAGATTGAGCCTGCAATGGAGCCGCATCTCCGGATCCGTTGCCACTTTTCAAGGTCTTGTTGGGAATCCTGTCTGAGGATTGCTTCTTCGAGGATTTCTTCGATGAGTTCTGGCTTGGGCTCTTGATGGACGTCTTTTTTGTGGTATTTACCGAGTTTATTGCGTTGTTCTTTGGTTGCTCGGGATGAGAGGACTTTCCAGGTGCTCCTCCACCTCCACCACGTGGCTTGTTTCCGCGGGGCCGCCGCTTGGCGTTGGTCGTCTTGCTCATCGAATCGTTTCTATTCAGATGTTATTCGAAAACGATTTATCACCACATTTGCTGAGTGGTCAAAATTTGATGTGGATCCCAAGGGCTGAGATTCGGATTTTGACTCGGAGAATGGAAAATCTTTTCGAAAATGTAAACATTTTAGGTACTTACTATTATAATTTTATTTAACCTTTCTATAGCCAAAAGCATTTATCTGTTTGGGTCCTTTTGAACTATAAAATTGTACAAATATTTGTAAATGTAATCGCCGTTTCAAGTATTTTCCATTACTGAATATGCATAAATGGTAATCACTATAAATTGTATTCATAACTCATCCTTGAATCCCAGTTTTTATGCGAATAATAATTAATTTTATTCTCCGCCCGCGGAATACCCCAGTGAAGTGCACCGCGAGAAGGGGGGAATGGGTCGGTTGGGTTTGGTTTGGTTTGCGTGGGGGACAAAGGTCAGTCGATTCGCCGCGTCTAGAAAGTGTACCCACAAATGCTGCACATAATTTAACAAAGTGAACTGCACCGCAGCAGCAGTAGCAGCAGCAGCAGCACCAACAACAACGACATCATGGGCAATAATAATGGTCCAGAACAAGGCAAAAACAAGAACAACAGGCGAAACAACAGCAGGCAGCAACATTTCGACTTCATTTTGTTGTGGTTTTCTTTTGGCGCTCGCTGTTTGGTCCCTCCCCCCTTGGTCCCTCTTTTTCTGGCAGTGTACATAAAACTTTTCGGGCCACTACAATTTTTAATGCACTCTCTGACATTGCGAGGGGGCGGGAAGGTCGCGAGGGGGGTGGGGTGCAAGGGGCCCGTCCTGGAGAACAAGCAAATGAAACTCAAGTGCATGTAGCGCTAGCCTGGCCAAGTGGTACAGTAAAATAAAAAAAACATGGAAAGTAGATTTTGCAGTCGAAACCGAAAATACCCTTTCAATAAATCCCAATTACAATTTCTCCGACAATGATAAAAAAATCGAAGATCGTATACAATTTTCAGAACTATTTATTTTAGTTAGATATATTGTTTTGTATCTTCCAATTCTTTTTCAAGTAGCTATTTAACTCAAATTCTTTATAAAAAAATAATAATTTGACGGGCTTATGAGAAACGATCACTTTAGTAACAGCTTTACCAATTTACTTTTAGCTTACAAAATTTTGAGCAAAATTCAAACACTCAGATATCAGTATCAGGGTATAAAAACAAACCGACGTCGAAAAACATCACAAAACAAAGAAAAAAGGAGCAAACGGGAAAAGCAGCAGGAATGAAATAAAACAGGCGCAAGAAAGGCCAAAAAAGAAAAACAATAATAATACACCAGGGGCCGTGGGTGAAAGGCGGGGAAAACTCAGATTTTTAATAAACTTGCTGCGGCTCCTTTCTCGCTTTTCGCATTTCGCTGCATACTTTTGGGCGCAGCGACAATAGTCCCATTATTGTTGCCACAGCGGCTGCTTATTTACGAGTATTTGCCTAGGAATGTGGCGAGCGTCTTGCCAAGTGGCCAAAGAGGACCCCCAACCACTCCACCAACTCCTCCCCATCTGTATAATGAGCCGCCGAGCGCCAGACGACGACGGCAGTTCATGAAAAATCAAGAGCCAAGAACTTTTAGCCACCAAACTTTGACTCAATGTAAATTTAGCCCGATCATGTTTGAAGTTCATCCAGCGGGTGGAAGGAGGACAGTTCCTGGCCATGTTGGGACCACCTACACGACACGTCTGCTGCAACACCATTAAGCCGCTGGGAACCGAGATGACACCACACATGGCCGTATGGCAGACCCTTAGCCAAATCCTTATGCCTGCATGACACGGTTTTAATAAATGGAAAAGTCCTAGCAGCTGCAAAATTATTAATCATTTGAAAAGGTGCTAAAAAGTATGCGATCACGATCATTATTTTCTACTGCATACTTTTAGGTAATTAAATTAAAACTGAGTTAAAATATTTATTAAAAACAAAAATATTAAATATTATTATAAGCAATACCCCAATAATATTTTTCTCAAATCGTTTATTGGCACTATCCGCTCAGTATCATATGGCCAAAACCTTTGCCACAGCAACTCCTGCCTCAGCTTGCTTAACTTGGCCAGAACGTGATGGTTAGAATGGGTTGGAACGGATCCCATTCGGGCTGGCTGGCGTAAGGTGGGGGAATGCATTTTTAAAATACTCGCGCGCATTTTCGCAAATGGCAACAAACGGCGCCAAGTTTAGCAGCTGCGCTGCCTTCGGGTGCTGTAAAATGCAAAATCCAAATGCCCTGCTCCCTTTTTGCCTTTTTGCCATCGCCTGCATGGCTTTTGGCATAACATTTTTAGCATATTTGTTGTAGTCTAAACACGTGACAAGTGTGCGAGTGTGTGAGAGTGCCATTAGTCCCCTGGTCATGCGCCCGGTACGGGAAGCTCACGTGCCATCTACGGATATGCAGCTATTGCCAGAAAAAGGGCCGAAAATAAAAACTTTACCGCAAGAACTTCGCCGGCGACAACAACGGCAAAATACGAGAATGGCCTTTGACCGGGGGGAAATCGCTGTGGTCATACATTTGCCATTGCATCGGCATACTTTCCGGTCCACATTTTAATCAATTTTTCAGGCATTTAAGTGCGCAACATCCGAGGGTCTCTATGGTGTAATACGTTATCCTAAATTGGTTCAATAATATGCGAAAAAAAAACATGCCAAGGCAAAAGAGAATTGTCATGGCTTGAAATCATTTTAAAAACTACCAAAAAGTATGCAAGGGATTTAAAATATATGGTTGCATAATTTTAGACATCTTCTAGAGTGATTTAAAATCCCAAAAACCAGCTGATTTCCAAAATCTCAGTGGCTAACTGGTGAAAGTATATTATTCAATACTGTCTTTCTCATTTCAGTTCTGCTGCGGCAAGCGAGTAATCGGATTGTGCCGAATTCCACATAGTTTACGAGCTCGCCTCGTGGCCTAGCCAAAATCCCTGGGAGGACAGGCGACAATGATGCCTGAAATTAAATAAATATGCTCGAATATTTTCAGTTTATGGCTATGTAAGTTGGTCGCAAAGTGTGCGAAATATATTCGATAAATACTTGAATATTAAATCAGCTTAATGCGATCGAACGCCGTGTGCCTGGCACTCCACCTAGCGAGCTCATTAAGCCCATAAGCTTTATTGATTTTTAACAAGCTTCCAATGGCTGTGACGTAAATTTACAAAAATTAATTATTGCCAGCCGAGCAGAGTGGAAAATTCATTTGAATTGATTTGAGTTGATTTTATTTTTAACACAATTTAATTCAACCATCAACTTGCAACCCATTAAGGGAAACTCGATTGCATTATAAAGTGTTATTTTTCATGGTATTTTTTTGACAGCGTACATCTTACTGCACCGGAGGTGAAAATGAAATATTTATTGGAACACACAAAGTATTTAAATTTTAAAACATGTTGTTGTTGTACAAAAAGTCATTTAAAAGGAGGAAAGTTTCCACGATAATGTCTTAAAAAGTAATGAGTAGATAAAGGTAATTATAAATAATTCAAATAAATCATCACTTAAAAAAAGGAAAGAATAGTACAACATTAAATAAAACAAGAGAGAACGCTATAGTCGGGTGCCCCGACAATCAGATACCCGTTACTCAGGTAAAGGGAGTGCGAGGGAGATGGAGATAGAAACTTTGAACACGTATAACTTTTTAACGAATGGTCCGATTTGAAAAATTTCTTCTACATTTCGATAGGTATTGATAAACACAATAAAACTGCATTTTTACTTTTCCGAAATATTGAAATTTTTAAAATCGTATATAAGCGATTGTGGGCGTTAGAGGGGGCGTGGCACCCTTTTGAAACAAACTTGCGCTGCGTAGGAACTCCAAGAATCTTCATGCCAAATACCAATCTTCTAGCTTTTATAGTTTCCGAGATCTCAGCGTTCATACGGACAGACGGACAGACAGACAGACAGACAGACGGACAGACGGACAGACGGACATGGCTAGATCGACTCGGCTAGTGATCCTGATCAAGAATATATATACTTTATGGGGTCGGAAACGCTTCCTTCTCCCTGTTACATACTTTTGCACGAATACAATATACCCTTTTACTCTACGAGTAACGGGTATAATAACTAAAAATTAGTTAATCGTATTTTTCTGTTTTTTTTTTCCAGGAAATGTTACTAAATATTCAACATTTTTCTCAGTGCCTGCAACAATGGCAGTGTGTTCCATCAGGATGACAGGAGTACAACAAACCACAGCACAACATTAACATCAGCTTGGCTGACAGCTGCAGAGGCTTCAGCTGCAGAATCGGGAACAGGATGAGATAACCCCGATTTGGCCTTGCCAAGAGCAGCAGCTGCAGCTGACTGATAACTGCAGCCATTTCCCATTTGTTTCGCCAACTGCCTCGCCCCTCCTTTGCCGCCCCCTCCTTTCCGCCGCCAGCCCTTTTCAAGCACAACAAATGAAATCGATAAGAAACTAAGCGGCTTGCCGGCGAAATTCCATTTCTTTTCGAGCGAGGCTGCAACTGCAGCTGCGGCTTAAGCTGCAGGATGCATTCCGCCATGTCTGCCGGCCAAAATGCGGCCAGCAGCGACAAAGACTGGAATGTGGCTAATAGGATTTGGCCGCCACATCGGCGGGAACGGGAGTGAAGGTGGGTGGTGAATGTAGTTTTCAATTGTCTACTCCGATGCACAAGGCCGCCGCGGGTTAATGCAGCAGTAAGCAGTTGGGAATTGGGCTTAGAGAAGGATTTGCCCAATATTTTTTTGGGGGCCACAGCCTGATTAGAATAAAAATAAATTCTTATACTGATTCTATTTAGTTATTAAATTGAAGAAACCAAATCCCTTTAGCATTTGCAGGGCTTCAGTTTTTAATAAACTATTTTACTAGATTAAATTAACTAAATAAAATTAAATAATGAAAAAAGAAAATCTTGTATAGTTCATTAAATAATTTATTTTCTTTAAATTTCCTTTACTCTGTAGTACATAGAAAAATATTATAATAATGTTTGCGTTTGTTAAATATTCGACCGTAATTTTATAAATTTTAGATTTAAATCGAATTAGAATCGAATTTTTTAAATTATAGATGTTATTGCCCAAAATATACTTCTGGTAATTTGCTGTTACACTTTCTTAAATAATCTGTGAAAAGTAAACATTCTGTTAGAACTAACATTTCGTGTTAGGTCTCAAGGGCTGTTGATTGAAAGTCTCCACTCTGTTAGCTTAACATTAAAGGACTTTTACAGACGCCACAAAGACACAAGCTAACAGAAGCAGCATCCCGAACATTTCTGCAGCAAGAGAGAATCCAAGAGATATACCGCGCCCAAAGACATCGGATGATAGCTTCTCTTTCCCAATAGAACTCTAGTTCAGGAATTCTCTTCAACTTACCAATTCTCTGGGCACTTTCCGAGTATAAACGAAGCTGCGACGTCGGAGGTCCTGCGAAAGTATATCCATGGCATCAAAGAGTTGCTCAGAATCCGTGGCAGAATCCCGAATCCGAAATCCGCAGCCCGGAGTCAGTTTCACGGCAACTTTGGTGCGTAGCGGTACGAAGGGAAAACGCTGCCGAGCGGAGCGGTACGGTTCAGCTTCAGCTGTTGTTCTTTAACGGCATCAACAAAACGCAAAAACACCGAGAACAGAAACCAAAAATTTAAAAGTTAAAATTGTTTCAAAAGAAAAATATATGTACAAATTAGCACACACATCCTGTGAAATTATGGATTTATGCAAATTTTGACACATAGCGAAAAACAGCAAGTGCAACTGCATTGGCAGGCTGAAAAGCGCATAAATATTTCAAAAGTCATGTGTAGATTTTAGACATCCGGAGTGAAAGAGATGGGTATGTATGCGGGAAAGAGAGGACTGCACACGCGAGTCTGTGTGTGTGTGGGTGCATGTGTGTCATTTAAGCCAGTCAATGAAATGTTTGTTAATTATGTATGTGTATACATTACATTGCCATTAAGTAATTAACTCAGCTTCAAGCAGAGCTGTTTAAGTCACTATCGCTCTCTCACTCTCGCTGAGTGTTCATGCTTGTGTGTGTGTGTTCCATTTAGGGTTATGCGGCTGTCTGTATGTGTGAGTGCTTGACATTGTCCCTGTCGATGGGAAACATGTTGCGTATACGCCATGTTAATGCACAACAAATTGAGAGCAAATTGATATGGCAAACAACTGCAACTGTCAATGGGAATGGAAATGAAAACGTCAAGTGCGAGCCGATTTTGCCATTAATTTGATATTTATATTATAATTGGTAGACAGGAGAATTTGGAGACTTAAGTGCCTCGGGGAAAAATGCTTGTGATTCATCAGCAAGTCAGCACAAAGCACATTTCTCTAATTGCATAGGCCAAGTCTGCTTTGGCAACAATCAATTGAAGTCATTTCGTTTGTTGTGTTGGTATTGTCTGTTGTCTCCAGCATGCGAATAGAATTTTTGTGCATTTGCCTTGGTAGTCCTTGATTTGATTTCGTTATCTGTCATATGTATGCATGTTTGAGTGGCATTCTTGGCTTGGGGAATTGCAAATCATTCATTTCTGTACAAATATTTTTATTGCCCGGCATTTATTGCTCTGCAAGATCATGTCAATCAGCAATATAAATTGCACAGAAGTAATTCAATTAACAAGTATTCAAACTCGTCTCAGGCATAGAACAATGCTATTTTGCATTCTGCTTCGACAATGATTTGGTTTGTTTACTCAGCTAAAAATGGCAGATAACGAATTACAGCTTAAGGCAAACAGAACATAAAGCTTTGAATAATAATCTTGAATGTATGAGCGTTTTTATCGCAGAATTATTGTATATTTTTTTAAATCAACCATTGGACTGATTTGTAAATTGGTAAAAAATCCAGTTTCCTAAGATCCTCAGAGGATGATGAACTAAAGGATAAAGTCAACATATCAATTTCCCAGTAATTATTACGTTTCACCTGCCTGTAAAATAAATTATTCCCAAAGCAAGCATCCTTGGCTGTGTTATTTGCGCATTGATTTAAATTTAGCCATAATAATCAAATATTTAACTGATACACTTTGCAGTTTGCTCCATCCTGCCTTCCTTTTGGCCATTTTTGCCCTCCTGTCTGGTCCAATCACAATTGTAATTTGTTCGTTCAGATTCCTCGACTCCCTGCAAATTTACCGAATATTTTTAGTAGCCAACAACCATCACACCTCCAAGCACTGTCTATCTGTCCGCTTTTCGTTTTCGTTTTTTCTTTTTGTATTTAAAAATAAAGTGCCGTTCCGCTGAAAAAACTTTGCCCACGGTAATTTTAATAAACGCGTCAATGAAACCAAAACAATGAGGACAGCATCAGCAACAATAACAACAACATTAACGAGGGGAAGCCCACAAAAAAAGAAGCCACAATTTGATTAGAGCATTAAAGGACTTTGTGCCGCAAAGCCCGAAGCGTCCTGCCGAGGTCAGGATGTCTGTTCGCCAGACTTTGAGATTTTTGCCTGGACCTCGGCCAGCTATGTGAATTTTTGGCTTCCGAGGCAGACAAAGTTGTCTGCTATATTTTTGAATTTTGCTCCTATTTTTTGTTTTTTTTTTGGTTTTAGCTTTCCTGTTGTCGGAGCTGGGTGAATTTTTGAAACTGTCAACGTTTAAATAACGCTGACAATGACAATAAACAAATGCAGTGGCCAAACAGAATGAAAACGAAAAAAATAGCCTAGAAAAGTTTAATAAAAAAGCCAAACCGAAACTTTACAAAAGTCAGACATGTGCGGGTGAGGGGGAAAAGTACACCGGAGAAAATATGTTAATTAGAGAATATATAAATAATATTTTATTACATTTTCTCGGGTAAATTTCTATTTAATATTTTTATTTAATATAAAATTATTTTTGTGAAATGTCCATTATTGAATTAATTTTTGGATAAATTGTTTACAATTCCTTTTCTCTCAGTGCACTGATGTCCGACGATGAATGTTTTTTGTGCTTTGACGCCAAAAAACTTTTCAAATTTAATAACCTTAAAACAAAAAGGCCATGTGAACGATTTCTTTTTGCTAACATGGATTCTCCATTCCCCATTTATTTTTCTAGCTCATTGGCCCGCTAACCTGTCAATGGCATTTATCGATATCGAAACTATATCTATGTAGATAGATGGACGGCGATGTAATCATGAGAGGCGGCGCGTAGAGCAGAAAAAGTTTTGCCCCGAAAGTTTGGACTAATAGAAAATATGGCCGGCCATTGAGTTTGGCCAAAAAGAGCAAAGTTTGACTGCCGCTTCTCGTCCTTCGGCGTCCTGCGTCCTGCGTCCTGCGATATTGTTCCATGTGGCCAGGGAGCAGGATCGAAATCAGCTGGTGACTTTAAAGGCGACTGGCCACAATGGACCTTGGCCGCTGGCTGCTGCAACTGGGCGTGCACATGCTGCTGGGTAAGTTCACGTTAAAGCCAAAGTCCTGGATGCCACAGGATATAGAGAGCCTGGCCGCTGGGAGGTCCTCGGCCGTAATAATGAAAATATTTGAAACTTTTCATTTTATTGCCTTTTGCTTTTAATCCTTTGGCAAGCCGCCGCAAACCTTTTTTACGACAAAGTCCACGATGTCGGCAACTTTGTGGCTCCCTTTCCAGCTCTCCCGCTCTCACACACACAGACACTCACACACACTTGCACTATCACCATAGTCATTTAGGCATTTCCGTTTCCGCTCGCCGCTTTTGTGCATTTGGCTTCTGTGTGACCCGAACACGAAATTAGCATAGCAATAAATGTGTTTGTTTGGGTGTCGCCGCCTTTCGACCCGGCCAATGGCGATATTCTCTCTCTCTCTCTTCTGACCCGACCCGACCTCGACCGCATCAATTTATGTTAATTTTATGCCGCCGAAATTGTTTTTTAAATACACTTTTAATTATGGCCCAATGAAAGGCAGAATGAACCGAGACGGCCCGAACTTGGCATCGAAATAAAAATAATAATTTCAATTAGCTTTAATGTGTCTGCCGCAGATAAGTCGTGTTTTTCTTTCGATTTGTTGCTCGGGCAACACGGCGGATGCGCAATATTTGACGTAGAAAATTGAAAAACATATCCTGGCAGAGGCTAAGAAAAGATTATCCTAAAAATAGAAAAAAATTCCATTTGTAAACAAAGCTTTATAAAGAAGTAGAAAATAAACTTTCAGGAAAACGCTCTACGAATTTATTATCTCTAAAAGTTATTTGAAACATGAATATGTTAGCTGCCAACAATATCAATTTACCAAAGTTCATTCGCAGCGCTTTTGTTATGCTATCGTGGAAATTAAATTTCAATTGGATTTGCCTCGTTTATTATTTCTCCAATTTATTGAACGATATTTGGCAATTCAAATTTGCAATATGCAAAGCATATTCATTACCCAAAAAAGAGTGCCAACAAAATGTCAAACGATGTGCACAGTTTGCTGAAGTTTCCCCTTTAACGAGTAACGAGTTCATGCATTGTTTGAGGTCCCTCAAACTCAAATGGCAAGGACAAGGACATGGACACAGAGACACAGACATTGACAAATGCCACGACACTCGGCTGCGATGGCAGGACATTTGCATAAACCAAACATAAATGCGACAATCTCGGCCCGGAATACGCCTTAAAGGATTTACCCCACTGTGTGCAAAAACTGTGGCAATGAAGTCGGGAGACTCGCTCGCTATATTTTATTTGCACTCTTCTAAAATTTATAGACGCTCTTAAAATTCACTGCAAACACTGGCTGGCTGCTACGAAAATAAATATTTGGCTACAACAGTGGCAGTGGAATAGGATTCAAGGATTCGAGGAGTGGAGGACCCAAGTGCCATAAAGTTTATTTAAACAAATTGCCGATTTTATAAGTGTCTTCAATTTTAGTAAGTGTGCGTTTCCCAGCATTCCCTCCCCGAAGGCCAAGTAAACGATGCGATGTGTCTGCCATGTTTGCACACAAAAATTACACAAAATATCCTCCCCCAGAAAATTGGGCGGGACAGACATCCCCATGTCATTTTGGCCTAGAGTCTGACAAAGCCGCTTGCCAATTCTCAAGTTGCAGTTGCGAGTCTCTCAAATCAAGTTTAAACTTTCACGCGTTTGCAGCTGCATACCAAATGGGATTTGGGGCAAAAACAGGAGAACTGAGGCCAAAAAACAACAGAGCCACGCATCAGCTGAGAAATCTCGACCATGCTTTTTGCTGGCCAACTTGGTCTGCTCGTGTTGCTCGTTTAGCTGCTCTTATTTTCTTTTTTTTCTGAAGCCACTGCGCTTTGCTGAGATTAGCATCTTTATTTGTGTTTGTTTGCCGCAGCACAGCCCAGAGCCAAACGCCAAACTAAAACAAACTCCCACCTCGATCCAGATCCAGATCCAAACTGGCGCCCAGAATCCAATGTCCCACTTGTCGTCGTTGGCCCCGCATTTGTATGCAAATTATAGTAGCCTGGCCCCTCGATTTTGCCGCTTTTCCGGCTCCTTGGGCTGCTTACTTTTCCCTTGGTTTACTGCAGATTTGTCTGTTCGAGCGTTTATCGTTCGTTCGTTTGTTCGGCGGCAAATGCTTAAAGCGGATTTGATCAGAGTCGTCGGTACGAAAATGTAGGAAAAATACATTTTGTATTTTATCCCCTCCCCCAAACTATTCGGCTCCTGGATTCCCTAGTCCCCCCATTAAAGCGGTCTCCGTCGGAGCCTTTAGACCAGAAGAGCTTATTGAACTGCTTTTGGCCCTTGACTTTCATTAGAGCTGGCTGAGATGTCTTCTTTGTTTGCGGAGCTTCGTGGGCCACAGCCGAACAGCTGTGCCAGACAAGCAGACTAGCAGAAGTAAACACTCAGGGAAAATCATGTACAAATGGGTAAAGTTGTAAAACTCTTCACTAGGAATCGCTACCCTGTCATTTTCTAGCTTCCACTATCACGGTATTTAACACAAAATTATTTCGTTTATTAAGCTTTAAAAGGGGAATTTATTTTGAAATATACGGAGAGTAAATTAATCCGAAACAAATATTTACAATAACTGGAATTAAAATGGAGTTCACAAATCATTTATAAAATCAAGCAATACCTAGACAGTATAAATTACTGCTGTACTGTCAATATTTTCCTAAATGTTTACCATGTCATACAAAGCTGACAAAGATAATTTCAAGAAAGTTAGGCTTAACCATACATATTCTTGGGCTTTCTACCAAGAGAAAGTTTGTTTCAGCCGAGCGCTACGCCCACAATCGAATAACAACCAAATCTTTAAAGATTTCGGAAATCTATAAATGCAATTTTGTTGTGTTTTTTAATGCGTATCGAAATGCAGAAGAAATTTTTCATATTTGACCATTCCTTTAAAAGTTATGAGCAAATTATGGAATTCAAGCAGTGAAAGCAGTCGCTTTCATATCTCTGTCTCCCTCGGACTTCCTTTGGCTGAGTAACGGGTATCTGACAGTCGAGGTACTCGACATGAACTTTTACAATTTATTGGCCATATTTTTATACATATTTTGTTTAAGTGCAGTGCAGTAAGCAGCAGCAAATTGATGTGCTGTCTTTTCTTGGCTGTGTTCCTTCGACTCGGTTTCATCCTCAGTCTGAGCCGGTGGTTCTTCTCCTGGTTTTGGTTGTTAGGCAGCAAAGTTCACTCAAGTGCGTTGATTGCCGTGCAAAAAAGTTTCGTTTGTCTGTATTTGATGTACTTATTTTTATTATTTACATATACAAGCAGGCAGGCAAGCAGGATCTTCACACACACACACACACACAACCGCAAACAACAGTTGTGTCCTGTCTTTTTAGTCGCGCAGGTGAAGTTTTCCATTTACTTTTCCTCTACGGCTGTCATTAAGCTGCGGTTGCCGCTGCCATTTGCAAATGTGTTTGCCATTGTCGTCCTTGTTGTTGCTCCTCTTGTTGTTCGGCGGCTGCTTTGACATGCTTCAAAGGACTCATGTCAGAAGATAGGAATCCGAATCAGAATGGGAATCAGAATCAGAATCGGAATCAGAGTCAGAATCAGGCAGGCACGCTTGTCTGTTTGTCTATTGAAAGTTTAAACAAGTTTGTCTGGGCCGTTTTCCCATTTTCCAGATGTTGCGCCCTTAAACTCAAAGAGTTTTCCCTCGAAGGACGAACTCGAAAGAGCCGAAAAATAAATACTCTGCTCGCAGTGCCTTCGGCAATCGCAACTTTTGACATCCTTGCAAGTTATTTCAACTGTAAACTGCGACAAATTAAATTCACGAGTGTTGCAGTTGCAACTGTTGCTGCAGGTGCTGTTGTTGCTGTTGCCTATGTTTTTTGTGTTGCTGCTGTTGCTGCTGCTGCTGTTACCTAATGCGATTTGCGAAAATTATGCACAAGTTGTTGGCTTCCACTTGGCGACGTCTCGCGGATTTCTTGCTTATCATGCGGCAGTGTGCTCCAGTTGCAATTGCAACTTCAACTGCAGCAACTGACAGGGCCAAGATTATGGAAATTTTCGTGCCAGGCAACAACTTTGGCATTTAGCGCAATATAAGGAGCTGGAAAAACACCGCACCAACAACAACAACAACAACAAAACCCATTGCAGCTAATGATATTAACCATTTTTTCCGGCATTTTCCCTTTTTTCCCCTCCGTCTGTTTGCACTTAAAAGCGTTCTGCAAATTGTAAAAACCAGCACGCGGTTGGTTGCTGTTATTGCTATTGTTGTTGGCGGCAGCATTTAGTGTTCGTGTTTTTTTGCTGCTGCAAAACTCTGTCTGAGTTTTAGTGCTCAGCATTTCTACAAGTTCATTCAATTAGGAGTTGTGCGTCGGTTGCTCTTGCTCGCATTTCTCCTCCTGCAATGCTTTAACTCGTGCCATTTTCATTTTCATTTTCATTTTACTTGTGATAAGCTTAAAATGCAGAGCAGCGATTAAGAGTGTTTCTCAATTTGCAACAATGAATCAAGAGGAGAAGAAGCCAGGGGAAAAATGTAAATTATTCTCAGCAGAAATGTAGACTTTATAATTTACAAAAGCTATATGAAAAATGCTCAACCAAAAACTAAACGTTGTTACAAAACTCTTCAAAATAGAGATTATATTTAAGTTATTAATTTTAAACTAAAATTGAAACCTTTAATATTTTAGTTATAAAGATTAAATCTTACTGATAAATGGGATAAATAAATTCTATTTCTTATATAAATTTTATAAATTATTTTTATTATATATTTCATAGTAATTTGTCTGCAATAAAATAACAATTTTCTTTAAGATCTTTCTATAAAATATGATTCTCCAAATAACAAAATCAGACTAAAAATTGTACTTTACACAATCGAGGAACAAAATCAATCAGCCCAATTTGAAGCTTGTTCTTTTACTCGACACTTATTCGTTCGTTAGGAAACCAGTTTTTCCCCTTGTCTTCCAAAAAAGAATCAAATGATAATTTTTATAACCCCAAAATCTCTGACAGGGAATTGCGATTCTGTGGGACTGGTTTAATGCCTCAATTTAAAGCAGACGAATGCAAAACATTTTCATTTCGTTGCCAGTTTTTCGTATTTATTCTTTTTTATTCACAATTTTTATGGCATTTCTCATCATTTTATCTGACGTTTTTCATCTCGCTGCATGGGACTAACATTCTCCCCATTTCTCTCTCCCCCTCTCTCTTTCCCGGAAAATCCCAACATTTCCACCCTGCCAGTTGTGCGGCGCATTCAGTGTCTACGTGTGACTGACATCAATGTGCCACAAATTGTTGATTTTCGTGATAACGTGACATTATCCTGCAGCTATGACATAAGTGGTCACACGTTAAATTCGGTTAAGTGGTACAAAAACGGAAAGGAGTTTTTTAGGTAAGTACTGATATGGAGCGTTATATGTACTACATACAGTGAGTCACAAAATGATAATATAAATCAAAACAAAAATTATACAATTAATTAATTTCTTAAATAATATTAAGGTTCGTAATATTTTTAATTGATACAACCACTGCTCATCCCACAAACTAAATATACATTAATGAAAATATGATTTTAAGTGGACCATTTACAAAATAATTAGAAACCAATTCAGTTTAGTCTGTCAAACGAGAACCTCAAAACAATTGAGTATTTGTTTATTAAACGCATAATATGATCGCTTGACCTGAGAGCTGTGAGGCCGACTGTTCCTGCCCATAATTTATGATATTTATTTCAACACGCAGATGTCAGATGCATGGGAATCTGGGCCATGGTCCCCGTGACCTTTGACCCCTTGAGTGCTTTCCTGTGCCAGCAAAGCACACGCACCGCACCCACAAATATATGTTCATTGTCGGCCGACTTTCTTGCTCAATTAATTATTAAATAAATTAATTTTCGTTGGCAAATTAATTTAAATGTTTGGCCAAACAGTGAGCTTCGGCCCTTCAACGTCCGCTCACACACGAACCAACACAAACACAAGTTGGCCGTTAGGCGGCATTTATTATTTATGCACACATCGTTTGCAGCGGGGCCCAAAAACGGCAAACAACAAATTAATTGCCCAAAAGAGCACATATTTCGAATGGCCAGGCCGAATAAGATGATTAAAAGGCGATTTGGCCAAAAGTTAGCCAGAAACAAGTGGCCAGATGACACTTAATTATTGTCAGCTCCTTTGACTGGGATGCGAAAATTAAAAATCTTCAGTGCCTGCCGAGCAGTTTGCTTAATTAAAAATGAGTAGAGCAGAGCACACAACATATGTATGTATGGAACTCCCGCACAGAGAAAATCTGTGAGAAAAGCTGGCAAAAATGCAGAACGGGGAAAAAAAGCAACGAGACAGTTAGCGAGTCCCATGGGGCGAGCGAAAGTTTTAATTAGACAGCAGCACGTAAAAGTCAACTGGAGGCAAATTGCAATTCCACTTGCACTTGCCAGCCGAATGCAAATTAAGGCAAACACTAGTGCAACAAAAAGGCGAACGAGCTCCAGAAGTTCACAAATAACTTGCAACATTTCTCTTTTCTTTGAGTTTTTAGGCAAAGGCAACTAATTGCCAATGGCTTAAAGTTCAAGGATTTCTCATCGGTTTTGGAAATATTATTTAAGCAAATCTTTTGTTTTATATATTTCTTAGTAAATTTTTACTATTTTATTGGCAACGCTATCTTGTGTCATGAATCACGGAATATTTTTAAATTGGCTCTAATTGGCTAAGATTTTTGTTCGAGTTTTTATTTTTAATATTTTATTTTTGAAGTTGATATGAAATCAGTCTGTTATTGTTTTCAATTTATTGTTTGCCTTGAGGATCAGAACAAAAACGTGTCTCTTCTTCCTTTGGTAAAATTAATTTAATGTGTATTTTAGTTTGCCTTTTCTGGGGACCAAGACCGAACAAAAAACACACCCACAGTGGGAAAGAAACTCGAGCATTATTTTGCTTCTGTCCCAAACAAATCCCCTTGTAACGAGCATCGGACGGCGGCGGTTGCCGTTTATATTGCTTATCAAATTTGTTGATTTGCTGCCGCAGTTACCGCCTAAGCCGCAAATAATGCGAAATCGGGTCTGGGACCCACGCCACGCCCCCTTCTCTATCGTGGCTATTAACAAGTAGCGCTCGAAGGCGACTTATCAACACTACGGCAGCGCACAAAAGTAGGCTACGATTTTTTTGCCTTAGCCAGGATTTTATTTATGTGTTTTTTGTAGCATGGGGAAAGCCACTTGTGTGTGTGTGTGCTGGACAAGTTTTCCACTTGAACACTTTTTGTTGTGGATTCCGCTTTTTACATGTTTTGAGGCATTTGTGGGATTAATGAGCATCAATCCACAATACAAAACAAATTAAAGGGCCCCGTCACCCTTCAGCCCTCAACTTTGCCCCTTTTCCCATCGATTCGACCACTCTGGCTCCCGGTTTTCCACACGTCGAACCCACATTGGCAATCAGTTAAGGTTGAGTGCATGTAAGCCACTTGTCTGCGAGTGGCGAAAAAGAGAAACGATTCCTCCATTTCCTGGCCGGTTTGCGTTGATGGCTTTGAAAGCTTTTAACCCAAGCCTACGACACACATCTGCCGATTATCAGTTGGCTTTCCAAAGGGATGAGCGAGGAGGAGGAGGAGGTCCTTTGCAATTTGCGGCCACTTTGCCAGCTCATCTCCTCACCCGCCATAAAGTGCTGTCAACTTGGCTATTTTTTAGTGAAAAGTGCTTAGCTTGGAAGGAAACAAATGAAAGATTAGACTTTCAAAGGTATTTCTAGATTTTAAAAAATTTCGGAAGTTAGATTAGATACGAAACTATTTCGTAATATAATAAAATTTACAATCACTAAAATATAAAAACGGTTAAAAGTACCTATAAAAATATATTTCTTTTTCTATTTATTATTCACATTAGTAAGATATTTTAAGCTACTTTAAAGTCTCTAACAGTCGTTCTCCTGCTTCACCTATATAGGATACAAATTAATATCCCTATCTTTGCAGATACTCGCCCCTCACCCCGCCCACCTATATTCCGTTCGCGGTGGAGGGCGTGCAGCTGATCGATGACGGCAACGAGTGCAACGAATCCTCCTGTCGCGTGGAACTCAATTTATTGGGCGTCAAGTCGTCGGGCGTCTACAGGTGCGAAGTGTCCGGCGATGCCCCCCACTTCCAGTTAACTGCACGCGATGCCAACATGACCGTCGAAGGTGAGTTGAGTTAAGTTGAGTTGGGTTGAGGTAGGAAATAAAAGAGCCTTAAAAGTGAGCAGGGTGCTTGAGTAATGAAATGCAATTCCAATTGTTACTCTTAAATTAACGAGAGCGGACCAGTGGGTAAGCCAAACTCCACAGCATCTCCCACCCAACAAGCACGTGCTCAAAAACTATCTGCGGAGGCGTGATGAAAATGCAGAAAAACATTGAGATCACTGGGAAAAATATTTCGAAATTGTGAAATATAACATTTATAAAAAACCTTTGTATAACAAAAAAAAACATTTAAAAACGTTTACAAGAATTTAGTATACTTTTGTGTATCTATTTTCTATGATTTATGTTTTTACACCCCAAATTAATTCTTTGATTTTAATTCATAAATTATTTTATATTCCATAAAATCTCCCAAAAATTAGACTGAAATACATTTATTTATGTTCTCCGATTCCATTTTATAAATTCCATTGAAATCCTTAGACCAGATAGTTTCTCTGCATTTTTTTCCAGTGTATAGGTGTATTTCTCGCTCGCGTATTCCCACCATGTTTCCTTTGCTGCTGCACAGCATAAACAGAGTAAAATGTGTAATTTCCGTGATATTTTAATAGTAAACAACGGGGGAAGAAAACTGCAAGGAGCATGCAGGGCCGTTTGCATATATGACGAGCTGGCAAAGTGGCTGCCTCGGCAGCGGGTGGTGGTGCCTAGTGGGAGGTGGGTGCCTGCTGCACACGCACAGGATAAGCTGTGAGGCGGGAGAAAGCGAGGCAGCCGCAGCCAGCCAGCCATTCAGGATGTGCTCGCGAGAGGAACAGTGCGCGTTCATAAAATGTAGCCAAGAGATGCATGTGATTCGCATCCGTACACACACAAACACACGGAGCACCCTTCCTGGCTGTGTGTGTGTGTATGTGTGTGTGCGGCTCTGTGATTTACGGCAGCACTTTATGCTTAAAAAGGATATCGCTAAAATGAAAAGCTCCGCCATTGCCAGTGCCTCCGCTCTTGCTCCTACTTCGTCCTTTTCCCTCCTTTTCCTTCGCAGCGTGTGCGTTTCGCCTTCCTCTTATTTTCGCTTTTACTTTTGCCCCACAGGATGTTTCTCTGCATGTGTTTTATGATCATCTATTTTTCCGCTGATATAAAATAAATATCTTGTAGATGCGGGGCAGTCATGCCTCGGGCTCTGCTGTTCTGCCGTTCTGCTGCTCTCCTGCCACTTTTTCCGGCGCTACTGTTGCTAAAATATTTTTAAAAATTTATCAAAAGCAAATAAAGAAGTTGGGCAAAACAAACAGAAACGGAATAGCTGGAAAATAAAAAGCAGAGCAAAAAAGGTGCGCCATTTGCATGTGTAATGTGCGTTTAAAATTAGCTAAGGACGTAACTGAGAGCTGAGATGCACTCAGCCAGGGAAAAGTCATCTGTCTCACACTCACGCATATGTAAGTGGGCTCCCTTCACTCTAAGGATACTGAATCTGGTGTTTCTTGTAGCTTAACTGGGCAATGTTACGGCTTGTTAGTCTTGTATGTTTGCAATAGTAGCTTAAATACGAATATTTTAGGATCTCCCTTAATAAATATGAATTTATTATAAAAATATTTTTAAAATGTTCTGAATATAAGAATAAATACCGTTATATAAAACTAAAAAATTTTAAGATCGTACGCTTTAAGTTAGCTTTTTGTCTTTCAGCACTCCCGCAGAACAATCCACTCATCAGCAGCTTTCACTCAACTTACCGCTTCGATGACTTCGTTCAGGTCAACTGCAGCACAGACTTTTCCAGCCTTTTCACACGAATCACCTGGTACATCAATGGGATAAAGGTAGGTATATAACCATCGACTACCTCGCTTTAGATAACACCACTCGTTATCTTTTTTAGGTTTCTCTGGTGGATCTACTGCCCAGTATTGAGACCACCATCGTGGCCCATGGCTACAGTATGCGTCGCATTGTTTCCCAACTGAATTTCTATGCCAACGAGCCCCGTTTCCATCAATTGCAATTGCAAAAGCTAATCCAGCAAAAGCGGACTATCTCACCTGCTCGACTTGGCCTTGAGTTGCGTTGTGTGGCCGAAATCGATCGGTATCCTCATCTTCAGCGCGAGGTCAGCATGTTCGCCCAGCTTTTTAGGGACGAAATCGATCAGAAGAATCAGAAGCTGATTAACTCAAGATCAGGTAAGTTATTAGGGAATCATAAAAAAGCGTACACAACGAATCTTTTATACAAACAAAATTAAAATTCTTTACTCGAAAATAAATAAATCAAATTCCTTTTCTGCTTAAACTCTCCTTTAAATGTTTTGAATTCTTCAAAACGCTAAAAACTTTCCACTAAAGTTTTTCCCTAAATATACTAATTTTGAATTAAAACGTAATGACCAGAAAATGTGCAGAAAATGTATTTAGTGTTTAAAGTGTCTTTTGCCACCATTGCTTTTAATGCACTTGACCGCAATGTCAGCGGCCGCTAATTAAAAATAAATACGTTGCCACACGGACTGACAGTCCGGTCGCGGTCTCGCTATTTGGACAATTTTTAACGCAAATTAATAAAAGTGTGACCTCTGACCCGTTGCCCCTCCCCTTTCATTCTCCTCCCCCCACTCACACTCTATCTCAACCACTGCCTTTTTCTGTTGCAGATGCCACTCGAAATGCACAAGTGCAGCTGCTGGTGGCAATTTCGATGACGATAACCGCAGTGCGACTCTTCACACCGCTGACATTTCAATATGGCGCACGGAAGTCGGCGCGCTACAAAATGGCGGCTACGCGATGAATTTTCCCTTGTTTCCGGTTTTGATTGCGTTTTGGTTTTTTTATATATATATATATATATATATATTTGTTTTGAACCATTTTTGTAGCTCTAAGCAACTGAAATGCACGTGAGAATTTACAAACAAAAATCAATGTAATATTTATGTATAATTGTAATAAACGTCACGGAGAAAAATCGAGGGGGAAATAAACTTAAGTCTAAGAATGCGAATCCTGTAAATAGCCTTTAAGTGTGCAATCGAATTATAAGAACACAATGAAATCATCGTCAATAAACAAGCAAGTAAACAAATGTCTTCCTTCGCCTTGGTTTCTTCTCTGTTTGCTGACCATTTCCAGCCACGCCCCCAACTCTTTGCCGCCCTCAGTAAACCGCAAAAGTGCCGTTAAATATGCTGTTGGGCCCCCTTTTTCGGGTTCGCATTGCGCTTTATTGTTTCACTTACATTTTTTGTTGTATCCTTTTTTTTCGCCTTTTGAGGCACATGCCTCGCATGCCTTTGGGCATATCAGCTATGTGCGCCACGCCCACAGAGGCATTCCACGCCGCCGCCCCCGCCCATGCATCTCCATCGAATAGTCAGTCTCGTTTTCATTTCGCTTTTAAATCGAATTCAATGAATTCGATTGCAATCCCCCTTTGCATACGCAAGTTTGTGGCATTGCAAAGGCCAGCCCACAACATCATCACCATCCTCTTAAAACCTCCGACACTGCACAACAAAGTTAAGCCCCTGGCGTTTCGGAACGGAGTGCGAGGGCACACTAATCAAAGAAAATCTATAATATTTTTTTAACATTTAAGGTAAGCTAATATATTTAATACTTGAAAGATTTTACCCCTGTGTTTTCATTTTTGAAAACAACTTAGCTTCAATAATTAACAATTATTAAAGAAGCAAAATTAGTATAATCATTAAAGATTGAATATTTTACAAGTTAGCTTGCAAAAAATTAAAATTAAAAATTAAAATTAAATAAAACTTTAACATATTTATTTTGCTACTGGTTTTTTATAAGAAATCGTAAGTAATATTTCTTTCAGATTTAAGTGTTAAAATCACTTCTTTAAGTATTTCCGATGTGATAGTATGGTATAACATGTTCAAGCCAAGACCCAGTCCGTTTATTTGCTCCCCTTGAGCATTTATATTTATTTTAAGGGCAAACACAGACAGCAAACCCTCTGCCCTGGTCAATAATGAACTGTCCGGCATTTCTTCAATTCTTTATTTTTATTTTCATGCATTTTTAAAGCCCCCATCTAGGTTGGAAATTTGTAGATATACAAGTATTTTAAGGGTTGTGCAAGAAAAAGTATTGATGCTCATTTATAAGAAATCAATTAATGTAGCTATAAACTTTCTCTATAATATTAGATATTTTTTACGATTTTAAATCCTTTTTAATATTAATCTAAGTATTGTATTGCTATTAATAATGTATTATCCTTATCAATGGGATTTATTGTTATTAATTTATATTATTCATTGGTTGTATAAGTTTTGACTTAGAGTAATTCAGTTGCTGTTTAAAAAAAGCAGCAAAAATCCAAACATATTGTAAAAATATATTTATGACATCGTCAAGGTGCATTGCCTTATTAAAACGTCCCAGTGGACAGGGCTTTCCCCCAGTACGTCATGTAAAAACGAGGGATCAAAGTTGCCGGCCAGGAATCGCTGTGCAAACGAGGAGCGTAAAAAGACTATTAAGCGATAATTTATTTGTAATCTGCGACGTGGACGGACGGGCCCCTTCAGCATTCAGCATCCGAGCTCTGCGACCAGGCAACTGCACTGGGACACGTAAAAAAAATTTAAAAAAACTTAATGCACAGAAATAAACTGAAATTTTTTTAAAATAATTATGATGCCATTATATTCTTTTACATAAAAAATAAGAATTTTTCGTACAACATTTATGAAAACGATCAATTAAATTTCTCTCTGTATGAAGGACGAAGCCGGAGCAAAGGATCCAGTTCATCTCAGGGGGCAATAAAGCGCCGGTCGAAGCTGCAGGAGCACAGAGTCCTGGCAATGGCCCAGGCAAATATTTAAGGGCGCTAAGACGGGGCAGTCAGCAGTGGCGATTGGGATCGGAGAAGGGAAAGGGGCAGAGAAAAGCCAGGAATGGTTGTGGAAAAGAAGGCGCAGAATCCAGAGCTCCGTTGAAGCTTTTACCAGACAATGTGGACAAAGTCGCTCTTTAAAGGGGAGCAGATAAATGATTTTGCCAGCTTGCTTAAATAACAACAAATGCCAATTACAATTGCTTTAATGGGGGAATGAAACGAACTAAAGGGGGAGGGAAATGCAGGATTGAGGGAAATGGTCACAGAATGCACTTGCTGCTCCAGAAAACCGCAAGGATTAAGTAATTTCTGCCAGACATGCAGCAGCCGCAATCGCCAAATGAACACAAAAACTTTGGCCCAGCAAAAGAGACGGACAGACACACATATATATATATGGGGAGAGTCCTTGCTCTGGCACTCTAATGCACTCGTGTGTGCAATAAATTGGCATATCCTTGCCAACCCACACACACACACACACACTGGCAGAGTGAGATCCAGGAAGATACACTCACAGACACAATGAGTTTTGCGTGTGCAGTGGCTGCTGTATTATGCACAGGATGCGCATAAGAATGAAAATCCTTTTGCACTTAATGGCAACACGGAAAAAGGCAGCCAAAGGAGCAGCAGGTCTCCCCACCTCCCTTTCCACCTCCCTTTTTGGGTAATATTATTTTGTGCAAAATTTCTTATTTCACCGTGGAAACTCATAAAATTCGCCGGCACTCCTTTGTGGACTCGATGAGCTGGTGGCCAACAAACGGCAAGCGTCCAGCGAACTGCATCTCCTGCTGCTTAACCACTTTGAAGGCCATTAATTTGCAATGACCGTGACGGTGGACGGTGGGTTGGGGTAGTGGAAATGGGAAACCCCCTGGAAAACCCCCTGCCCGGAAAAAGGGGTAACCAGCGAAGCATACTGGCACATCCTGGCTGGCTTCTTGTCTAGCTTGCTCCACTTTACGAGCATTTCAGCGCCGCTCCACTTTGCACATTTATTGTTTTTAATGCATTTATGCCAACTGGAGGGGGGAGAAAGGGTAAGTAGAAGCCGGGGAAAGCCCGCAGAAAATGCCCGAGCCAAAATGAAAATTAAGCGCCTTTAAGAGAAACGAGAAAATAACATCCATCGAGAGTCGATCTGAACTGCATCAAAGTGCAATATATATACGACCATTATTTATTTAAGCCTCACACAGAAGCTCACGCAGAGACTTCCTGAGGGGAAAAAAGAGAAATTGGGCCCTGCAGGATGAGATGCTGAGATGCTGATATACTGAGATGCTGAGATTGCATGCAATGTGCTTTGCCAGCACATTTCTTCAGCGAGTGCAGCTAATGAAGCCGAGTGTGTCCTTGCGGCGGGATGTGCCAAATCTATCTAAATATTCCCTGTTCCCAACACAGCCAGAGTGATTAAATGCAGCAGCGAGCATTTCCTCTGAGATTTTTTTTTAAAGAAAAATACGAGCTAGGGCTGGAAAACAGAAAGTGTTTAAGCCAGGGAAAAACAACAACAACATTGTGCATTGTAATGAAGGGCTAAATGAATAGCACTGAGAGAAGTAATATTTAAAGTTCAGAATGATTCCATTTAAATGGGTCATTCCACGTCAAACATGACACAAAATTTGGGATCATCTATTTACAAAATTCCATATATTTTGTTTTCATTACACATGCCTGCCACCATTTTATTTCGATAAATGAGGCTTTTCTAAGCATAAGTTTCCACTACACCTATAGTCCATCAGCTCTGGTATTTGCGGTATCTTTAATTTAAGAAAATCACAAATTTTCTTCGTCTTTTGGGATATATCTTCAAGAGTGGTTAACCAATTTTGGTAATCTTTTCGGAATTAAATAGTTACATGTCTTTTTTATGCGGTCGTTTTAGAAAATTCAATCTAACTGAACCACAAGAGAAGGTGGACGCATTCAAACTTTTAAAGTCACAGCAAAGTTTAAAAATCTTCATTTGTGAACAGCGTTTAAAAATTAAATAAAAATATTTTCTTCTACAATGCATTTTTGATCCAAAGACACCTTATGTCCTCAATTTTTAGGACACTCATCAAAATTTTGTGAGTTGTTTTGGAATTTTTAAAATTGTTTTTCTTACTTCCTTCACAGTGACGATTCACAAACTGTGCCCAAACCTGTCACAATTTTAAATAACAAAAATCTATACGGTCTAAGTAGTTTTGCTTTGAATATAAGCACATGGGCGTAGCCTACGAACCTTTGGGGCCGAAATGCCTGAATTGTAACCCCCCTCCAGCTTTTAGCTTACGCCCATGTATAAATATGTTTAAAGCAAGGGTAACTTGTGCTCAAAAATAGTTATGAGTTACGTGAAATAGTGACAGGTTTGGGCACAGTTTGTGAATCGTCACTGTGAAGGAAGTAAGAAAAACAATTTTAAAAATTCCAAAACAACTCACAAAATTTTGATGAGTGTCCTAAAAATTGAGGACATAAGGTGTCTTTGGATCAAAAATGCATTGTAGAAGAAAATATTTTTATTTAATTTTTAAACGCTGTTCACAAATGAAGATTTTTAAACTTTGCTGTGACTTTAAAAGTTTGAATGCGTCCACCTTCTCTTGTGGTTCAGTTAGATTGAATTTTCTAAAACGACCGTATAAAAAAGACATGTAACTATTTAATTCCGAAAAGATTACCAAAATTGGTTAACCACTCTTGAAGATATATCCCAAAAGACGAAGAAAATTTGTGATTTTCTTAAATTAAAGATACCGCAAATACCAGAGCTGATGGACTATAGGTGTAGTGGAAACTTATGCTTAGAAAAGCCTCATTTATCGAAATAAAATGGTGGCAGGCCTGGACACCGACCCATGTCACATTTTGTCGGCCTGTGTTATAGGATCGAAGGATCCGTATCCATATTTTTTTTAATCTCGTACTAAATATTTTTTAAACGGTCTTAAATAGTTAAGCACCTCTTCATGTAAAATTTGATAACTTCAGATAATAACTTTCACAAACAGTTAACAGGTAAAATTTTAAACTAAGTAATTTTTAAGAAACATTTTTTAAATACAAATTTTCTATAGTTTTTTCCTATCCCCCATTATTGGGGGACATAAACTGTAAATTTCCACTTAAATAAATTCTAAAACTGCAATATTTAAAGCTCGTTATCATTTGTACCATTAAATGTACACGTTCTACAGTTTTCCTTCAGTGTCCCAGCATGGAGAAGTAAAGTGAAACCATAGTGGGTGAACATTTACTTGAATTGACTTTATCCGCTTTGCTTTTAGCTGTTGTCCTGCCAGATCCTGGCCATTCCTGGCAATCAGGCGCAACGACTTCCGTCGCCGCTTGGCAACCGCAATTGAAATGTTTTCATGGCGGCGCAACTAAAAATTGTCATCGGGATTTTCATTACCTGCGGCAAAGTTGGCTTCTCGGCCACGTTTTATTAAAGATGCTGGGCCACAAAACCATTGAACACCCACAATCCCCACCCGTAGGCATTTGGCATTGGGGCTTAATTAAGTTTGCGCCACACCCTCTTTTCGCGCACCAACCTCCTCGAAATCAGTTGCAGGCAGCGAGGAAACCCAAATCCCTTTATCAACAGAAAATGGCGTGAAAAAAATGCAATTAGTGTTGCACTCGCTACCCACGACTTGCGTTTAATTGCGAACTGCGGTGAATTAAATCATTTTCATTTTCAGGACGCCGTCTTAAAGCCTTCAAGGAGAAGCTGAACGCTGAACGCTGAAAGGATGGCGGCCAAAAGGTTCCGTCTAACAACAACAAACCGCAGCGGGGCCAAAAGGAAAATGCATAAGAAAGTAAGCAGCGAATTGAAAACGGAAAATGGAAAACGGAAAATGGAAGACGGTGAAAGTGGTGAGAGATTTGTAGACTGCATTTTTAATTACACTAAAAGCAACTGAGCAGCAGCCGTGTAAATGACTGTTCCTTTGGTTTTGCCCCCTTTCAGATAATTTCAAAACACTCCTCATCATTAGAAAGTGGTTTCTACCTGATGTCCATCCAGGTGTATTTAAACAGCAGTTTGCAAAGTAATGTAAAACTAGGGAAAGCATAATCAAATGCCTATTAATTTGAGAAAATATAGACCTTATGTTGGAAAAATATTTAATTATAACGTTTTTTTAGCATATTAAATATTAATTTTATTTTAAATTAATTTAACATATATCAAAGTATATTAAATGCTTGTGAATTTCAGGTGAAACAACTAAGATATAATCCTTTGTATAGACAAACATCGCTTAAAAAGTGATTGTAGATTTCTTGAATTATTCTGAAACACCCTACTATTATCCTGACCTCATCTGTAAGTATGTGTGCATGTGTATATGTATGTGTATGTGACATGGAGATTAGCATAAAGATGCGGCCAAAGAACAACTGGCAAATGGAAAGTTGTAAAAGCAAACACCATTAAGCACATCAACTGGAAAATGCCGAGAAACTCATTTCATCTATGACACAACACGAACCAGCAAGGACCACAACAAAAAACAGTAACAAAAAAAAAGCGAATAAAAATCAAATTGGACACAGGACAACAAAAACAGGAATGTCCAGCATTTCGGGTGACCAGAACTTGTAATATAAGACAAACAAGGGGACGACAATAACAAAATGTTGTTCTTTAAATGGCACAAAATGTTTTCAAAGCTTATTTTTCATTTGCTCGTTGCGCCGCACAACAAAAAGGATATCGAAGGATATGGCCAGGACACAACGCAAGACAGCATAATGTGCAGGCGAAGCAAGGAGGGCAAACAAAAAATTTACAAAATATAAGAAAAATAGCTGAAGAGATAGTGAAACACCAGCAGCAGCAGCTGGAAAATGGAAATGGGGAGGGGAATGTTGGGAAAAATCGGGGGAAAAACAACCAACAACCAACGACAACGAGCGGCAAATAAAAATAAACAAACATGGCAAATAAAATGAAAACAAAACTCCATAAAAATGTTTTTTCTGCCCGACGAAAAAGTTAAACATATAACAAGCGAATGTTTATGCACATGCGAAGAGTGGCCATTCCCCAGCTCCTATTTCTATTCCAATCTAGCTCGTTTTTTTCCATGTGTATTTGTGTGTTTTTTGCTATTTTCCACCACTACCGCCCATTTTCCCTTGCCTTCGCTGACATTCCGTTCTATTGCTTGATGTTTTTTTGCAGTTTACTGCAGTTTTTACAACACAAATCGAAATTGTCATCCATTCGCTCAATTTGTCGTCTTGGGCGCGACCTCGTCAACACACCCCCACCCCATCCACACACCCCCAATGCAAAATCACCCACCCACTGCCACGCCCACCTAGCTCTTATGCATGTGGACCGCCCACTTGCTTGTGCTGGTGCTTGTGAGCATCTTTATGCTTGGTTACACAAATGCCGTAGAAACCATTTCGCTCATTTCTTTTCCCTCTATCTGCTGGTGTTTTTTCTTTTTCCCCGTTCAGCCAGCCCGCAATCTTCTATTTTTGCTAGTTTGCCAATCTAATGGCAAAAAACAAAATCCAAGAAAAAAGCATCCCGAACTTTGCTCTGATCCTTTTTATAAGGAATACACTCACACCGAACTTGTTTGCAAACGTAATGAAGCGGAAATTCGCTGGTTGGCATATGTGGGGAGAAACGAAATTAAATCAGAACTCACCCGATGACCCTCCAGGTAATTGTGCCCCAAGTGACATCGGAAATTGCATCTCGAATTGATATTTTACTAATTTATAATTATTTTCGAAGCTGGCAATATTACACCATAGGAAAAGTAAAGTCAATATAGTCAAGGGTTTTGTTTAACACAAATTTATAATCTTTTTTTAGTCAAGATATTTTCTTAATAAAAAAAGTTTCATAAAGTTATTTATCGACATAAGTAATAAATAAATAAAACAATTTTTTATGTTGTTTACTATTCTCAATGAAATGCTTATTTATTATTTATGAATTAATGAAAATTAAATACAAAATAAATTTCAACTATTTTTTCAAATATTTAATCTCAAATATGTCTTCAAAAACGTACATGATTATTTTTATTTTCTTAACAATTATATTCGGAATTAAAAGCTAAATTATTGTTTCTAGACTGCATATAATAAACATTAAATTCCATTACTCAACTAAAACGTTCAGAAGTATGAGAATTATGACAAAAATACACACAAAGATAATATGCCTTTAATCTGAAATGCCTGGGCTATTTAAGCAGCTTAATTAGTCAATTACAAGTTGTAATTAAGCAAAACAAGAACTTGAAATTGAAATTGCACGAAGCCATGTTCGCCAAAACAATAACAGGCTCTTTGCAATTATTGGATTACGAACATTCCGGCCCGACGATTGTCTTTACTACGGAGAGACAATATGCGAAATTAACAAGTTTCCAGTGGATAATTGTGCATTAAGCCATCGGCATCCCAAAGGGCATAGTCGTCGCATGGAGCAATCACGTATCGATGTCCGGAAAGTCGATCTTCGTCCAGTGGGAAGACATAAAATTACGGCGGAAATAAAAGGATTTTCCTTGGGTAAATGCTCTTTGGGCCATGTCAGCGATGATAATATAAAGTTTGCACAATTGCCGCCAAGACACTCCACTCAACGACGTCATTAACAGGCCGGCGCCATGGGAAGAGTTTTCCGGGGGGTGGGGGAGGGGTGAAAAGTGCTGGGAAAACTGCTCCGAATTACGGAATATTCCGTATTCCGTATTGTTTAATGGCCAGCAGGCGCGACAGGCGCATGGAAATTATGGACGACTTTTGCACAACTCAATTAATGAAAAGTAAACATCCTGGGCACAAAGGATTCGCAGTCCGAAGGGACCCGAAAATCGAAGGGACGGAGGCGGTGATAATGGTGGCATAAGGGTCAGAACACAATGCAAAATTAATTAGCTTACTTCACTTAAGCGCTGGCAATTTGAGTGCATCCTATTGCACCTTCCCCCCAGAAATCCCCATGCCCATCATCATCATCATCATCATCATCATCATTGCAGTGGCAGTGGCAGTTGTCCTTGTCGCATCCTTCGCCTGAATTTTGCGACTGGCATGGCAGTAAAGTAATTTGCATTTCAGGCTAATGCCATTTGCATGCGCATATTCCGATTACAATTTAGTTAAATTTTCCACCTCCCCGCCCCCGCTTCGCCCCTACTTCGACGATGTCCTTGCCATTTCTAGTCCTGAAATTTTCAACGAGCAAACTATTGACAATGAACTAATTGCTATTGTTGCCGTCTGGGGACATATTTCGACTGCAAATAAACTCGTTCCTAAAGCGAAAGTCACTGCCAGAGACAGAGATGGAGATAGAGACAATGATGGGGAAACGGGATGGGTTGGGAGATGGTACATCTATAGCAATAGAGAGCCCAGGGCAGCTTTAACTGCAGCTCGTTTGCTGTCATCGTTATGCCCCGATTCCAACTCCAGCTCCTCCGCCCGCCCATTTGGCCACTCAAATGTCTCAAGAGTCTCGGCGTCCTGACTGCCTGACTGCATCCCAATCCCCGGCCAAGTTTCCCCGACACACGCCACACTCTCCAAATCGCAAACAATTACTTTTTGAAGTAGTGCAAAGGTAGCCCCAACTCCGGAACTCCCCCTCACACACGGAGCCACTGCATCACCTGTGCCACTCACCTGCGCCACATTGATCTAGCCCCATGCCAAATGCCAGATAACGAACCATCGACGGAATGCCTGCAGCTCGAACTTCTGACAGGACGCATGGACACAGTGTGTGTAACGTGATTACCAGTGGGTTGGGAAGTCACTACTGCCGAGGACATCCCCTGGATAGCGACCTACAGGGGTGTCACCGAAAGCTCCAACAGCTTAAAAGCATCCTTAATCCACTTGTCGGGATTCCAGATGTCCTCTTGGGAACCTCTTAAATAAAAGCCGAATTTGTGTTATAGAAACAAATAATCAAGAGATAATCAATTAATTACCAATTAAAAAAAATAAAATATTTTAAAGACAGTAAAATAATTACTTAAATTATAAATTAACAACAAAATAAATACCTATAATGTTTTATAAACAATAAATTTAAAATCAAATAATAAAATAAAAAATTCTTAAGATTAAAATTAAATTTTCCAGAATTTTTAAGAACTTAAAAAAAAGTTGAAAATCCCAAGAGACCTTCTGGCCCTTACAAGGGCATGCTCAAAAGAAAATTGTGTAAACTTTTGTTTTCTTTTGTGCAGTATTCACTGTACCCTCAGCCACCGCCTTTGATAGCACACATCCAACACATCAGCACGGTCTAGCGTTGCCGACCTGAGAACTTTTGCCAGCAATATTTTATAATTAAAATTTCAAATGCTCGCTGGAGGGAAGTGAAAGAAAGAGACGGCGCTGGCGGGGCAGAGAGAGACGGGGCAAAGCGGCGAGTGAGCAACAAAGCGAATTGAGTCCGGGTTCCGGAGATCTCATTGATATTGGCAAACGGTGGGTTTGGTTATCCCCTCCCCACTTTTCCTCCACGCTTTTCAATTTCAATTGCTGTGCTCCTGACTGCCGAGGAGGGAAAATCGTTCGACGGAAGGATGAGGTGTTCGGAATTGTACTCCGGACGCCGAGCAATATATAACTAAGTATTCAATATGCTCGATTCGATTTTATGGCCAAGGCACTTACCAAATAGTTGCTAGCCATTAAAACTGGTAGTTAGTTGGCAATAAAATGGAACGAAATGGCGAATATTCGAAGAATTTAACGATTCCCTTGAAATTCCAAGGGTCACTCATCCCGCCAATCAACTGATAATGAACTGCAATCCCACCTGTTCTCACCTGTGAACATGAATCAAGTACAATACCAATTACGGGCCGGCGAAATCAGGCTCCTCCGCTTATCCTTTGGCTCTCTGGCCTTGGGCCGGGTAAACCCAACCAAGTTTCTCAAGTATTTATGAACTTTGTTAACAGGCCAAGAATTACAAACTTGTGAGCGAGCAAAACTTCTGAACTGAATGAGAAATTGTGTGCAAAAGCGACAGTGTTCGCTGCTTCCTGCTTCTGTTGCTCCTGAAAATGAATTAAATGGCCACGCCCACGCACAGATACTCACACACACTTGGGGGCGTAATAGAAGTGACGAGAAAAGATACAAATTTCAGCTATGTAAGCAAAATAATACATTTCGAAGCTGCAGATGTAACGAGGCTGTCACCATATATAATGTAATTATTAACGTATTAAAAAGGGTGGGTAAAAACTATATTTACTTTAAAGTTTAAGTTTTATTTGACTTACAGCTGAAAAAAACAGATTTACAAATAAATAATTCTTTTTAAAACGAGAGTACATTTCTTGTCATGTAAGATGTCATAGTGAACAAAGTTATTACTAAAATAAAAATAAAATTAATTTAAAATATTTGTGTTGTTATAAATAATGGTAGTTATGGTATAATAAATGTTATTCATTTGTAAAATATATTAAATAAATAAACACTGAAACACTTGTATAATTAAAGAAAAAGGTCGTCCGCTTTTTTTAGACTTAAATATTAGTTTCTATAATTTTAACCTTGTAAAATAAATACCCTACCCATTTCTCATCGCTTCGCTGGTCCACAGTTGCCCTATGAAAGGTGCACTAATTGCCAGCCAGTCGCCGGGACAAGTTTACGGCCAAGGTAAGGCCAAAGTTCAACGTGGCTCAAGTTTTTCGACCGTGTCACGCCTTTTTTTTGCCCTCGTCGTTGTGTGTGTGTGTTTGTGTTTGCATATGTGTGCAAGTGCTCTAGCCTTTTCTGGATTTCACCTTGTGCAACTTTTCCTTTTGGTTGTACTCCTTTTTCCGCTTTGAACTCGGGCCCTGCACACCATTTTCTTTTATACCTCAGCTACGTCGCTTAAAGTCGCCTTAGTCTGCATTAAAACGGCATATTTTTTCCCATTTTTACTGCTAGTTAGTTCACACTTCCCCACCTTAATCATTAAAGTCTTATTAAAGTCGCATAAACTTCGTCAGCGTAATTAAAAAGTTTAAAAGGAATAAAAGATTAAATAAGTGACGCCTGGCAATAAAAATTTTTACTATCTGAAAAGGTAACTATTAAAAAGGTTTACATAGTAAATATTATCAACAGATTATTGCGATTTATAGCATAGAATTCTAATTTATACCTCGTTCGAAATATAACCAAATAGCTTCCTTAAAATCTTGATAGTCATGACGAATATTAATGCAGAATTTCCAAACTAATGCTTTTTTATGCAGCTTGTTGTGTTCCTGAGAAAAACCTTTGCGGTTAGTCATGTATGCTTTTACTCGGTAATATCGATTTTACATGCTAACAAAACTCACATGTCATAAATACAAAGAAAGACTAACATATAATTTATTATGAGAAATAATACCCGCCAATTTATGGCGATATTTTCTTCAAGAAAATAATTTTATTTTGCGGGTAAAATGGGAACAATCGCAAAATAAATAGGAAAATTATTAGATTTTTTAAACAACATCTTTTTGTTATAAATACGTCAAATATATGGCTTGAAATCGGGAACTTAGCTTTCTTTCTTGCCAAAAGTAATTTAAATATTTTATGGCCTTGACACCCAGAGGCATTATTAATCCCAAAAACGTAATTGCCTGAAATAACAAAACATTTCACATTTGATACTGCATTATTTTATTATTTTATTAAAAGTTTGTTTTTTGTTGATCTTTCTACTTAATGAAAAATGAAACATAAACTCGAGGTAATTTTTTTTAATATAAGAAAGTTTAAATAGGTAGCAACTCAACTGTTCTTGAACATTTACTGATACATCGTTCGAATGGCGCAAAAGAATTTATAAGACATTTGCAAAAACTGCAGAAAAATGACAAAAATTAATATAACTTTAAAAAAAGTATCCAGAAGAACTTACAGAACTCATGGTTTGAATAGAAACGTCTAGGAAAACAGTTGCTTTTAGGCATACCGGTCTTTGGGACCTCAAGGCCAGAAAAATAAGCATTTTTCGAAAACGCGAATCTGCTTGCATCCAATTCATGTCGTAGACCGCAAACGAAATACTTTCACTCTGAAAAAATACTATAAACATAAATGGAAAGAATTCTATGCCCACTGAGAATCAACGAACCGCATCGATTAGCATTTGACTGAATGAGCAGATCAGATATATCTCCACCATTGCCGAAACCAAGATCAACATCAGCTTTGCAATCTGCATGGAACCGATGCCGACGGTCATCTGGAAACCCACAAAGCAAACGAGCATCGAGGATGCCGCAAAATTCAGTAGAAGCGGAATGCCAAAGACCTCGTTCATCACATCGGTTAGCCTGTATATATGTACAATGTAAATTTACAAATATTTTAATAAGTAAATAAATGCGCCAATTTATACTATAAAACCTCTAAAATGCTTTTACGATCTAAGTGGGGGTGATACAGATTTTTGAAATGAGTGAAAAATATAAAAATATATTAGTAAACAAATTATTAACCCAAGTACTTGGTTGTGATACGAAATCAGAGCCCGCAGCTCCTTGAGGTCCTCATCAGCTCCCTCATTGGATCCTGAACAGGCTTTCACCTGAAATTCCTTGAGAGCGCGAGCTAGCCGGTTGAAGTGCATAATAACCTGCATGGCCACCGCGAAGATCATGAGATCACCGGAAATATGGCCGCACGTGGCCATATACCCCGCCATCGATTGGGAAAGGTAGGTCAGGTAAAATCTCCAGTTGGCCTCGTAGTCCCAAAGAGCCATGTCCACGTAGGGAAGAGTTTGCTTGGCATTCGGCGAGTGCAGCAGATAGAGAAGGGTGTACTGGGTGAGGGCAAAGAGATTGTACGTCACCACCAGGGTCGTATAGAGTCCGCCAAATCCCTTGGTGAAGCGATGACAACGCTTTAAAGAAGGAAAGAAGGACTCAAGCTGTCCCACCAGATTAGTCATCTTCGATTTGCGAAATAGCACGGAAATGAACTTCAAGCCCCCAACGGTGACAAAACCGATATAACTCATCACCATGCAGGAATCCAGAAAATTCTCGTTGTTTCGGAACGAAACTACCACAAAAAGTATCTCCATGGCAAGAACAAAGGTCATGTTGGTTATCTGGAATGCGAAATACATGTGGAACAAGATGCCCCTTTTCTTTTCCGGATTCGAGGACTCGTAGGGTTCCAAGCCTACGGTGTTGTAGTAGATCACCGGCAACCTTAAAAAATCCTTCACCGCAGGATACACTGGCTTTGGCTTGATGGTTTTGCCCTTCCTAAACCGCTGAATACCCATCTCGGAGGCGATTCGATTAGAAACTTGGTTCAAAGTGAAGGGTGAACAGGTATTTATAGGCCCAGCAAGCATTTCGTGTACTTGTAATTGCCTGTCTTCCAGTTTGTGGTTTTTGCCAGTCATGTCACATTTTCGCACAAGTCATAAATATCTTACAAACAATGGTATTCATCTTTTCGCTTTCCCATCAATTAGCTTAAAATTTACTTAGAATCCTTTGCCAAATCGTTTATAAAATTAAAAAAAATTAAAAAACAAAAATACTATGATTTATAATAATTAATAACTATTTTCTACAGAAAAAGACCCAGAACAAAAAGACCGAAAAAATCTAAGACCGAATTTCTTACATTAATACCGTTTTGTTCTTTGTTTTAAGACCATGTTCTTATATTGATACCATACGGTATTGTTTTAAGACAGTAAGTTTAGATTTAAGTTGAACTTATGAACTCGCGCGTAACATGGTGCGATGGCCCAGTTGGTCAGACGTCTGCCTCTGAGGTGATAGGACCCCTGTTTAAAAACCGAATAAGTCAGAGTAAGTAAAAAGTTTTTCAAATGTATACTCAACATTTCCTTAATAACTTTAAAAACAAAAATATATTAAAGAAGTTAAGTTGTTAGTTTACTAATTAAAACAAAAAAAAATAGGTTGTGTTGTGAGCGGGAATTGAACCTCGTACCCCCAAACGAAAAATAATACCAGAACCCAGCACCTTGGCCCCTTGGCCATGCCCTTATTATTTCTTTCCATGGCAGAATGTTTACAGGAGCATTCAAACAAATGTATTTTTTTTACTAAAAATAAATATAAATTTAAGTACGTTTCGTTCTTAGAGTAAGAACAGCGGTCTTCCGTTCTTAAAATGATACCATAAATTCTTATAATGATACCAATCAGACCCAATCAGAACAATTTTTTCCCTTAGTGTTTTAATGCATTTTATTTCTGAGTTTCATCCATTTACTAATACATTGTTCTAATGGCGCAAAATAACTTATAAGTCAGTTGCAAGTGCTGCAAAGAAAAGCACAAATGGTAATTAAAATAAATAATATCGAGTCCAAGAAAACCCACAATGCTCATGGTTTCAATGGAGACATTCACAAATGAAGTCGCCTTGAGACATTCGGGTTGTTGTGCCTTGAAAGTCAATAATAGGAGGATCTTGCGAAAATGTGTATCAGCATCTGTCCAATTCATGTCGTAGGCGAGCATCATGAGCATCTGACTCATCGAACAGAGGTGGTATATCTCGGCAGTCGGTGTCTCCAAACTCAGAATAAGCTTGCCAAACTGCAAGGCACTTATTCTAACGATCATCTGCAGTCCCACAAAGCATACAAGCATCGAGAAAGCTGCAAAGTTCACCAAAAGTGGAATTCCGCATACCTCGTTCATCACGTCGGTGAGCCTGTAAAAATATATTAGAAATAAATAACGCAGAAATAATGATACAAATAATAAACAAAAAAAAAAATAAATCAAATTTTACCCGAGTATTTGATTGTGGTAAGCGATCAAGGACCGCAGTTCAGCGTGATAGTCCCAGGGAGCCAACGCAACGAAGGGCAACGATTGTTCGGCATTCGGTGAGTGCATCAGGTTCCATACTGTGTACTGGATGAGGAAGAACATGCTGTTGGTCACAATAACAGCAATATAGAGACCTCCGAATCCCTTGGTAATGAGGTGGCAGCGCTTCAGGTAATGACCTACGGCATATTTCTCCTGCTCCTTTTCTCGGTGTGGTGGAAAAAAAGAGTCCAGTGTCTCAACAAGGTTTGCCATTTTATGCTTTTGAAATATCGCAGGAAAGAACTTCAAAACGCCCGCTACTATAAACCCGATGTAACTCATTTCCATACAGGGCTCCACGAAGTTCTCCTTGTTTTGGTAAGACACTACGACAAACTTAATCTGCATGGAAAGCACAAGTGCCAGGTTGAACATGTGAAGGGTAAAGTATATGTGGAAGAGGATTCCCGGCTTCTTTTCCCTACTAGACAACTTGAAAGGAGCCAGGCCAACAGTGTAGTAGTAAAGCAATGGCAGCCTCAAGAAGTCTTCGTTTGTAGGATACACATTCTTTGCCTTCTCCGGGACATCTTTGGGCTTTCGTCCAATCAGATTAAGAAGGAATTTGGGACCCTACTTGGTTAAGGCTCTGTTTCACAATTGATTGCAAATCAAAGGTTCTACTGGTTTTTATACGCTTTATCCCAAAAGCAAAGTAGAAAAAGTTTACGTAAATGTTATTATTAAAATAATATACCCCCTACAAGTGTATACATAAATATATAAACCCTTCACTAATCGAAAAAAGGTTTACATGTCAGGTATAGTTTAATAATCATTAAAATCAAACACAATGTAGTACATTTCCTTGATTCAACCGTAAATCTAGTTGGGAAATATAACTTAATAAGCCCAGAATTGAAAAAAAAAACCGTTTTCTTGTATATATTCTACATAAGTAAAGATACATGTTAAAAATTTTTTAAGAACAGTTCTTTTAAGTGTAAATTAGTAGTTTGCGGTTTTTGGTTTGTCCTTTCCTGGGGAAATAACTTGCGGTTAGCCATATGTGGTTTTATTGACAAAATATTAAAATAAATATAGTATCCTTTTTAATCGATAATAATTTATAAAAATCAAAAAAAAATTCTATACCTATATTATAAACACTATTATATAGGGTGCATTAGTCATAACATGATGTACTCGATGAGGGCGAACATGCTGTTGATCACCACTAAAATCGTGTAGACACTTCCGAATGACTTGCCATAGAGGTGGCTGAACTTTTAGATATTTTTTTACATCATTCTCCTCGTGCTCCTTTTGTCGGGGTCTTGGTAAAATGGATTCTAGCTCCTTTACCAGGAGGTAATTCCCCATGTTCCGAAAAGATATAATTACAAACAGTATCTCCATGGTCACCACAAACAGCATGTTGATCATGTGACAGAGGAAGTAAATGTGGAACATTATTCCCGGTTTATCTTCAGGACGCGACGACTCGTAGGGATCCAGGACTATGGTATGGTAAAACATCACTGGCAGTTTAAAGAAGTCCTCGCTTTTAGGATATTCATCTGGTTTCCTAATGGGAATCCCTTTGAATTTAGTATTTATTTGATAAACTGGACACTCATGTCGCTTTAGATTGGTTTCCTTTGACCACAGTAAAAGAAGTAATGTCCTTATATAGAAAATGTTAAACGCCGAACAAAATACATACTTACTATTGATTAGCTTAGAGAAATAAATAAAAAAACGGGTAAAAGAATTTCAAGCCACAAAAAAAAAGCGTGTACTATAAAAGTTAAGAAACAAACCACATTTAAAAGCACACAAAAGAATCCATTCTATTATTAAAAAGTTATAGAAGTTAAGTTAAAGCTTTATGTTTAATTATTTTTTGAGTGGATTCCACCACTGTGTCATTTAATTTGCCATTTTCCGAGGAAGCCCTTTGGTGGTTTTGCAGGTGGGATTTTATTGGCACAACACTTCGAGCCCAACAATCACTAAATATTTGATAAACCAAAAAACGTGGCGCAAATTACTTTGCTAGGCCCGTAGGGCTGTCCTTAGTTGGGATTTGATTTAATTGCCTCAATCAGATTTTAACTAATAACAGTTAGTTGCCACATCGCCTAGAATGAAAAGTTAAAGAAAAATTGTAATTGTGCTTTCAAGGAATACTCACTTTCACAGGGGATTAAAAGTTATGAGAATGTACTAAGATATATTGATCGATGCTGTTGCGTGGCCATTATATAATATAATTGAAAATCACGCATACGCCCCGTTCAGCCCTCCCGAAGTGCTGGCAAAGAACAGTGGAGTGTTCGGGAACTGGAGGACGAAGACTCTAAAGGCGGGCGAAGGAAACGCACTTGAGTGCAGCTTATTTTCCTAGGCTTGCATAATTTACGAGCATTTTCATTGATGATGGCAAGCTGAACGGAAAAGGCAGGCGAGCAGCTTAACCCGGGACACTTTGGGCCAGGTAAAAGTCGAGGCGGCTCCTTGGAGAGTCCTGGCTGGGGGGTTGGTCCTGGAGGAAGAGCGAGTGAGAGACACGCACTCTGCACACTCACACACTCGCACAGCCACTCACTCGGATAGATACAGATTCAGTCACTTAAATTAGCCTTAAGTTGGCTGCAACGAGTGTTTTGCTTAGCTGCTTTGTGCACTCGGATAAGTGCAAGGAGCCGCCTGCTCGGCTCCTTTTCCAAATACTTTTCCATCTCGTCCTGCAACAAACTATCAACTGCACAACTCCATGCAAAACTCATGAGCTATGCTGTGCATAAGCTACTGCTCATGCATATCCTAGTGGCATATTTCCCCTCCTTACTTTTATTTATATTTTTTATTTTATTTTCATTTTTTGCCTGACATGTCCAAGTTTGTGAGTTGACTGAAGCTAAAAGTTTTCTACTCCACCATCTCCACTGCCGTGCCACTTGATTACAAGCTTTTTATTAGCTGCCCGAAAGCAATTTGATATGCTCATGCTGTTGTCAATCCTGTTGCAGGTCCTTTTTTCCACGCCCTATAGCATTTTATCCCCTGAACCTGTTCGCAAAAAAATGTGTAAGCAAAAAGCATATTAGGCAGCATAAGTGCACGATATCATCTGTACTTGAAGAGACAAGGTAGCTGAATTGGCAATAGCATTATTTTATAACAATCCCTATTACTGCACACTGTCGATGTATTCTTAATGAGGCTTGTCAAAGTCCCGTTGGGTATTTAAGGTGAGTCCTGCGGGCCAGCATCTTTCAGCAACTGCTGCAGTTGCACTCCTGCATTTTCAATTTGGTTACAACAAGAACGGGAACAAAAGTTTTAAAAAATGTAGGGCATCACCACAAGCACCTTACCGATGCATTCAGAGATCCTTTGAGCGACTTATTTGCATTATTTAAGTTCCAACTTTCTATTTAAGAAAATCTTGAATCAGCTTCAAAGTACTTTTTTTTTTTTTTTATAAGTGAGAGCGCTGATAAATTTATTTTGACATTTTTATAACGACTACAATCGGAACTTTCAATTTGTAGTTGTCAATTTGTCTATGTCCTTTTTTTTATTTTCCACAAAAATGTATCTTTCAGCACTTCGAGTGAAAAAATAATACCTACATTTAAAAAGCATTCATTTTATTTAAAAGTGTGTGTAAAATTCGTAGAAACATGCGGGTTCTTGGATATTCTTTCTGGTCTTTTTTACCATGAAATCAAGCTGCGTTCACACACACTCTACCCGACAGGCACCCGCACAGCTACATGTACCAACACCCAGGACCAATGTTAAAGGCTCGATTATGCTCCCAGCGGGCTGTGCTGCCTGCCAGCGGCCAAGTTTTATTATCAGCCTCGCCAGGAGACAAGAAAAAGCAGCAGCAACAATAAAACTCATAAAATATGTTTGCCATCAGACTCCAACACATACAATATAGTACAGTGGTGGCGAAAATAATAGAACTATTGCTGTATTTCAAATTCAAATATTATTAAAATGTAAATACTGAATGCTGAATACCGAAAATTAAATTTTTGTTGGGGTACAATCATAGATATAACCTAAAAAAGATTTATTTTAAACATTTAATAAACTTTATAGATTCATATTATTTATTTTTTCGGCTCCTAAAGTTCCTAAAAATATCACAGAAAATTAACTAAATGTTAATGCACTTTCCAAGTTTAATAAAACCCATTTTTAAACAAATTAAATATTGTAAGGTTACTATTATTTTTGTATGGCTGTTTATAGGCGGGCTGCAAGGCACATTTCGCATTTGTATTTGTTGCTTTATTCTTCATTTAACAGCACGTCCCACGGGAGGGTGGTATGTGGCTATGTGGCAGTGTGGCGCCCACCCATCGCGACCTTTGTTTTGCGGACCACTCGGCGCTGGCATTTTTATTATGCGCTTCTCTTGGGCTTATTATATTCCGCTGCCTTTACACTCATTTAAACCATTTTACAGTAATTTTGCTTATGGCTAATTTTAAGCTATTGCCCCATGGCCGCCAGAGGAAAATCACCACCACTCCCCGCTGCCACCTGCTCTGCGGTTTTCTTTGAGCTCTTTCGCATTTTCCGGCCTTCTATTTACTTTTTTATGACAGCTCTTGCTCCGCAGAGAATCATTTCAGCATTTTTGTTCAGCTCATTTCGCTTTGTTTTTCGGGGATAGCCACAAAAGTATTCGGTTAACTAATTATTTATTAAACTTTTGGCATCCATTAGCCGGCCAAAAACTTTCACTTTATAAATTGACAATTTGTTATGTGCCTCTCATCGTTATCTATTATTTATCTGTGATTTCCCCCCGTTCGCCTCACGTCCGGCTAAAATTATTATCTATTTATCATATCAAGCAGTGGGAATTCGGGGCAAATCTCAGTTGCTCTCTGGCGCCATGCATAATTCAGGGGCTGGCATAAAAATTAAACATTAAGACGGCAACGGTAGACTAAGCTGAGATCTCTGTCACTTTAGGTGCGGAAAAGAATTATGGATCTGGGCGGGATTTGTTTCGAAACTTGTGCAGCTTAAACGCTGTGCAGGGGTTAAGCTGTCGTGCTGTCGACCAGCAACAACGAGGAGCAACAAGGATGCTGTGGGAAAAACAATGAGAAGTGCCACAAAAGCCGCACGGCTCGGCAACAAATTCTAATATTGCTTTTGTTCCTTCTGCCGGCTCCTTGTGCTCGGTTCCTCTTGTGCTCCTCTTGTGTTCCCGGGCACGCACTTCGGCCAGTTGGCTTCAAATTGAGTTGTGAGCATAAAAAACCCGGGCAAATGCTCCGGGGGCCAAGCGCCAATGCGGCAAAAGTCAACTGCTGCTGCAGAGGCATCCTGCGAAGGACACTGGACAATGAACGATGTTGCACTGGAAAGAAAAATAACCTGTTCCTTAAGAGCTACATTTTGGGAGAGATATTAAACCTTAAGAATATATTTATGTGACAAAAAAATGGAACTTTAACTTTCTACGTACCTAAATACATTTTAAGACATCGAATAATTTTTGTTTAACAAATTTACACGATAAATTATATAAAAACAATTTTTTTTATTGATAGAATTTTACCAAAAAAATATCCAATCCTTAAATGATTTTTTGAAGTGCATTTAAAGTCTGTTGTCCAAGTGGCAGTGTGAAGATATTTATGGCCGATGTCCAGGGAGTGGTAGATGGTGTCTGCTGCGCCGTCCATCGAGCAGTTGCCTTGGGCCCCGCTGCTAAGCCGTTTAGGGTTCAATCTCAATGGGGTCGAGGTCGATCGCTTGCCGCCAACGCGTCGTATGAGTGATATGTATGCAGTCAACAATCCAATTTAATGGCTGTTTCTAATTCCCATGCAACTGATGTCTCACCTGGTCACCAACTATTAAAGAACTGAATTATTTTAAAATATATTAAATATATTAACTCACACAAAAAAAATACATCCTGTTTGAATTTCTAACATATGTCAAATACCATATATGTATTTATGACCGCATTTCATAAAAAACTGTTATAATTTGGGTTGTGTGCAAAGCGGAAATAATCCCACCTGCTAAGCTGCCAGCAGTTTATGTTTAGTAATTGAATTATGCAAATAATTTCATGGCTAAAAAATATTAGTTGCTGATTTGTTGTAATTATCATAATTGAATGAGTGTTTTAAAATTTTCAGTTCCAATAGTAATTTAAGTAGTTCCCAAACCACTAAAAATTCAAATAGTGCCACGAAATATTTAAATTTTAAGACAATTCTTACCTATTTTAAAAAATTGTTTTCTTTAAGGACTTTACCAGTAATAAAAACCAAAGCAACCTTCATCTCTTTTCAGGTCGTCTAATATCTTTTTCCCTTTTACACAGACCAATTAGGACAACTATTGACCCAGCATTTTATACAAATAAAACGTATCTGAACCCTAAATCACCGCTTAAAGCACAATTGGATGCTCTCGATAGTGCCACTTCCCTGAAAGACGACTTCACCCGATCCGTTCAGCAGGATAAGAACCCAGACTTCGCCATGGGAAAGGGGTAAATACACTCGAAATCCACTACGGAATGTTAACTGCATTTGCAGCATGTGCCAAGTGCAACTGCTGGCTTAAGGAAAATGCAGGGCGAATGATAGCAGAGGGTAATAAGGTGGCAGAATTACCAGGATTTAACAAATCACCTAAAGAATATATATATATATGTATGCGCCCTCACCTGACGCGTTGTTTACATCACTTACGAATGAAAATAAACGCATTTCAAGCTAATTAAACAATAAAAGCTCAAAGGAGATGCTACCACCCTCCAAAAAGCAAATGGAATAACAAAGCAAATAAAAATGGAGGCGGGCGGATGTTCGGGTAATTCAGCAAATAAAAGTGCACGGCATTGGCATTAGTTGGAGGGCGTTGCCTGGGTGGGCGTGGCCCTCCTCCCCCCCCCCCCATCTCTGACAGCTGACAAACTCGCGAGCGTAAAACTCTGGAGCGCAGAAAAGTAGGCAACAAAGACGGCAGGCAGCGATGCGATGCGATGCTATGGGATTGCAACGCTCACGGTGACGACGTGGCACAATGATGTTGCAATTTAATTTGTATTGTCGGCGGGAGTGGAATGGTATGGAGATGGAGACGGAGATGCAGACCGAAATGGAATGGAATGGTTGCCACCGACACAATTGCCCTGACGGCAAAGAGAATGCAAGCCCTGGTGATGATCACGCTGACGATGATGAGAATGGCGATGGCGATGGCCATGCCGCGGCTGATGAATCCACTTAGATGTCGGGCGCCAGGCAACGACACAACAACACACAGACACAGAAGCAGCCTGAGTGTCGCTTAATTGAACAGCCAAAGGACGAAATGACAGACAAAGACAAAGCAGGCGAACTACACGTGGACATGGGGGCGTACTCTTCAGCATGTTAAGTACACAAACTGATAATTAAATTGGCTTAAAACACTACCAATATTTCACTAAGTTTTTCTAATAAAGTTAAAGATTTAAAAGGTTATATTTTGTAATTAATAAAAACCTATTATAAAAGCAATATAGTCTTTAAAGATTTTACAGTCATATTTTTTTATTACAGGAGTTTTTAATGGGCTAACAAATGTTAAGTTTTATTATAAATGTATTTAAATAATTGTATTAAAAATCTATAAAAGATTTACCCTTTTTTTAAGGCTGTTAAAAAATTTCACCTGATGACAAAAATAAGTTTTTAAAATCGTACGATTTGCTTATCTCACTTATACATATCCAAACACTTTTAACAACAAAACAACCAATTTAATTTCATACTTCGTGTATTTCTAAAATTTAATGGCTTTTTAGTGCCTGTCGGCTACACAATGTGGCGGCTAGCGCTGCTGGAGCACAATTGGACAAAGAAAATGTTTCAAATGCATATTAATCGGTCAGGCACATGGCACAGGAAAAGGCAGGCTGAGTTAATCGCGGCACAGGCGCTTCGAGGGCGGCTCCTCATCCGTGGGGGCGATGGATTGCAGCAGCTTGGAGTCCGTGTGGCCACCGAAGAGGGTCAGCAACAGGGCAACGCCGTAGCCAGTGGCACGCTCCCCCTGAAACAGAACAGCAAAGAACAGAAAAGAACAGAAATCATATTAAATACGCTGGGAAATAAAGCGGATTGCAGCTGGATCGAATCACTTACACAATGAACGGGCGTGGCCATATCGACGTGCATCCAGATGCCGGGATAGTCGAAGCCCAGATGGGCGGCTATGAAGAGGCCGGCGCAGGAGGATTGCGCGTTCTGTCGATCCTGCAAGCGGAAGGGAAATCTCAGTTAGACATGGTGACACATACGTATATATATGGGAAGCATTTTGTGGATGTGCTGCGCTGCATGCAACAAGCAAAACTTGGCTTCGCTTTATTAAAAAAGCGTCCTGTGGTGCAGCGCAACAAGAAAATATATTTATAGAGATAGATGAACAAACGAGGGTGGATAGAAAATAATACAAAGTTTTTTTATGTAATTAAATATAAGAAATTTATATTTTGGGCAATGAGTTGGTATGAATTTATAGAATTGAACATATTTTTCATAGAAAATAATTTTCTTATAATAACAGTCACTTTTCTACTAAGAATTCTGTTATTAAATACTTAAAATACAAGTTAAAACTGAGAGAGCATTTTATGAGACATTTCCTAAAAGCCCTGAACAAAAACAGGTTTTCCGAACATTTCTCTTATTCCTTGGGTTTCCCTTTCAAATACCTTTTAAACGCACCTCGCCAGCGGCAAGTCTGGGTGTGCTAATGCCTAAATTATATGCCATGCACTGGCAGCTGCATAGCGGAAGCAGTCGCTCTACTAACTTGAACGGAAATTGCAGCGCTTAAATGCCAAACATAAAGTACACTTTGCACGACCAGCCAAATAAAGGAGGAACCAACGCACACATGCGAACACTCGGCTGACAGTTGGCCAAAAAAGGAGTTAACTGGCAGACTTCAGCAGCAGGAGCCACGGAATCGAGCGGACAGGACGACTATGGGACTATGGGACTATGGACTTGGGGCTGCAGTGCTGCGAAAATTACATGACAACGCGCTCAGTTCCTCCTCAAGATGAAAATCACACACACACACATTCGTTGGGGACGTGCAAACATCGTCCGTCGAGCAGCGGAAGTCAAAAGTCCATTGAAGCAACACAGCCCAGAACACACACCCCCCCAGATCAGACTTGAAGAATGAAATCTGAAAACTGAAGACTGTAGACTGCCTGCGTTTTTCCTCTTACACGTGGAAAAAAGATTGAAAAATTAAAAACCTATTCTGGGGAACTATATATTATATCTTTTACAAAGAACTAGGGTATAGGATTTTCTTCTATTTGTACAACGATAACGTTTGTTTTAAGAACAGGAAGTTATTTATCCTAATTTCTTTGTTATTTATGTCAATCTTCAGAAATTGTAAAAATAAATGATGAAATGATCGAAATAAAAGCAAGATATTTTTCTTGGCAATTCCTAAGAACCTTCTCTCGTAAAAAATTATTCTTCATATTTATATACTTGTATCTTTGATTTTGATTTATTTCTTTCGGTGCAGCAATTGTTCCAGTATCTGTTGTTCCTGCAGCTGCTGACGAAACTCGATTTCTCCTCCTAGCAGTGCCGCTACTGTTTTTGGCGGTTTTGCAGCTAATAACCAGCTTTTGTTATGAAACTTGCGGCTGACGCTTCTCTGGCCGACAGTGCACAAAAACCGGCTTGTCTTGGCTACTCCACTTTGGTTTGATTAGCCTGGAGATGGGAGCATGGGAGCATGGAGCATGTGTGTGTGTGCTACCAAAACTTTCCAAATGCAATGTTTCCCAATGAACCAATTTAGTGGCAGGCGAACGGAAGTGTTAAGCCACAGAGTTGCTGTTGCAGTTTAAGGCAGAGCAAAAGATAATAGTATTCTAGAGGTGGATACGAACTAATCTGAATGATTTGAAAAATGATCTAGGATATTCAAGGATTAAACTAAAAGTAACTATTAAAAAAAAAAAAATAAATGATTATACCTTTTTTGTTTTATTTCATTATTTAATTTATTTACCTCTACCAATTGTATATACTTTGTAACTTTAATTTAATTAGATAAAATATCAAGAAAAAATCTTAAGAATTCCTATCAAACAGATTTTACCAGAACAAAACCACCGAACTGGGATAGCTATCAAAAATGAAAGGTCAACCAGGTCTCGATGTAACTGTGGCGCTAATTAAATGTTTAACGTTTGTCGAGTCTGATCAGAGAGCTCACGCACATGTATTCTGAATCGAGTCGAATCGGGTCGGCCTTTCATCAATAATGGCAAACATTTGTCAACATAATGTCATTAACATTGATTGCATTAGGCCCGGTCCTGATTGTGTGTGTGTGTGTGGGCCTGGCCCGTTGATGTGAGTTCGTATCTCTCTTGGCCTTTTGTAAATAACGAAGCAACATCAAATCACCAGCCAGCCACCCACGCCCCAAACCCAAAATCTCCCCCAGAGTTTGACAATGGGTCGCCGACTAATTGCGGTTTGGAACGTGACCGTTCGAGGACCACCCTGTGGCATATACCCCGCCGATATATCCCTGACTAACACCATCCGCATCCGCATCCGCAGCCCTGTAGCCCAAAACATCCGCATTTGCGATGATGCGATTCATTTGCGATTAACTTGAATTGAAATTAGCCAGTCGGCGACATTGTCTCACATTTAAGCTGCCGTCAGTGATATTCAATCTGCGATAACTGCATATATAGGATGTCTGTCGGGGGTAACGAGAGATTACATCGGTGACTGATTCTCGCCCCGTGGCATCAGCCAGTTGGGAGTATCAATTACGCATTCATTCAATAATCGAAGCGCGCTCTGAAAAGGATTTGCCATCGATGCCATCAAATGGTTTCGCTGAAGGCGGCTACAGTTTTTATTCAATTTTCGCAATGTCGCAGCCAGCACTTTAAAAACTTTGCTGCCGCAGGGGAGAGCGGGCAAAAAAATGTATATACATATATACAAAGAGAGGATCCAGTAAAGGAAAATGGAAAATATTAGGAAACTCCAGTGATGCCCATTCGACTTTTAGCAGACTCTTTTCATACCACAAATACAGTTTGGAATTACTTTTTGAAGGGTAATTTAATTTTGTAAGATAAGAATGTATTAAATTCCTTTACAAATTAATAATATACCCACACTAAATTTTAAAAAAATGAAATATTATTTATTCACCCTTTTAGTGTGTAAGTAGTTCAAATCTAAAATTTTTAGTCAGCATTTGTATTCAGTATTTTATTTTTTATAGATTTTTTTTGTAAGTTATTAAAATAATGTATGGGCATCTCTGGTGGCAGCGAAAGTTGAACGGAAAGCGAGGAATAACAAGCGGAAAGATTTGTGTTAACAAAGTCGCCGCCCCTTCAAGTAGGCAGCGGAAATGGGGATCATTTCGCAAATTACGTGACTTTCCACCCCACCACCCCCTTTCGAAAACCATGGCGACCTCCCTGGCGAAATCTGCATTTAAACCACTGAGCTTGGGCATTATTTATAAACTGCTGCGGCTGGCTTTAATCAAAAAACTTAACCCCGGCTAAGCATAACCGCAACAACGATGAAATACTCGGCGCCTGGAGGTCGGGCCGTAAAAAAACTTTTGCCACATAAAAAGTTCAATTTAATTCATTAAACCACGTAAAAAGTCGCCGTACAATTGAATTTAAAATGTCGACGCCCAATAAAAATGAACCGAAGAGTCGGGGGGTTGGGGGGTTGACCGAAAACAAAAACAATTACGCATACGCCGCGTGTGCGGCAAAAGCCAAAGCAAGAGACTGCAACACGTTGCTGCCGCGGAATGGGTTTATCTAATATTCATGCCCCTTCTTCCCAGGAAACGGGAAACAGCTTTTTACGATTTAACATAAAAATCAATTACCAACAATGGGAAAATTTCACAGTCGTAAAACGTCGAGTAACTTTCGACTTAGATTCCTTTGCGTCGTCGCCGGGAAATTGAGAAACAATTGGAAATGTTTAAGAAAATTTTATTGTCCCGCCGCCGTGTTGCTTATGTTTTACTTATGACACAGAACCGTGAAGACGCCTCCTCTCCACGAAAATCTTCCCACCACCCCCAATAGACACAAAACAGAAAAGAAAGCCACAGACAAAAGAAGGCTGGAGTTCCGATTTACTCGGAAGAAGCCAGTTCAATGGATGAATAGATGGATGGATGGTTTCTAGGTCGGACAGTCTCGCGCAGTCATAAAGTTGTTGAAATTCGGGATAATATTATTTTTATTTTCCTCACTTTTTGTTTGCTTCTGCTTAGTGGCCTGGAAGAGGGAATTTGGGTTTAAAAGGCAAAAGGCCTAAAGGTTAAAGGCGAGTGAAAAGTAATTCGCGGAATATTGAAATTTAATGAGCAGCTGCTGACGCACTTGTTGTTACGTTCGTTCACGTTCATGGAAATTTAATGAAGTTCTTTTAGTAATTGTTCCCAATTTGTATACAGCTTTTTACTGCTTATTCTTATTGTTAATATAATATTTAAAGCAAAAGCAATTTAAAGGAAAGTTACCCGATATATTTACTAATTATTCTTAATACTGTAGCTCATTATCCGAAATAAATGTAATGATATATTTTTAGGAATTTTTAAGAATAATCACCATTACTACAAGAAGTTATTTACTGAAATTATCAAAAACGAAAGCTGAAATGGTTACCCATTGTCATAGTAGCAAGAATTTGACAAAGCGAAACCACAGACAGACCTTTACATAAATGGCAATTCGAAAGCGGTCGCCCACCAGAACCGAATCCCTATCATCGATTTCTGCCGTTCGGACCCAAAAAACAGAAGCTCCTAATTATCGGCTTAAATGGTTTCGCTTAATTCGCGAATACGCAGCATGTAATCGAGGACATCGGCCCCTGACAGCCAACAGCCGCAGATATCACCACGCGCCAGGGGATCACAACTGGAAAAAGGGCTTGAAACAAATGGGAATCGGTTATTTAAGGACCAGACGTGGGAACGGGGATCATCACCTGGCTTGGGGACACCACCACCACCTGCTCGTGCTTGCCAAAATGAGCTGAATGGGGCCGCAGAACGAAAGCCAAAGCCAGCGGCCAACAAAGCGCCCTGGCGACCGCTAACAACACTCATAATCCCTCCATTTAGTGGCAAACTGAAGGGAAAAGACACCCGAAAGACAAAAAAATACAGCAAGGCAGGTGGGTGTGGGGAGCAAAAAGCTAGCTCATGTAATTTAAACGCAGCGCGTGGGAATTTGCCTCAGAGCTAGGAAAAAATGCCACGGTGATGGGTAGTAATGGCTGATGGGTGGGCAGGTATTTCACCTTTTTCGCATTTAACGTTGAATGCATTTGGAATTTAAAACACTTTATCACAGACACCATTGACAAAGTGCGCGGCGCTGTCACACCAACTGCAGCAGGGGCGACAAGGGGTTAAGGGGACGGAGGGGTGCGGTGTGTAGTGTGTGTTGTGTGTGTGGCATGGCCATCCTGCAATGGTGTGATATTTTGACTTGATTCCCATTTTTTTTCGAACGACGAGATAGGGCAGACTGACGAAAAATCAAACAGGCAACTTCCAAAAACGACACAGAGCGAATAATCTTTAAGAAATGAAAAACGAACAGATTTTGAAATAATCTATTATAAATATGAACTGATTTCATTGGTTAATCTTATTTATAAAGAAATCAATATTTTCAGTTAGAAAGCATTTATGAACTAAGTTTATGAAATGGTATAGAGTTTTAAGTGGTTCTCTAAACTATAAATTGTAACTAATTTTGCGAAAGTTAATAACTTTGATATTAATTTTAAAATTTATGTGATATTAAGAATTTATATTTTCCAAAAAAAACTTTATTTTAGGAGGTATAATTTTAAATTATGGAATTAAACAATTGCTATTAATTGGTATTTGATATTGATACTTATTATTGATCATTGATATTAATTTTAAAATTTATAGTTATGACTAAAAGGTTATTTTCCCAAAAAAACTTTATTTTAGATGGTTACATTTTCGCAAGGTGTACTTATCGAGAGGTTGCAGGGTGGGCGATTGACAGGTAGCCAAAATTGCCACGCCACTTGACCTGCCCGGCATCTACGCACCAGCCAGTCAGACCCGCCCTTTGCTGGCACCTCTCTTCGGCAATCCAAACTCCAACCACCCAATCCACCCACCGCCCACAGCCCACGGCGTGACAATGATGAATGACCATTGATCCGAGGCGCTTGCGACGTACAATAAGGTAACTCGATTTGGTTGGCTGTTGTGGCAGGAACTGGAACCGAACCAAACTGAACCGAATGGAGGAAGAGAGCCCGGGGCTGGGACGCACCTCGCTCCGGTGGCCAGCGCCCAGAGATGGGTTTATGGCTCACCTAGTGCCATCCCAGGACTACCTCCCACCCTCCCGCACAGGACTCTCCGGCTGGCCTTTCTAATGGCTGCAAAAGTGGCTGGTGGCGTAGATTGAACGCCAAAGTTTTTGATACATGCGAATGCCACATGGGTCGTGGACGAGGAGTGCGGTGTGTGTATGGCATAAATCAGAGTAATACTAATCAATCTTTAAACCAAACATGACGTTCATCATTTTTCCGCAACGGTGCGGTCGAGTGTAAGACAAAAGAACAACATTGAGTGCAAGCGATAAAGTTAATTAAAAATGTGTGTAAAATATCTCTGGAGAGTGCAAGAGGCAGAGGATGTGTGAGGAGGAGGATGGATATGTGCGGGGAAACGCAAAATGAAAATGAATTGAAAACAAATGAATAAAGTTACACCGAAACTTGATTAAAAGTTTCTCAAAGTCACTCGCTCTCTATCGAATGGGGCCGGAAAAGTTCGCAGCACGGGTGTCTTCGATAATGCATAAATTAAGGTACTTTTGGGGATTGATTTGGGGAAGAGCTACGTTAATCTAAGAAATGCCGAAAGAAGGATTCACGAAGTCGCTGGAGTGACGAGGATGAGATGGCAGCCGCAGATAGTTCGATTGAGAATGGACAGTAAAAAAGCTTTTAAACTCATATCATGATGGTCCAAAAAAGGGAGACAGTTAAGTTATACTTTAAGATGAGCTTAACTAGGACTAACTTTATAGAAACTAAAATATGTATGTATGTTGAGGTTCTGTTCATTAAACTCATACAAAATAATCAAAAATAACCAAATAAAGTCTAGGATACTATTAGTTTTTTAAACTGGAATAAATCTCTTAAGGATAGGAAAACTTTTAATGTAAATTTAAAATGTAATCCAGAAAAAAGTTATAAAAATATTTCTCTATCAAAAAAATACAACTTACTTTCAGCACAATTAACTGCGATTAAAAAAACGAAAAAATCACGGTCTACTAATGAAAATTTTCCCACATACTTCTAGGTGCACTCAATGCTGAAAATTAAAATTAATAAATTCCAATGGCTTCAATCGCCCTTTTAAGTTTTTGTGTATTGAAGGCAGGATAAAGTTTTCATAGCTATTTTTAATGGTGGAAGAAAAGTACTTACCGCCACCGAGTTTTTCATATCAGCAATGGCCGAAGAGAATTCGGCGAAATGCAATTCGGGGCAATAAATTATGGACGCCAATAAATCGCCGGATTTGCGTCCAGCCTGCAACGATTTTGCCTCCCATGTCTCCGAGTTTGTCAATACGGCACCATGATATTTGCCGGTTGCAACGCCCTGGAACGAGAATAAAGAGTGATATAGGATATATAGTGTATGTGAGAAATCGCAAATGAAATATTCAAGGACCCGCTACCAGGCAGACATATATTTAAGAATGGGTTTCGCACTCACTGGGGAGGGTTTGATAGAAAACAAGCAACAATCAACAAAATGCCAGCAATAAAACTGTACAGCAACTAACAATGTTAGGCGAAAGACAAAGGGGTTGAGGTGTTGAGCCAGGGGTGCACGAAAATTGCGAGCTTCCGACGCGACTGGCAATAAAAAGGTGCAAGGTTATTTAGCACGGGCAACACCCAAACAACAGGCAAGGACTCCGTGGCGCGTGTTCAACTGCAGCTGGACAAATGAAGGCAGCAGCACCAGGAGCTGCAACAAAAGCACCAACAGCAGTGCCAAAAGCAAGAGCAGCAGCACTACACTATGAAAAAAATATAAACCTAGTTTTATAGGAAAAAAAATATCAATCTTCTTATTAGTGCTGATTGCAAAATGACTCTCGCTTGCAACTAATAAATTCAAATTAAACCGATTGAAGTCCCAAAGGGAACTAATATTTTTTATCCAAATGACAGATATTGTTAAAAATTAAATATAAGTATTATACAACTTTTTTAAATTTTTTGTATAATAATTCATTAAATTTGCGAACTTAAATATCATTTAACATTATCTTTAAAGTTCATATATAGAATCTAATTATTTTGGGATTCAATTCATTTCTTTTGACCCGATTTTACTTATGTCTTTGAAAAATGTATTGCTTTATATTCCAGTTGCAAGCGACGCTGCCACATTTTTTCTCAGTGCTTCAGTAGCCGCCGCACACAGCAGAAAACAACTGCAAAAGGTGTAACAAGCAGCAGGAACATAAAATGTAAAAGCGAAAAAGTGTTGGTTGCCTGCTTTTTGTTCTTGCAGTGGCAGTTTGCCCCAATGCCGGCAATTAATATTATTGCATCCCGTCTAGGTGTGTGTCTGGGTGTAATGAAATTAAGCACAACAAGCGCCAAAAACGAAAATTCTGAACAAAATGGCAAAATGTAGAAATTTTTAGAAGAGCGTAGCAGTTTGTGTTGGCCGTTTTTAGGCTGGTTATCCAAGGAATTTCCCTGTGAACAATGCAGCTTTTGGAGAGAGAGAGAGGGGGGGGGGGGGGGAAAGGATGAAGAGGCTGGATGCCACGCCCTCCGCCTGACCAGTTTCGATTTATTTCCCATCGAACCACAAATAACGTAAATTGGCATCATATTTTAAGCAAATTGCAGTCAAGATTTATGGTAATTGTGCGCCATCGCAGCAGCTACTCAGTTGCTCCATCGTTTTCCCTCCCTTTCCCGCTGCAGTGGAAAGCGCAAAACCCCACCGCCGCCCACTGGCACACTCCCCGATGCAACCCAAAAGCGACCACAAACGACGAATCCTTTGCTGTTGCTGGTCTGCCAATGCTGCCGCTGCTATTCCTCCAAGTTGCCAGCGAAAACCAAATTTGCAATTTATTTTTCCAATTAACCTCGTGACTTTTATAAAGCGTGGCATAAATTCTCGCATAACAAGGCAGTGTACATCCAAGGCCATCCCAAACCCACCAACCACCTGGCCAACCGTTTCGGTTACCTGGCGCAAAGATCTCTCGAAACCGAAATTACCTTGGACGGCGGCAAAATAATTTGCTGGCTGCATTAGTGGCGGAAATGTGCATTCAATCTGCTGAATTGTAGCCTTTAATGCGATTAAAAGGATAGAAAGGAAGTTGCTAAATAATTGGACTTTTGTGAAAAAAACCGGCCAGTGGGTAAAGCTGACTCCTACAATAAATATAAGCCACCATATAATTAATCTTATAAGACCCATTGTATGTAAGTTCTTAGTTTTGTAAACGTCACTAAAATCTCATAAATAAATGAAATAAATAACACTAATAATTAAATAATGTGTTTGCAATCTCTAGATTTCTTATAGATACTCAGAAAATCTATCTAATAAATTCAATAATTTCTATTTAAAATGTAATCGCGAAATTTCTAAGCATTGATTGAACAGGGAATTTCCTCATAAACCACGTGTGAAAAACATTGTTCTTATCGAAAGAAGGGGAACAGTGAAAGGGTAATAGTATTTCTCACCTGAGCTCCAGTCAATGTAGCCATGTCGAGAATGATGTTGGCCTTCAGATCCTTGTTGGCAAAGCAAACGCCATCGGCGAGCACCAAGCGGCCCTCAGCATCCGTGTTGTTGATCTCCACTGTACGACCCGAGTAAAGAGTGTGAATGTCATCGGGGCTACAATAAAAGTAGTTAAATAAATTAGTTCAAATACTAATTAAACAATTCTAAGCTAAATTTTTCTAAGAACATTACAAACCGAGTGTGAACAGTGAACACAAAATAAGGAAATTTAAATTGATTTTTAGACTTATCTAAAATCAAAAACCCACCGCGTTGCATTTGGACCCACGGAGTTCTCGGCCAAGCAGAAGACGGCATGCAGGTTTTCCTTGAATCCGCACTGTACGGCTGCGTAAAAAGCGCCAAGAATTGCCGCCGCTCCGCCGCAATCGCGCTTCATTCCGGGCATGCCGGTCTTGGCCTTGATGCTCAGGCCGCCAGTGTCATAGACAATACCCTTGCCGACCAGGGCGATGGTCTCCTGGGCACCCCTTGGCTCGTGGGAGAGCACCACAAGGGCAGGTGGCACAGCCGCCGCCTTGCCCACGCCGTAGATGCCGCCGAAACCGCGCTCGCGCAGCTCCTCGCCGCGAATTACTTGAGGCGTGATGCACAGCTCCCTGCCCACGTCCTCGATGGCCTGTATAAAGTGGTCAACATTCATCTCGTTGCAGGGCATGTCCACAATGCGAGCAGTCAGTCGGATGGCCCGCGTGGTTTCATTCAGGCAATTGAGCTCGTCTTCCGTCAAGGGGTTGCTCTCCACGCCGCCCTCTTTGTTAATTAGCAGAAACTCAACGTTCACCACGTTCCGACCTGCATCCTTGTTGTCATCGCCTTGATCACCACCACCAAATTGTGACTTAGATTGGCTTGCAGCCAGTAGATTGCCCGTTTTGCGGGAATAGAGGGGAAAAGCCCGGACCACCGCACAGGCGCTGGCGAATAGATTCTCCCGCTCGCAGACCAGCACCACGCTCTCCTCGGAAACGTTCAGAACATGGTTCTTCACCAGTCGGGTGATGGCATGAGCCCGGGAGGCGGTATTATGCCGGGATGCCTTTAAGGGCAGGGCGGCCACTGTGGCCACATCGAGATAGAGGGACACCTTATCCGTGGGCGCCGGGTGCAGACAGGCGACGGCATTCAGGAAGGTCTCCTCGGTGACTCGGGGACTCAGTTTGCTCTCCAGATGGCTGAACTTCAGCAGATTCAGATGGCGCAGCTGGCCGATAATCAGGACCGGATGTGACTGCGGATCGCTGCAGCTCAGCGTGTCGTTGAACTTCACGTCCGTGGCCATCTGGAAAAGAAGATGTTTTGCGAATGAGTAAAGATTCGGATTTCGAGACCCGGGAATGCCAGTCGAATCCCAGCGATAAGCCATTGGTACTATCTTATCGCAGCTAATCTGCCGTTTACCACTCAGAGTGCCCCACTTGCTTATCAGTCGAACACTTTGCACCACACAGAGGCGGTCAATTGATGCAGCCACCCATAAATCACGAGAGCTGAGGAGGCGAGATAAGGCGTGGGTTTCGGGTTAAGGGTGGGTCCATCTGGGCTACTGAAGCTTTACTGACCATTTGCAATTGTAGTGTTAGCTTGCAAGGAAATTTTCATTGAGGAACAACAATTATAATATGGAAAACCTATCAAACATAACACTTTTTAAAATGCATTTCGAATTATAAATAATAAAAAATATTTTAGATTTATAAAATTCTATACAAAATAAAAAAAATTTCGAAAAAAATTTATTTAAAACAATTAATTTTATACACTATCCTAAACAGTAACGATTATTTAAAACGATTAAAAATTATAAATGTCAGCTTGACCTTGAATTCGGCGCGACAAGAACAACAAGTGGGTCGTTGACCGATTCGCAGAGATTCCAAAAAAAGAGGTAGGGGAGTATCTTATCCACCCATTGCAACCAGCAATAAAAACAACAGATCTAGATGTTGGCTATATCTTGAGGCATTATGCAAATTCCATATGCTCTATTTATAGAACCTTTGTTCGAGTTTTCTACTTTTGCAAAATGTTTTTGCACAGTTTGCACCTGATTGTTTGCTCACCTTTCCAAAGCGGCTGCTGCTGTAAGTGCGAGCGAGATGGGAGCGAATTGCCTTTACACCAAACAGCAATCTCATTAATTAATTACTCTAGAAATTGCACAATTGTTGCAGAAAATGCGGCTTATTAGTATTTTCGCTTTGACAATTTGACTTGCAATTTTTTTTTGCTTGCCGGCTTTAGAGATGTGAAAAGTATTAATATATCGATATATTTACAATCAAGTAAATATTTTGATCGTGATTTATTTTTTGAAAACATTTGTGAATGTCGTTCTTTTTAATTCAACTAAATTTACAAAAAGTACAATTTGTAATTTCAATTTGTAATGCCATTTTATTGGCGTCATTCGTGTTTAAATAGTGCATTTGTATCTATTAAAATGTGCTAACCATTTACTGCCGTTCGAGGGGACCTCCATTCTTGGTTTCTAACAAATCCAATTTAATAAAGCTTACTAAACAATTTTTTTAATTTTCCAAAATTCCGCTCTCCGTGATGAAACGTTTAAAACAATACATCGTTGTTATCGATATTTAAACCCAAACCTTTTTTGCTGGTCTGGCAGCTCTACCGAGGCATGGAAATGTCATCGCTAGCCAAAAGTGTTATCTCTACTGGAAAAACTGGAGGCAAAACAAAAACAAGCGTCTGGAAAGCAAAAAAGGCGCTGAATTTTTAAAGATTATAATAAGTTTAATCAAAATAAGTAAAAATATGGCAAAAGCCGTGGATGAATCGACCTACGAACAGCGCGTAAGGGCCTTGTACGACAAACAAATACGCATGGAGGCCCGTGAGGCGGGCGTCATCAAGAAAATCTCCAAATTCAACAGCAATTTGTGTGAGTTTCACTCAAATATTTTTCGTTTTTCCCTCTTAACTAATTGATATTCTTGTAATCTCTTAGTGGATCTCAAGGAGGCAGTAGTTCGACATCACCAAAAGGTGGGAAAAGTACAGAAAGTTAAAATGCTGCGCTGCGGGGAGTTGGAAAAGCGAGCTAACTTTATGGAGGAACTGACTCAAGAACTGGAGGCCACCAAACAGAGGAACTTGGTGATGAGAGATCAGATAAAACAGCTCAACGTGTTGGCCAGGCAGCACAGAAACGAAGTCATGGAAAGGTCAGCTTACAGGAACTTTTGTGTTATTTTACTTTTTTATTTTTTATTAAACTATAGGTTCATATTTATCCAAATCAGTTTTTAAGGAAATCGATTGATCTTTAGTCCTCCACTCTCGAAAATTTACTTAACAAATAATGGTGTCAATCTTAGAATTATATTTAAAATTTGTCTGCCTTAAGAATCAAATTAAATAAAAATGTAATGCCAATTTTAATACAATTATTTGTAAGATCATTTATGATTTTCTATTAACATATAAGACCCCATTGAGTATTATAAGACATGCCGATAACGACTGAAGAATAAATGTATGTAGGTATTCAGGTCGAAGCCCCGTTTAGTACTATATACAAACCCAGAGGCATCAAATATTTGCTCAATTTCACATGCGCAATTGTCCCCAATTCGAAAAATTATCAAGCAGTCAAGCATATAATGTAATAATGATGTGTTATAAAGAAAGCAATACATGTTCTTTTGTTTAATTTTATAGCATTCACACACTGTCGAAGACAACGGGGACCTATTTAAATCACGAAGCGTTGCCGGCACGTGTGAAAGGGGTCACTGTGCTCCGTAACGACAATTGCGACCAGTTGATACCCTTTGATCTGAAGGCCACCGATGTGGAAGGACTGGAGTCACTTTGTCAGCACCTTCAAGGCTTTAACATCGACGCATTCCAGTGGCGACAGCTCGTCTCGCTGGCCACGGAAATGTCTATGGACTCGCACACTACTCCTACTACGCCACCCAAGGAAGCGGCCGAGGGCAAATCCATAATTGAGATTGATCTCACCTCGCCGACGAGTCACATCTGACTTCCGATTAGCCGGCTGGCTTGGCCTGGTGAAGCCCCATTGCCATTAGAGCACTTCAAATTGGCACTTTAAATAGTTGGCGACAAAATAATAGCATAGTTAATTCTAATTGCTATTTAAGCATAACCGTTTAAGGGGTCTTATCCGAATTACTGCAGTTATAATATAGTTGTAACTTTTAATATCACTCGTAATTATTTACACATATTCTACGATAAGAAGCGGTAATAAATATATTTACTAAAGTATAAAAAATATCGTTTTTTTTCCATGAAAACAATTTTTTCATTACGGTCGTAGCTATTTTCCTCAGTTTATAAGTTTTTTTATAACCTTTGCATTTTAAATGTTTGTCTTAATTTAACCGAAAGTTTAATATAATATTTTTGGAGACGTCGCCATCAGGTCAAGCCAATAGAGATATCTCTAATCTCTCCAACGGCACCTAAAAATATTCAAATTCCAAACCAGTTTATTGGGCGATCGAGGTATAAATTCGTTTACAACTAAATAATATCACTTACACCGAAGTATAGTATCTGCTACTAAGCGAAGCTTCTTTCGTTTTCAAAATTCTTCCCAAATTGTAATTTTTTGCCATTATGGTACATTCAATTCTGAATGTTTTTGATTCCATACCTATGCAGTATATAAAATCTTTCGATTTGATTGATTGATTGATTTTTAAATGCTCAGAAGAAATACTTGTAAAGCGAGTTTTACATTTTTATTTGAAATGTTATCAACTGGGTACCTGAAATTGCTTATATCAATAGCTTATATCAATACCTATTATTAGCACAGTATTTTATTTTGTACGAAGTGTGGAAAACTATTTAGCAGAATGAAAAAGATAGTTCAGTATAAATATGGATAGTCCCAAAGATAATGCTTACATTTGGGTTATATGACTCACAAGAAAAAATTCTTTGTTAAAAACAAATTAAGCGAAATGAAGTTAATAAAGTTATTCTTTTTACAGATTTATTTTGTGAGCTTTTGTCGTGGCGACCGCTGTTAATCGAGAAATCACAAAAGTCATAAGCGAGACAGAGTTCCACCGGCTAACCGATCTATGAATATACGCCGATCCATATAGATTGGCGTTGCTTAATTGCTATTGTCCGTCGAGAGTGTGAGTGACTTATCGTGGCTACAAAAACGCGGCTGCACGGCAGCTACGTATTCAGTTGATGACCGCACTTTAAGATGATCACGGCAATTCTCCTGGCGGTCTGCACCGCTGTGTTCCTTTTCCTTTCGTATCGATATGCAGTCGGTCGACCCTGCGGCTTTCCTCCCGGTTCGTTTTGGCTTGGAATCGTGCCCAAGGAGTCCAAAGGCTAACTGGATTATTCACAGGTCCTCCAAGGATACCGATGTTCGGAAGCTATCTCTTCATGCTGATCATCAACTTCAAGTATTTGCACAAGGCTGCTTTGACCCTCAGTCGGTGGTATAAGTCGGATATAATCGGGCTGTATGTGGGTCCTTTCCCGGTGGCCGTCGTCCATAGTTCGGAGGGAGTGCGCGAGATCCTGAACAACAAGGTCTTCGATGGACGTCCCAAACTTTTCGTGGCCGCTATGCGAGATCCCGGCCCAGATGTGCGCGGTGAGTCTAATCATATCGGCCATTGATAATGGACACTTGTAATGGCGTTGTTGAAAATATCGGGGTCAATCGTGAATTAATTGTCGCATCAGGCGAACAAAACACTCTTATCGCATAAAACCGATTAGCACTGAGCGCACTTTAGCCGAAGAAAGTACAATTTTTCGTCTGAGTGCTTTATGGTCTTTTATAGATTCGTGTTATCTTATATTTCAGTTGATTTAATTTAGAACCAAAGTGTCCAGAACATCATGTTGCTCACACTTTAATTGAAAACTAAAATAACTTATATACATATATATTTTTTTATTTTTATAAAGCTAACTAAAGAATCGAATCTATAAACGCAATTTACAAACTTTTTAATTTTATCGAGTCTATAATACTTTTTTCAACCACTGTAAAGTATGAAAACAATTATTAATCGCCACCTTGACTGATAAGTCCCAGGGGCTTTGATAGTTAATAATACTAAGTTTAATATTGTTTACCCCTCTGCAGGAATCTTCTTTCAGGATGGACCCTTGTGGAAGGAGCAGCGTCGCTTTATCCTGCGCTACTTACGAGACTTTGGTTTCGGACGACGATTCGATCAACTCGAATTGGTCATCCAGGAGCAGTTGACGGACATGCTCGACCTAATCCGCAACGGACCAAAGTATCCGCATGAGCACGAAATGGTGAAACCTGGCGGATACCGCGTGCTCCTGCCGCTGCTCTTCAATCCCTTCTCGGCCAACTGCCACTTTCACATTGTGTACAATGAGTGCCAGAGTCGCGAGGAAATGGCCAGACTAGTGAAACTCTGCCAAATGGGCATGCAGTTCCAGAGGAATGCGGACGACTATGGCCGGATGTTGAGCATAATGCCTTGGATCCGACACTTTTGGCCCGAATGGAGTGGCTACAACAAGCTGAACGAATCCAATCAATTTGTGCACCAGTTCTTTGCCGACTTTGTGGATCGATATTTGGATAGCTACGAAGATGGCGTGGAGCGAAACTTTATGGATGTCTATATAGCAGAGATGCGGCGGTGCCCAGGCTATGGCTTCAACAGGGATCAGCTCATAATGGGCCTGGTGGACTTCTCCTTTCCGGCCTTCACTGCCATCGGTGTGCAGTTGGCGCTACTCGTTCAGTATCTCATGCTATATCCGGCTGTTCTGCGGCGGATGCAGAGCGAAATCGACGAGGTGGTGGGATGCGGAAGACTGCCCACTCTGGAGGACCGCAAGAACCTGCCCTTCACGGAGGCCACGGTTCGCGAGGGTCTACGCATCGAAACGCTGGTTCCCTCGGATGTGCCGCACAAAGCTCTGGAGGACACCGAGTTGCTGGGCTACCGGATACCCAAGGTGAGTGTCCTAATTTCAGCACTCTTCTTTTATATAGGTCTGATATCTTTTTCTTTAGGATACCATTGTGGTGCCCAGCTTGTACGCCTTCCACTCGGACTCTCGTGTCTGGTCGGATCCGGAGCAATTCCGGCCGGAGAGGTTCCTCGATACGGAGGGCAAACTCTGCTTGAAGCTGGATGTCTCACTTCCCTTCGGAGCGGGTAAAAGGCTGTGCGCCGGTGAGACTTTCGCCCGCAACATGCTCTTCCTCATGACAGCGACCATGTGCCAGCACTTTGACTTCGTCCTGGGCCCCAAAGATAAACTGCCCGATCTCTCCCAGAACCTCAACGGTCTGATTATCTCGCCGCCCGATTTCTGGGTTCAACTGAAGGATCGGCACTGAAGACTCAAGTACAACTAGAATATCCAAGATATTAGAGTTAACTATTTTTAAGACATTCATTTTTAAACTTCGGATAAGAAATGTAAAACTGTACGAATAAAAAATTTGTTGTTATGGGAAGTGCGTTGAGAATTAACCATGGTTTTTTGTACCATATAATCTATATGTAAAAATATATAGATTTTAAGGTAGACTTGACCTCCATTTCATATCAAAATTTGTTTTGTCAAATCAATTGAAATTAAAGTTCTTCTTTGGGTTCCCTTTAAAAAATATATGTTAGGCTTAGCATTATTTTAACACAACTTTTATTTATTTATCATTTCAGCAAATATTAATACATTTGCCAGTGAGCTCATGGTTCGATATCGGACTCAGAGGTGTAATCTTGTTGCTGCAGAATTTCGGGAGTTGGTGTGTTTGGAAGCGGGTCGGCTTCCCCATTCTCGTCCGATTGATCTGACTCGTGGTCGGGATAGCACTCCAATCCCAATTCGTTATATAGGTTCCGTTCATAGTCGGAATCTGAGCTAGCATCGACCAAGGACGTGCCCAGCGAGCTGCTCGATGAAAAGCATAGGGAAACCAGCGATGCCATCGAGGAGTGGGCAGAGAGAACCGGAGACTGGGTATCGTTGGCCTCCGATTCAGAATCCGGCCTGTAGCCATCCTCATCGCCGTCGTCGTCCTGCAGGACCATGGACGAGTTGCCGGAAGTGTCCTCCTGCGGAGCGAGTTCCATCGAAGCGGCACGACTCTCCTTGCGCAGCTCCACCACCTCGCTGAGGATCTGGTGCTGCTTCTCGGCAATGGTGGCCACCAGCTGCTCGAGGCTCCTGATCGTGGCCTCGTACTCGATCAGCTTCTTCTTGAGCTGCGAGTTCTCCGCCCGGCAGTTGTCCAACTCCAACGAGGCGCACATCGCGATCTTGGTGTCGTCCGAATTAGCCGATTTGGCGCTGGGTGCGAACCACATTGTTACACAGCGAAAAGTCAAATAAAAAACCGTCTCTGAATCCAAAATTGATAAAACTGCATTTTTTAAGAATTTGTTTCAACTTTTTTTTACAAGTAATATTACAAAAAAACGTTTGCAAGTATCACAAAAAAATAAAATTCTTTTTACAAAAATTAGCAAGATTTAAGGAAGTTTAACACGAAGTTAGATTTATTGATTTAATTAGTGAAAATCTTAAATTTCCTTGCAGATACCAACTCTGACTATTTTATCTATTGAAGGAGATCCTTTCGAAACTTACATGACTAAAGCATTGGGGTCCTTATTATGGACCGGGAAAGTGTGGGACATTTTGAGACTTCAAATTTACAGGCAATTCAATTCAGCAATTGTCTCACAAAAAATCGACTTATTTATTAGTACTTTGAAATTTCTCCCAGAATAATTTGACACCGTTGTCTTGGGTGCCTTGGTGCAAACGATTTACTAGACCTTTAAAAATCACAAAATCTTTGACAGAATTTCCCAAGATGACTAGAAAAGGTAACATTTTTTTAAAATACCAAAAAACGGAATTTTACTAATTTGACACATTAAACCATCAGAAGTTTGATGAAGAAATCGTCCGATTCAGGTGTCGCCGATTCCATGATAACCAAATTAAAACGAAAACAAATAATTAACCATAAAAACAAGATCTGTTCAAAATTTTTGTTGATAATTTTAAAAGATACGCAGATAAGACAAATAAAATAGCACATCAGACGTTATTAAAAAAAAAGCAGAAACTGAGTTGATAACAGGTGAAAATTGATAACTAAAGTTAACCATATCTTTTCTTAGCTCGAAAATAGAATTTTAAAACAAACTTTCTCAAGTGGAAGTTAATAAACTCTATCTAAGTAGCTATCAAGCTATAGAAGTTATGTACACACAAAAAAAAAACTTGGTAAAAAAAGTAAAACAGTCCCCAACCACAAAAAGTTGTCAATTCTACCAAGTAAATAGGTGTGTGTCCTTGCTAATTGTCTGTATTTGTTGTTGTGAATGTTACTATTTAATTGGTAAAATTTGCAATTTTTGTGGTTCGGGACTGTTTGACAATTAACTTGGTTAATTTTACCAAGTTTTTTTTTGTGTGTACATTTCTTTTAATTTAGCTCCTTATAATACAAATTCCAAGGAGGCGTGACTAAAAGTTATACATATATTTAAAGCAGGGGCGTAGCAGGGTTTGGCTTAGAAATATATGGTTTTAGAAGTATGCTAAACAAAATTTGTATTTTCCTTAACAAAATCCTGGCTACGGCCAATGTTCAAAGGATATTTGATGTTTTGCATGTGCTTCACACTTTTAAATTTAAGTTTTTATATTAAAAATAAATAAAAAGATGACTAGATGACTAGCGTATTAGATCATAAGTTTCTAAAACTTATGGAATGCATCCAAATAAATAAATAAATAAAATGTTGGGACTTACCTCTTTAGTTGTTCTCTTCAGTAAGCATACACGTCTTGTGCGCCGAGAGCTGCACTTTCTCGGAAAATTTTTATTTCTAAAGCTCCTTGGGCTGCAAGGACGTTGCATCCTGGATCGATGACTATAGCTTAGAGTCGGGCTCTTTGGACAACGCTTCACAATTTTTCGTTTCTCTGGCTGACGCTTATGACGACAATTTGAGCATTTATGCAGATGGCGACTTTTGTTCTGCAGGAATTAGGTTTTTCTTTAGGGAAATTGTAACTTTAAAGTGTAATGTAATTTTTTTTTAGTTTTTTCAAAGTACCTTAGACCGATATTTAGACTTTTCTCTTGAGCTTAGGGCATTCCACTCCTCTGCTCCCTGACGTAGTGCTTCCCTCATCGGAATGTCCTCACATTGAAACTGATTTTCCATCAGATAACTATAATAACCGTTTACATAAGGTTCCATATTTATTTAGGCTTTTTTACTATTTATCTAAATTTTGAAGTTCGGGTTTGGCATTACTCGAATCTGAAATTACTTCTAAAATAATAAAAAAAATACAGATACAATTTTCAAGGCTGTCTGCGTTGAAATAATGATGATAAATAAATATAAGTCCAAGAAAAAGCCAATGGCTAAAAATTAATACACGCAATATTCTGGATTGATACAACTCTTCGTTGGCCTTAGTTTATTATGATGTATATTACAATTTGGTTAAAAACTGTTTGCTTAGCCTATCAACAAGCAGTTTAACTTCAAACTTAGAGATAATTTGTCGTTATGGTTAGTCGTATTAGATAAGCGAGTGTCCCTTTGAGGACCCTTCTCCAAGTATTGCTTCGACTCCTAAATATCAGCTTACGGACTACTTGATTTCTATTCACGTTTCGCATGGACCATGGATCCATGCCACTAACTTGGCTAATACTGGCCACTCCAGTCCACCCAAGGCGAATTTCCCCGACCCTTGGCTCCTTGGCCTGCTGCCCCTCATCCGATTATCCTCGCCATTCCTCACAACGCATGTAAAGGGGTTGGGTTTGCTTTTAGTAGTAGGCCTGCTTTATGGCCGCACTGGTGATCAGGAAAGCGGAGCCAATCAGCATGAAGGTGATGATTTTGAGAGCACTGGGTCTACCGGAAGAATCTATGGGTAGAGGTAAATTTAAAAGAGAGTTTAGTAAAGATTGGTAGAACATAAAAAAGAGGTCGAATTGTAATATAATTATTATTCATTTTTTTAAATGAAGAATAATAATTATATTCTAATAAATTGGCAATTTGTTTTAAACTAACTATTTAAACTATTAAAATTTATGCGAACTTACTTTTCTTATTGGGCATCACTCTAATGCACTGCTTTTGGTCGGAGTTAGCCGAATAGCCGATTTTGCACTGACACACTGAGTTGCGACACTCCACGTTCTCGGGATCCTTTTCAATATAGCACTCGGTGGCCTTCGTGCACGATTCCCCAAGAACTGTGGGATTAAGTAATAATATGCGATTATAATAATTCGAAGATGAAAAGGGATCAGTTACCTCGCTTTGTCTCGCAGACACCGTTCTTCTCGTGCTGCTCATCGGTGCAGCCGCACTTCCCCTCCGAATTGCAACTGGCCAGAAGGGGTTTGCACTGCTCGTCCTCGACGCACTCGTCCTCCAGCTCCTCAGCTGTTTAAGAAAATAGGTTTAGTATATAGTATACAGAATATACAGATCATAAACTAAGGAAGAAATTATTGAAATCGACTTTAAGAATAATAAATTAGCTTAGATCTCTAAAATATGTTAGAATATACGAACCTTCCTTGAGGCACTGATCCTTGAAGTGCACATATCCCTTTCGGCACTGGCAGGTGCGCGACTGATCCTCCTCGTCCTTCTCCTGGCAGGTGGTGTTCTCAGCTATGCAGTCATCCTCCAGCGAGCAGTCGGCACCGATTCCCCGCAGACAGACCTCGTCCTTCTCAAAGTAGTGATCCGCACACACGCACAGGCGGTTGGAGCAGACGGATTGATCCACGGGGCAGGCATCATTCGACTCGCACTCGGCTCCCAGACCCTGTTTATATTCGCAGAGCTGCTTGATGGCATCGTACAGGGCGTACTCCTCGCAGGTGCACCTCCTCGGGATCTCCGGGTGGCAATAGGAGGCTCCGAACGGACTGCATTGGCTGTTCGATGTGCAGGACAAGTGGTATTGGATGGCTGTTATGGGTAGAAATAGATATTTAAATGTATTTATAGAGGATTACAAAGGATCCACTCACGTTTCCTGCAGTTGCGCAGATCCCGCTCGTAAAAATAGTTCTTTTGGCATACGCAAGTTTTCGACAGGTCGTCGAACTCATACTCGCACTCGTCCGTGCTCTCTGCGATCTCTCCAAGTTCTACGAAAAAAATATTAGTATATTTTAAATTAAATAATTATATTAAAATAATAATTTACGCACCTGCAAAACATTTTCCATTGCGGGCATAATAACCCTGGCGACATAGGCAAATATTTTTGGTGCAAATCGAGTGCGGCAGACCCGAACATGTCTTTCCATTATCCGTACAGCTGCTGCCATCTAAGTAAAAATATAATTTATTTAAATTTAATATTTTAAATTATCAAAACACATCGAACAAAAATACAAGGTAAAATAAATATTTGTCTGAAACTAAAGCAGGTTACTTGAAAAGATTTCCCTTTTTACTAGATGGTCTAAAGAATTCGCGTTTTTTTTTAAATTAAAAAAAAGGAACTTTGAAATCTACTCACACTTCTTCTCATCGACATCGTCGTCATCGCGGCTGGATCCCAGCGTGGAGTAGGTCTTGATGTCCTCGTCATCAAAGCGGAAGAGGGCGGGCAATCGGCGGCGTTGTTGGCTGAGGGTGTGGCTCTGGTTCCGGCTGGAGTTGCGCCGGCTACTGGTGCTCGTGGAGGCGGTGGTGGTGGTTGCCACATTCCGTACACTGCGACCCACCTCCCGCAGCTCGTACTTTTCGATGCTCGTCTGGACGGCGATCTCATGGGATCGCGGGGAGATGAGTGGCTCCGTGTCGCCATTGGTGAGCTGGGCGAAGGACACCTGGGCGGCGGCATCGCTGTGAGTGGGCGGGGGGGCGTGGACAAAGGCCTTGGTTAGCTGCCTGCGGCTCCGGAAGGTCGACTCCTGTTCTGCCTCGGCGCTCTCGGTGATCGCCTCCGCTGTGGTCGAGTCATCCTCCGGCGACTCCGGATTGGTGGTCTCCGTTTCCCCCTCCCCGGTCCCCGGAGTCGTTGTGATCTCGTCCACATAGGTGCATACTAGGCCAACGCACTCGGCACCGGCGCCCAGTGCATCACAGTCCTCGTTAACGACGCAGGCATCGTTTTCTTCTGCAGATAAAACATGAAATTATTAACAAAATATTTAAAAATAAGCTATAAAAATAATTTACATTTAAAAACCTGAAATGATCGACCAGTAAAATTAGTAATATGTTTCCAAACTTTTTTATTAAATAAATTTAAAAATTATTTCTAATGAAACTTGAAACTGTCATGATAAGATTTAAAAATATAAATAACTAATTAACACTAAGAAACTTAGATGACAGATAAAGAGAATAAATATTATGATTAAAAACTACTAAATTTTCTAAAGAAGTTAACAAAAAATAATTTATTCAATTCCGAAGAAAGTCCTTGTCAAATAAAAAATGTAAAATTTTTTGAAACTTGTGCGAATTTTTTGAAGAACAATGTATTATCTATGGTTAAAATATTTACCCATTGATTTGCGACGGCAGATGTTTCCATATCTATTATAATAGCCATTTGCACAGCCGCACACGTTTTGCTGACAACTGACAGACGCACGATCGTAGCCAAAATAGCAGTCCAAGTCCTGGTAAGGCATTAATAAATTAAATTAACATATAGATAGGTTATTTAAGAGCCGATCTCACCGTTTCGCAGGACTCGCCGAGTCCGTTCAGTGGGCGGCACTTGCCACGCAAATAGTTCTGGCCATCGGCGCAATCGCAGACCCCGGCTTTACAACTGGCCCCCGTTGGCATAAGATTGCACTGGACGCTGTCGTCGCACTTATCACCAATGAGCGACGTCGCCAGGCATTGGGTGAAGTTTTCGGCGAGCACCGAGTCGAATGTGGAGCACTCGCACTGGCCGCTGGCCAAGTCGCAGCTCGAACCGTCAGCTGTGCAGTCCTCCGCGCTTTCACATGGCCAAAATACGGCCAACGCGCCGCCGTCGCCTGCAATGGGTTAAGAAGACGTGGGCACGGGTTAAGGAATGGGTTTCGAATCGGACGAACGCCAGCCTGGTTGGTTAAAAATTAACGTCTCGGCGGTGCCTGTGACCACACATTCGGATGTGTCGAGTCGACCTAGTTACGGGCCTCAATTTCGGGCCACCTTCGGGCCACCTTAATTATTCAAAACGGGCTCCAGTTCCCACACTTGATCAATCACATTTTCATTCATTTCTGGAGAGTTAGTCGAATTGGAAAATCTTACATCTTTAAGACAAAAGTGGAAAATATATATACTAAATATATATGTCTAACGAATTTCTATTTAATAAGAATGTCTTTAAAAGTTATGAAAACACTTAATTGCATGACAAAGATTTAGACTAAAAATATAGACAAAAAAAAATTAAAAATAATAAAATATTTCCTATTTCTATTAAATGTCAGCAATTTACACAAAGGTTAAGAATTCCGGGATTAAGTAACTTCAAATTAAATTTAAAGTTTCTCATATTTTCATGTATTTTTTCACATTTTTTTATAACACTTGTGTGTATTTAAATTGTTTTAAATATCTGAACTCTAAAATGTTTGCGATATTTTTGCTAAGTAAACTTTATTATATTCTTGCAGAGGGTATTAATGATTTCAGTCAGAAGTGAAGGAGACGTTTCCGACCCCATAAAGTATATATATTCTTGATCAGCATCACTAGACGAGTCGATCTAGCCATGTCCGTCTGTCCGTCCGTCTATCTGTTTCTACGCAAACTAGTCTCTCAATTTTCAAGCTATCGGGATGAAACTTTTCCAAAAGTCTTCTTACTATTGCAGGTAGTATATAAGTCGGAACCGACCGGATCGGACAACTATATCTCATAGCTCCCGTAGGAAGGATCGGAATAAAAACTTAAAAAAAAATTATAGCTTCGGTGTTTTTTGAAGAATTACCTTCTACTCTTGGGAATATTCGTTTTTAAATATTTCTGAATTTCGAATTAAATTTTAAAAAAATCGGATCACTATATCATATAGCTGCCATAGGAACGATCGGAAAATTAATGGAAATATAATAGGAAAAAAATTATATCTTTGTTGATTTTTATTACATTCTCTTCTTCGCTGGAATATAGCATTTCATTAACATTTCAAAGTTTCGAATTAAATTTAACAAAATTCGGACGTCTATATATATAGCTGCCATAGGAAGGATCAAATTCAAAATAATACGAAAGCAGCCAAAATGTTGATTGTTGTAACATATACGCAAGTAAATCTTAATTTAATGTTTTTGCAAGTTAGTAGGAATGATCTGCAAGGCTGGCCGAAGCTAGCTTCCTTTCTTGTTTTTTTAACTGGGGTCAATTTGCTTCACCTTCTCTTACAATCCTTTTCTGCCAGCCCATTAGTAGTGCGATAAATTTCCAATTGATTGAACATCCTCGTCAATCTTGGCGTGGCCACGCCCTCTTATCTACCTGGCCAGCTGATTATTAACCTTATAAAAGCCAGGCCCCATCCTTCTGTAACCGAATTCCCCGCGTCGCGACGGCGAAAGCTTCTTCTGGCACGCAACGTGTCGGGGCCGCAATTTATTACGTATACGCCAACGACTTCCGGATGAGGTTGCGGCAACGAAAAAATTTCCATACAAAACAGTATCAACGCAGCAACAACAGCAAGAACGCGAAAAATGGTAATAACAATAACAATAGCACACACAAAATAAAAGCTGAATTTCGCTCGACGCTTGGCCACTTTAATTTCCATTTTCCGTGGCCGGCAAAACAATTTCTCAAACCGCAAAGGACCTTGGGACCTGGACTTTCGTGAGAGACCCTTTTAGGGAGGGGGGTCAATAGGGCAAAGTACTTGACCTTGATTGCGTTTGCATTAATTACTCGTTGGCTCTTTAATGTTATGACTGTCGTACGCCTACGATATTTGGTCTGCTGCCCTTTCGATGGCCTCACACCCGATTAATCGCGGCTTTAATTCAATTACCGGAAATCGCTCGCAACATTTGGCCACATGATTTCCCACCGATTGTTTGTTTTTATTTCGCTCTCTGTTTTTCCTTTCTTTTTCTTTTACCTTGAGGATTGAGAACCGCACAGAAAAGGACGCCGAGCGTCAGAGACCACTGGAAGTTTGACATTTTCCTGGTCAGAGAGCGAGATTGATTTCCCCGAACTGCTGGCTAATATGGCCAAAAGGCAACTGACCATTTCGGCTAGGGATTGGACTATATCGAGTGCCCGATTCCGGTTAATCTTATCTGCTCGTCGGCCGTAAAAACACTCATACATCTATGATTAACCGGTGGCAAGTGGAGTGTTGGTCGGTGGTTTTTCCAGATAATCCCCATTGGAATTATCGCAATGTGGAGTTTCGAGCAAAATGTCACCGGAATTGGTTGCCAGGGCTACAGTGATTACCCACTTTGTTGGCCCGTCGTCGCCGTCATCGGTTCTCTGGACATTTTGAGTGGTACCGATATCACTTATCAGCGTCCAACACCTGGCTGTGCACACCTGTTCGTCGGCCTAATGGTTGTAGTATAATAATGTTAACCCCTTCTCTGGTCTCCTTCTAAGAGTTAAGCTGATAACGCTGAGGCGGCAGTTTTATATCGATGGTAAGGTTTTTTTGAATTGCTTTAGTGCTATATAAAATAACTAATCTATGAATCACTCATTGAGAAAACTACATAATTTACTATTTGTCACATTTAAATGCGATTAATGCTTGTTATCTCTGATAATAAATTATGATAGCACAGATTTAATACTAGACTGTCAATAATTTGAATACGAAACAGGTTATTCTGTGACTATAACATTTTTCAGAATAAATTGTCAGCTAAAATAACTTTGTCAAACCTGTAAAAGTAATAAAGAAAAAAATGTAATATTTGTTTTTCTCGTTCGCATGTTATATTTAAAGTACACCTTAAACTCTTAATTCTTATACTTTAAATTTAACATGTGGATGAGAGAACGGGCCTTAGAGGATTACAAAATCGTTCCAGTTAAACCTAATGGTCGTTATAATCTCTTAATTATTTTATTTGCAAAAATATAGAAACACCACGGATCTTTGGAAAAGTTTGGACTAATACATCCCACGGCCAGTTCGTCGAAGACAAAAGTTTTGGGACTGTTTAAGGGGCGTTTCACTCGGAAGGTCACTCTGCGTGTTCCCAATTTCGTTCCGTCTTCTTCTGAGCCTGCGCTTCAGTGTCCACAGGTTCCACCGATTTGGACGTGAGGATTGACGGCTTTGTAAATTACTAATTGTAGTGTATTTATAATTCAATATGAATTATGTGTTAAAAATAGCGGAACAGCGTCGGCCGCGAGTGTCGCAAGAGGCGGCCTTGAATGTGTTTATCGAATTGTCCATAAGTAAAGAGCAATCGATGTAAAAGGGGTTAATTTTGGGGCCAAATAAGTGGCATCCACTCTGCCCTTTGGCTAACCAATCCGATTCAATCAGTGCAAACTGCAATATATTAACCCCCCAAACCATTCAAAATATATAGGTACTGACTTCTTCAGATTTCAGCGGAATCCAGACCCTGATGAATGGGCTTTCGAGGGCTGTGATAATGCGTGGGGCTCTCTCTATTTGTTTGTTGCTTTCTCCTGACCGCGTTTCAATTTTCCCGCTGGCTAGTATTGTTATTGTTTGTGGTTTTCCCTTCGTTTTTTTTTCAGAGACATAATGTAAAAGGACATTTTGTGGCTATAAAAATGCTTTGCCACGCACGCGATGAAGTGAAAAGAGCAGCGACAGGTGCAAGAGAAATTATATCCAACCTTCCAACCCAGCGACACATATTATATACAACTTTTTATATACTCTTAGATATGGATTTGTATATGCCCCAAAGTTATTCGGTACAAGTGCAAGGACGCACTTCGGAATTATCGACTTGTATTGTATTGTCCCATTTAAGTTCAGTCTGGGATTTTGGTTCTACTCACGTTTGGCTTAAAGGGACGCTCCTGTCTCAGTCGCTGAGTCTAATCCAAATCCAAAAGTTAAATAGGGTTTTTAAGGTGTTTTCACACACACAAATTCACTGATTTTTATTTCCTTCACTGTTTTAGTAGATATTTTTATGCCATCAAGGGATCACTGAATAATTTGAACTTATCATTGAATTAAAACGTTGCCAGCATTGTCGGCCAACATCTCGAGTCCATCTTTAATCAACCTAATGCATGCAACAATGAAGTGAACAAATAATACTAATAATAAACTAAATTAGTGGATTTCAAGAACACATGCTATTGGGCTCGTTAGTTAGCTGGGAATGGATATGGGGATGGTTATGGGAATCGAAATGGGAATGAGTTCCACATTCGATATGTAATAAATGACGCCCTATTAATGGCTTTGTATTGGTGAGCTGGTTGGTTAGTGTGCTGGTGATTTTGGTGTGGTTATGCATATAATGGATTGAAATACGTTAAGCGTTGGCGCGCCGAATATGATGACTTCCATGACCCGTCCACGGCAAAGCATGTTTTTATTCCTCTCACAGAATCAATACTCATTAAAGATTTTAAAATAAACTACACCAGAATTTGTGTAATTATGTAATACAGAATTTTTTAATATTTTATTTCTAGTGGCAAACCGTTAGTTTTGATTTTTCTTGTGAGTTTTTAAATTAGTTTGATTTATTTTACTTATTAAAAAAAATGTTTTCTTTTTATTGGCGATTGGTTAATTCACTGGGAACTCGTTAAAATATCACTGCATTCTTTTACGCGCACTCGGTTAACACAGGACTCATTCCTGAAGCGACGTTACCAAGGACGAACGTAACGTGATCCTTTCGTAGCGAGCTTCAAGCCGCTACTAATGGCTTTACCTTTGGCTTCGTATGTTTACGACTCTCAGAGACTTCTAACCAAAATTGAGCGCATTGCGAAAGTGAGAGTGAGAGCAGGAGAGCAACTGAGAATGTCAAAGCAGAACGAAGGCGGTAAATACACCCTCAGAAATATCCTTAAGATATACTGAACCAATTAGGTTTTGAAACCCATATAAGTTTTTGGTTTAAACTTTAAATTTACTTTTATTTAAGAAACTTTTTCAGACCTATTTAAACAAACTATAAAAGGTTTGTTCCGAACCTTTGGTAACAGATTTTTAAAGACCCTAAAAATGGTTTTTATCAGCTTTTCTTTTGGTATCCATAGAATTCTACATAATTCTCATTACATATTAACAAGTCAGCATAAACCTCAAATAAATATTTAGTTTCGGTTATCATTATGCGTTTTAAATATTTATTTCTCAATATTTATTTACCTTTTAGTTTACATTACAAGTATTAAATAAGTATTAACAACAATCTCAGTATGATTTAATGGCCAAATTAGAATGAATAAAGTCAACTGATCACCTGCAAATTCTTTTTAGTAAAAAATATTTTTTTCGAGTGTCGAGAGAGACACTTAAAACTCGACTCGCAATTCAGTCACGTCTTCGGGCCCTAATTGTCAAGCTAACGGTAACCGTATTTTGACCCGCTGGCAGAGCAACAATTTTCCGCCCTTCAAGTGTCGAGGCAGTGTCATGAAAACTATGCACTATTATTGGGCTCATAAAGTTCTCGCAGCAAAAAAAAAGGAAGCACACTCTCCCAGCAAAGATAGCAAAATGGAACAGCAAAAATAAATTATAGAAAATTACTTTTAAGCACTTGGCCACGATTTCATTACAAAATTACTTCCTTCCAAAGCAGGCAACAACTCCACTCTACATAAGCCGCAATAAATCCCTGCCAGAAAGTGAAGAAGGAACAAATTTGGGTCAAGTGGCCGCATTGGAATTGAACCCTATACGAAATTCGGACAGCACTTGTTTGCTCTCCATCTCTCTCGCTCTCTTTCCTTCTGGCCAGGTGGGAATACAAAGGATTCGTCGGAAATGTTTAACCACAATAAAAAACAAGAGAGAACGCGTATAGTCTGGGTGTCCCGACTATCTGATACCCGTCACTCAGCTAGCAGTGCGAGGGAGCTGGAGATATAAAAATTTGTTTGCGCATAACTTTTTTATGAAGGGTCCGATTTTAAAAATATATTCTACATTTCGATAGGTATTAATTAACACTATAAAATTGCATTTATACATTTTAAAAATCTTAAAAGATGTGGCCGCCAGACACATTTCAAAATCGTTTATCGCGATTGTGAGCGTTAAGGGGGGCGTGGAACACCGATGAAACAAACTTGCGCTGCGTAGGAAGCCCAAGAATCTACATTATTAATACCAACATTCTAGCTTTTATAGTTTCCGAGATCTCAGCGTTCATACCTGTTACATACTTTTGCACGAACACAATATACCCTTTTACTCTACGAGTAACGGGTATAAAAACACTAACTAAAAAAACTACAGAGAGAAAAAGGAGCGCGAGAGTGTATAAAAAATGGGGCTGGGGCTAGCCCAATACCACTGGAAGGCAATCCGCTCGGCAGGAAAATGCTGATGGTCAGCGAAAGTTAGGTGGGTGTAAGCGTGCGACTTCCTGTTGGATATACAGGATGGACAATAATAGAAGCTAATCCAAGATTAAATATTGTTTTATTACAATCTCGGCTCTTCAATATGTGACATTTTCAAAAAAAATGTCTTACAATGTCGAAAATTCCGTTGAGATTAATTAATGTTTTCAAAATATTTCTTAATTTTTAATATTTATTTTAAACTTCTTATTAAAATCCCCCAGGAAAGTAATAAATTAGCTAATAATTGGACTCAAAATAGGAATTATAGTCGTTCACATGTCCTGCTCTACAGTAAGGACTCTTCCTAAGATCCTTTGGCTACATTACTAGGTCCTTAAATGGCGCCATTATGCCATCTGCCGTACTTCTGGCCACTGATTGGCCAACAACGTAAACACTTATGTACGTGAGAGATGTCACCATATGACCTTAATTACTTGACTTATAAACTTTTCTGCGGTTTCCAGCTGTGCAATTGTCAAAGCTTCTTCAACTATTGCTTTTAAATTACATGTCATTTAAGGTAAATATTTTAAAAAAATAAAAATAAAGTTTTAATATGGTAGGCTATTAAACAATGATAAATAAATATCCATATTATAATATAATATTTAAGATTATTATCTATATAAATAATGGCAAAAATATTAAAATATGCAAGACTCTTAAAATCGAAAATTTCTTGAAATATTTTGTAAGTTACAGGAAAAATAGCTAAAAATCCCGTTTAAATTCGGTTAATATAGATAGTGTTACCTCCTCGTATGGTGTTAATTTTTGTCATTCTCCGTTTTAGTAAAAGCATATGCATGTCTAGCGTACACAACATTTGTTTTTACGACCAGAAAAGAAAGTGGGTGAATGTGAGTGGGGAAACTGTTTGGATTTTCCCGCTCGCAGTTGGCTCGGCAAAAACTGGACTCCCTGGCGGCCAAAATGGCTATTTTTAGACCGAAAACAAAGTGTTTTGCTGGCCAGGACACGCGACCAGGACAAGGTAACGCTAACGTGTTGCGGGTAACAGAATATGGTAACATGTTGGTGGCTATGGCCAAAGCGGGTATGGCTATGCAAATGCAAACAATGCATTGCCCTCGAGATTCGATGTCGACATATGCGCTCATAGCAAATAGGAATACCAGAATAAGGTATTTCCCAAGATATGGCAAGTGGGAAATGGGAAATGGAGGACGCGAAGTTTAGTCACTCGATTGGGGCGACATATGCGGGGTATAAATAAAAAATCAATCAAAAAGTCGGTAAAAATATGTAAAATGTCCTAGGACCTGGAACCCACTCCCCCATATTCCCATATGCATGCCAAATGAGCTAACAACAGAACATCACAAAAACAAAAACAGAAGCGGAAACAGAAACAGAAACAAGAAACAACGACAACTAACATGTGCGGCTCATAAAAAATTCAAAATTTTAATCGAAACATAGTGCAGGCGAGGCGAAAAATTGAACACAGCGCAATGCGATTCCAAGCGTCCAAATAGATAAGCAAAGTGCATGCGGTTGTCTGCAAATGCATTTATGGGCTTATGGGTTTGTGGAGAGGGGATTAAAACAATGCCAAATACATCACTAATCGGCGCACTTATTCGACAGGCACAGAAGGGCATTTATTTCATTTTAAAACCGATTAGTAAATTAATCCCTTAATAACTATGTGGGGGTTTTGAATTTAGCTATGCAGCTTTTTTAAAAATGCCGCTAAATTATAAAATTCAGTTTGAAAATATATAAACTTTTGTTAGGTAACTGCAAAAAAAGCTGCATAAATTGACCGCTTAAAAATGCGCATAATTAAGTACATTTTGTACTTAAGTTACAATAAAATCTCGTGACGGCGAAAAACCCCCTTGTTTTCTAAATAGTGCGGCTTATAAAAAACATTTTAAGAATGCGTTAAATTAAAAGTAAAATCACATATTAAATGCTATACAACAAAATGCTATACTTATAATAAATATTAGTCAATTATTTTTACCCATTATTTTTAGTGTTGCTACTTGAGTGCCCCACGTTTGTGAATCCAAGTTTATGGGGGAAGACATGGCTGACATGGGCCATGCGAAAGCCAATTGGCTGTCAGGACTGGACTGGCCAAAGCGTGCACTTTGACCCGACTTCACCCCGTTCCTGCTGTCCCCCAACAAAGTGCAGCCCAGTTGAGTGCACAAATCGGAACGTGAAAAACGTTTTCCGACGTGCCGTGCACAGTACACCAACACATTATTGTTTACTAATTTTTCCTGGAATTGCTTTCAGTCTCTTATTTCGATTATTTCCTTTCTTATTTCTTTCTAACGAACATATGAATTGACCAAAGAGATAATAATGGGAGGATTATAAAAGAATAATACAAATATAGGTATATAATACAAATTTTTAAATTTTCCGGGGGTACTTAGGCAATTAAGAAAATAATATACAAATATATGCTTAACAATATGGATATTTGTTATATCGATTATTTAATTAAAAGTTTTTGAAAATTCCAACTTTTTATAAATCAAATTTTAAAGTGAAGCTTGAAAAATCGAGTGTCATTCTTTAAAAATGTTTCTTTAAATGTTATTTAATTAATTAAAAATATCCCAAGCTGTTTCTGATTATTTTTGTTTATCCCTATTTATTCAGATTAAGTTTTTCATTAAGTTATCGTTAAGTCTGAGCTTTTCGGCATTCAAAAAATTGAATTATAAAGGTACAATTGCGACAAAGCTTTTTGAGCTTGGGTTCAGTGGCGAATTCTTATCGACGCTGTCCGTTTTACATGTGTTGCTTTCTGTTTACAGTTGCCAGATTAATTCTCCATATTTCGGCGAGAGGGCGACGATAAACTAGCCGCAGAATCGTGACAAATGGCAAATAATTTCGCGGTGTAACATCTCCAACCGATCGACAGGCGTTTGCAGTTGCTTCGCCGACGAAATGCCAATCAGTCGCTCCATAGCTCGGGTTACGCTTTGTTTAGTTACCAAAATTCTCATTTTAGTGTTTTGTGTTCATGTTTGAAAGAATTGTTTAATATTGTGGCACCATGGGCAGCCAGTCGTGGACGCTTCCCCGCCTCTCGCAATCGAGTGTGTCCACCCACAGGCTCCTGGGCTCCGTGCGATTGACCTACGCGATATGCGCCTTTTTGGCCACTTGTCTCCATGCTGCCATGCGGAATATGCTCGGCATGATTATCCTCAAAATGGTTATGCCACGGCCGGATGATGCCCTGGATATTCCGCCGGTGATGGCTGGACTGTCGGAGACCAATATCACCTCGACGGGGCGGTGTGGATCTTCCCGGATGGTTCTCAACCCGCTGATCCAAGAGACTCAGGCAAGATGATTTACCTTTAAATAAAAAGGCAATAAATAAAAGTTACCATCATAATTGGATATACTAAAGACCTTAGAGAGATACAAAAAATGTTACCAAACAGAAAGTCATAACTTAAAGTAATGGAACTGATTAATGGTCAAATAGAAACTTAAATCAAACAAAACATAAATTAGTTCATCAATGATTGACTTTACCAATAAACAATATATTACACTTACAGAAATATTACTATTGGATGTAATTTATAAAATTTTAAAATATTGTATTAGAAGTATTCTTTATTTTATACATCCGGTTCCAATATTTTTTCATTTTTTTTATAATAAGCCTGTTGTATAATTTTTTCAAGTATTGTATTTAAATTTTAAATTTTAAATATTTAAGCAAATTCAATTCTCTGACAGCTATTGTAATATTTCAATTTAATTTTTAATTTTTACAGTCGGGTGACTTACCATGGTCTCGAAACCAGGAGCTGACTTTTCCGGGAGTTTACTACTATGGCTACGTGGTTTCCATCTCCTTGTCCGGCTACCTGGCAGATCGGTGCAGCAGCAAGGTGCTGTTTATCGTGTCGCTGATCTTCGAGGCTGTGGCCTATGTCCTGCTCCCAGCGATGGCCCATTTCAGTTTCGAGGCGGCGGTTGTTGACCTGGTCATTTGCGGCTTGCTAGCGGTGAGAAGAAGGAAAGATAAGATGGTGTAAACTGTACTAAAGTTATTCCTACTTCTTGATAGGGCTGCGGAAACCCTGCGATGTACAAACTTTTTGTCACCTGGGCTCATCCAACCGAGCGAACGGCGCTCCTGTCCTTCGCCTACAGTGGTCTTCTAATGGGCTCCATGTTGGTTTACCCGGTGGCCAGTTACCTCAGCAACTTTGGCTGGGAGCTGTCCTTCTATGTCGTCGGTGGAGTTACGTTTTTCTTCGGCATCGCCTGCTGCTTTCTCATATACGACACTATGGAGCAGCATCCTCGCATCTCGGATGAGGAGGTGGATTACCTGCTGCTAGGAAGGAGTGATTTGGGGCTGCAGGAACACCAGGTGAGTGGGCATAATTAAAAGTAAGAGAAGACTATGGAAATGCTTTAAGACTCTTCCGATTTTTAAGCCGCTTTTAATCCTTCCCTATAGGTTGTGAGGGTTCCCTGGAAGAGGCTGTTAACAGCTCCGCCCGCATATGCCTTCGTCCTGACCCACGTCTTCCATACCTACACCTTCCTAGTGATAGCTCTTCTGATGCCCCGATTTATGCGCGAGGCCATGGAGTTCGATCTGCGTGAGGTGGGCTTCCTCTCGGCGGCTCCGTATCTGGGCGGGATCTGTTCCAAAGCGTTGTGCATCCTGGGTGGCAGCTACGTTGAACGTCGAGTGGGTCCTGATCAGAACTTTATGCGAAGAATGCTGTACAGGATCTGTAAGATTCACTAAATATTAAGGGTGCCACAGAGATCTCTCAAGGTTTGAAATTAGTTTTGAGATCTATATTGAACGCAGAAGAACCTTAGGTGACTTCCGCAGCACCCTTGTATACAGTTCATTATCCTATTATCTCATTATTATTATTTCTATCCTTTATCATTACTTAAAAACAGGCAGCATTCTGACATCCTGCTTTATTGGAATCATCATCATGGCTGATTGTGGCGACAAAATAATGGTCCTTTTGATGTTTGCCTTCATGATGGCCTCCACGGATATGGGTTTCAGTGGCTACTGGCCCACGCTGCTCTACTTCGCTCCCTCCTTTGCAGGTTTACTCTCAGGATTGGCCAATGGAATGGCCCATCTCTCCGGATTCCTGGCGCCTCATCTCGTCGCCGCCTTGGTGCACACTGTAAGATCTGGGAAATTAGTATTAATACATATAATTAAATGGATTTTTATACCTATTAGGGCAGCAAAAGTGAGTGGAATGTGGTGCTGATCACGCTAATTGCCTTTAACACGATGGCCATGTTGGTATTTGGATTCTGCAGTAGTACCAACTTGCAGCCATGGGATCCTCGAAGCGAAAAGGGGAAAACAAGGTCCACAGCAGCAAAAGATATTAATAGTTAGCGTTATGATCTTATACTTATGTTTTATTTGTTTTTACTTTTGTGTGTTTTAATTTTGTGCCCTTCGAATAAACTCTTATTTAGTAGAGATTTAAAATAACCGTTTCCTAACTAAATTGTTTGTTAAAATACAAAAAAAAATTGGTTGTTGTACTAAAAAAAAAGGAAAAAAATAACATACTTTAGTGACAAACGTGACATTTTAAATAAACCGCCATGATGAACATCCCTATTGTAAGCTCACTTTAAAGGCTTATCGATAGTTTTACGAGTGTGCAAAGCAGTCCAACAATTGATTTTTAAACAGAAACTTTCGGATTTTAAAGTCTAGAATTCATATTCTAGAATTCAATTTGACGAAAATATGCGTTAAATCAAACAATTATTCGTGCTCGAAGGTGTATCGAATGGCTGCCGTGCGATTGATCACTTGAAAGTGTATCGATAGCTGTGTGATTTAACGAATATTTTTGGGTTCGAGTCGCGGATAAAAAAATTATCAGAGGCAAAAACCGTAAATTGAACAATTTTAAAGGTTTATTTTTATAAATTTAAATAATTTAGGCTATTTTAAAGCTCTGAAAGATGAATGGTTTAGCGCTGATCCTTCTTCGAAAGGAAAACATCGATAGACAAGTATCGCTGCATCGATAGTGTCATCGATGTTTCTCCGCCTCTACCCCACTTGCTTTATTAATCATTTCAATTTTTCAATTCGTTTGCTTGACGTTCACGGACGTGTATCCGCACACAGCTCATACTCGAATACATTTCGCAATAGATATATCAAAATTCTCCGTGTGGATTCTATCTGGACTGGATGCAACACTAAATTGCCAGTGTTTTTCCCGATTTTCCAACGACGCAAAATTCTCAGTGCAAGACCAAAACCGAACGCCCTATTAACAACACAAGAAATTCACCATCGTCGATAATAACAACAAGTCGACCGGAGGAAGTGGCTCCAAACAATCAAGTGGAAATCATCGGACAAGCTTCTCGACGGGATTGGAAGTGAGTAGATCGATCGGATCGAAGGGATCGTATCGGGAGTGAAATCATCTCGAAAATTAAATAATCCCACACGCAGACGCGGGGGAAAGGCGGAAGTCGGAGAACTTGGCTTCCTGGTTTTTCATTTGCCTTTTGGCGCTTCCGCCAAAACACTTAAACGCTCACTTAAAACCGCTTCTTGACAAATCAATAAAGGCCAAGTGTCGGATCGGCCATTAACTTGGCGTCCCCGTACTTACACTTGAGGAAACTGAGCACTTAAATACAAAATTTAAAGTATGAGAATTTCGTATTTTCAAAACATTTAAAAACTTTTAAAATTATTTCCATGATAAACCATATAAAAACTACGGATCTTGATTAGCAGACAAAATGGTCTACATTTATTTTAAATTACTTCATTTAAACCATACACATTTAGATTTCATGTTAATAATAATAAACATGATTTAAAATGCGTTCAAATATGTAGCTAGATTTTCACCTGAGCCTCTTTTTTCCCGGTGTACGTGTGCGTAGGCTAGACTCCAAGTACACGAACCGAAAGAATATTAATGTTTAAACTTTAAACACTTGTTACCTTGAATAATACGCGGTGTTGTATTATCATTGCCGTTGCTGTGTTTGTTTTTTTTTTTTGGGTTGAGGGAGGTTCATTCAATCGAGCACACCAACACCAGTGCTCTTGAAAAGCCCAACTGTGTGTTTGTGTGATTGTTTACCTCCTTTGTGTCTTATGCATATTTACTTAATGCATGCATGAATTTCGTCGAGTCCGCCGTGCAAATACATTTTAATTTTCGCAATTTCGCTTAAAATATGGCCGCTTAACTTAACTTCTACTTGCAATTCGATGGGCTGTGTTTGTGCGCGGGTGTGTGTGAGGCGGCACGTACACCAACAAGAGACCAGAGTTGCCAGCCAATTTTCTTTTGTTTTGCAAGTGTTTTATTTTGCTGATAAATACCAGCTGATTTCTATAAATAATTAAGTAAACAAGTCGACAAAAGCAAAAATTTCCACTTATTGATAGTGCGATAAGACTTGCAAAAGCCAATAAAAGCCTAAAATCGACTGTAATAAAATCTTAGGTCCAACAAATACCCACACAATCTTAAAAAAACAGTAAACAAATCGCAGCACAGTCGCGGGAGAATTACTAGGTACTCCTAACCATTAAATTTAAAATATATATATGTACATATGAATATAGATAAAAGATGAGATCTTTAAATCACAAAAAAAAAAACAAAAACCACAAGCACAGCCACGGCCAACTTGATAGTTACGACCATGAACCCCTAGTTTTGACCGATGACGATCATCGCCTTTGGCTAATTGCGTTTTTGCATAAATTCCCACTTTTGAACTTCGTGTCATTTCACACGTTTGCTTGTTTGTTTCCTTTTGTTTTTAACTGATAACGGCATTTCTATACGCCATAAAATGTTTAACGGGGCTGGAAGTGATACGAGTAATAAAATCGGTATAATATATAGGTGTGTAGTATATAATATACAGGAGTGGCCACTTATTTGGGGCTCTTTTCGCTCTTGCACTAAAAGCTGAGTCATTTTGTTTTCAAATTTTTGTGTGCCGCGGCCACAACGCAAAAAATAGACATCGCTCGCGCATAAACAAAAAATCGTTGCGCAAAAAGAAAAGAGAAAATGTTCGCTTATTTATATAAACAAATAGGTATTAGTGTAATACACTCTACCTGTATAGGTGCGATTTTTGTTTTGTTTATCTCGTAAGATTGACGGAAAACCGGTTTGTTAGAACAAAAACAAAACTGGTCGGCTTCTTGCCGGTCAAATACGATTATATATTCAAATACAGAAAAGCTTGCCTAAGTCAATCCGAGCATAAATATAATTTAATTACCATATTTTAAAACGCAAATTACGTGCTTTCCTATCTCTACGAAACTTTGTTTAAACTAGAATATAATGTTTGTGTGATATTATTCAGATCCTTAATAGCAATCAAATAGTAGGCTTTGAAAAAATCTTCAATCTAATAAACTCCCAAGATCTCTAAAACTCCTGAGATTATGTGGTAATTGAAGGTTTTTCAATCTACTTATAAATCAATCGAATGCTTAATCTTTAGACATTTCCGTGGCACCGCAGAATAAGCTGGTATTCGCTTTTTTGAATATATTTTCTTTATAAGCCTAATTGTGCCGATTTAGAGCTAATAAGATATATGTATCTATAAGACTATTGGCTTACAAGTTAGCAAAAAGTAATCCGAATCTTATCTCCTTGCAGCAAATATCATGTTGTTAAAAGTGCCATCTGTGGACTGGACGGATCAAATAATTTACGTTGTGGAAGACGACGACTCGCTGTCAGACATCGACGATGAGCCAGATTTCTCCGAATACATGTGGATGGAGAACGAGGAGGAGTTTGACAAGAACGTAAGATTAAGCAAGCTAAAAAACTGGGGAGATTAACCAACAAAGCAATCCAATTATCTGGTTATAGGAACTTCAACGCCTGGAGGAGGAGGAGATTATGCAGGAGTGTTTTGAAGCCATGATCGAGGACGAGCTGGAAGAACAGATCAATGAGTGGGAGAAGGCCAAGTGAGTAGTGACCATGAATGGCCGCCATGAATGACTTGAATCTAATAAATTAAATTGAATTAATAAATTGATAGAACGGACAAACAGAACACTGCGCTTTCTGCCCTGCCCAAGAGCCAATGTAATGTGGAACAGTCGGTTCTGAATCCAATGGCCGATGAGTTCATACCGCGTAGTCATGTTCTGGATTTCCCTGCCTCATAAAGCCAACTCATACCCTGCCCGCCACAGAATCACAAACCACCCCGAACCCATAACACGTGGACCTCATACGCGAAAATCCTTAGATGAACTGAAGATCCTTTGCTAAGACTCAACTAACAAATTCCGCTAATGAGATTGAGATTGATATCCTGACCAAGTTGAGCAGCTGGAGCATACGGAGGAGGTAGCTCATAGTTATCTAATTTCTAGATACCAAAATGCTGGAAAAAACAACTAAAGATTCTAACAAACTCCAAATGCTGGCGACCGAAAGGCAAACGAATCATATTTTTAAAAACCATTATAAAAAAAACACAACACAAGATCACTGCAGAAATATAAAAAAAAATGTTTAAAAGAAGAAAAACCAACAAAGAAACAAAAACACAACTAAAAACTAAGATCCGACAAATAACAATTAACAACTATGCCGCGTACATCACAGTACATTGTAATTAGAGTTAACACGAATTGTTTGCCGAAGAATTCCGATCCCCGGAGCCCCAGAAATTCCGAACCCAAAATGTTACCGAGATCGCAGACGCAGGCGCTTGCTGAAGCTAGTGAAAACTTTGGTGTTAACGTACAAAACGAAAACAAATGACTTTTTACACGCGACAAACGGAGTCGCGACTTCTATCGACCTAGGAGCCAACCAACTAAAACAAAACTACAACTAAACTATGCCAATTTCCAGCTAAAGCAACTGTAAGCAACAAACAAGACTCGATTGTGTTAGAAACAAACCAAGAAACGAACAGAATTTGAAGTTGTCATGTCGTTAAATTGAAATTCTATTCAAAGACTTTAATTGTAGTTTAAATTGTATTTAATTTAACGTCCCGCCCACTGTCTACTCTCATTTTAAGTTGAACATTTCGTGGAGTATATGTACGTGTTTACTAGTTTTTTTAAAAATAATTTTGCACCATTGTTAACTCGTTGTACGTTCTAAGCCCAAGTTATGAGAAGCGCTTGTTAACTTCCCTTCTGACTCTCGCAATACTTGTAATTTACAATTGTAATTTAGTGTACTAAAACGAATTGAGATACTAATGTTTAACGCCTCTTTATACAAAAAGCATGCAAAATTATGTATATCTAGTGTTAATGGAAAGATAACAGACAAAACCAATGCTGCAATAACAAATAGTTCTGTAATTTTAAGTGAAAAGTTCTTTTGAAACGTTTGCCCTGGAGCAAATGCACAAGTCCCAAATCGATTTTGTTAGTATCGTTAAAATTCTGTTTCGGCATGTAGACAAAGATGAATTTCTATTTTTTCAATCAGCTTAGATTTAGTGACTTAAGACAGCATTAAAAGATCTACTACATTACTTACGTTACGTGTGATATAAAGATACAAAAAACCCAACAAAAAAATATCAAAAATGATTTTAAAAATCTCAATAAAAAAAGTATTATTATAGCATAAAAATCTCATGTTTGGATTTTATTTCAATTAATTAGAATGGGGTTCATTGGATGGCATTTCTTCGTCTGAATATGAATTTGAAAATCAAAAGTGGAATGAATAATAAAGAAAGTTGTATTAATTTGCAAAAATTAAATAAAACAAATTATTTAATTTAAGTATATTGTTATTGCAATAAAATAAACTAAATATTTTCAATTCAATTAAAAATAACTTATCATTACTTTTTTAACAAAATTCACATAATTTAAATGTTATTTTCACTACAACAACACCCCTAATGCACTGCACTCGATAAATATCGATAAGTTCGCATATCCAAATACCGATACCAAAAATGGCGTCGTGATTTCCCAGTTGCGTGAGAAAAGAAAATGCATGTTGTGCCCCCAAAAAGAAGCGAGTGAAATGTGAGATTAATTGGCGGAGAGCGAAGAGCCCAAGGCATGCAAAAGAAGCCCATCCCAACCAGGAATCTACACCGAAGTCTTGGGAAGCGGACATGGCAGCGGCGGCGACTGCAGCGCCTGCGACGTCCAGCGGGAATGCGAGTGGTGGTGCACCTGCTCCATTGCCTTCGACTGCCCCTGGCGGCGGCGGCGGGGGAGGAGGCGCGTCAGGTGTTGGAGGAGCAGGTGCCCAGTTCCGGGAAATACACAAGAATACATGGCTCAAGCGGCTGACGGCGGATGGCAAACGGTTGACTGTGGGTCCCAAGGTGGGTGTACATGTGGATTCCTACTATTCCATGGCTACAACATATGTTCGTGTTCCACAGAAATCTGAGTGCAGCTGGGTGGTTTTCTGCGTCCACGACGACACCGACGCCCTTCTTGAGGGCTATGCGGAACCTCGCCAAGCAGCTGGACATCTGCCCGAGTGGGCCGTTTCTCTGCGGGAAACGCTCCACATTTCCCATGCCCTCATCCCCAATTCCCATGAGTTCGAGTTTGTGGTCACGCTCAGCCACGAGGTGTTGCGCTTCCACGCCGTCTCTTGGTAAAAACTAAAAGCTCCCCGCACGCAACACCAATTAAGATTGCACCACTCACAGCTTACTTTCGCTTTTTTTCGCAGGGAGATTATGCAAGAGTGGGTGGAAACGCTGCGCTCCAAGCTGCGCGAAATGAAGATTCTGTCGCCGCGAGAAAACCTCTACACGAAGCTACCTGAAGTTCGCGCTCCATTGCTGCCCACGAGGGATCCCACATCGCCACTGCCTCCACCGCCACCTGTTCCGGCAGCTCTTGTGCCCGGAGTGGAGCGCGTGGTGGCCGCCAATCATCAGGCTCAGTCAGCACCACCTCCAGAGCAGCCCTCCAGTCCCGTGGCCACAACGCCCGCTGTTCCTGCCCCTACCCCGGCACCTGCTCCTGCAGCCATGTCCAACACTTTGACGCAGCACCTTCTCAATATGCTCTCTGATCCCATCAGCACCTACAGCGAGCAAATCAGTGAGTCAGTAGAACCAGTGTCCAGTCAGGAGGATGAAGTGGGAGCTGGGGGAGTCGCAGAGGAGCAACCGTCCAGTAGCGATGCTGATCTGAATCTCTCGGACGATGAATATCTGTCGCCCCTGTTGCGCAAGGCTTGTGTGCTTACCGAGAATGGAGTCCGCGTGGACGTGGTGGCAGCCACTGCACAACGAGCTTCTGCCGGTGAGAAGCCGATAAAACACTTTGTGCTAGTGTAGATGCATTATAATTACAAAATATATCTTTACAATTACAGATCAAATCCTGAACTTGGAGCATATGCTGCAATGCGAACGGCTGATTCCCAGGTGAGCTCCCGGTTTCCTACAACATCCCGTTCATTTGGTCGTAGCTCTGCTGAAGAAACATGACGACTGCCTTCTTAGTGTTTGATTTGCCCTCAAAGGTGGCAAGGAACAGTCTGCGCAGAACGGTCAGATAGCGCATGGCATTGAGGGTCAGCTCCTGACCCTGGGCATCCAGTTTCATAGCCATCACACTTTTGTATCTCTTGCTCACCTTTGAACGCAACTTGTCGTACCTTTGGCTAGCCTTCTGCAGCAAAGGAGCATTCTGCTGCCGCTGGTAGTGGTCCATGTGGGCCTGCAGCAAGGCCTTAAAATGCTCGTTGAAGTGTTTGACCTGCTGATAGTCTGATTCGTCTTCGCAGAGAACACTGTACAGGGTGTCGAAGAACAACGCCGGATCTTGTCCGGTGCAAAGTTGCTTTAGGGCGTACGTCGAAGAGCACGCGAAGATTCGCTTCAGGTAGCGGTTCTCCTTATCGAGCATGTAAATCTGCTCGCTATTCATTTGGATGGCTTTCTCGCCCTTATCCCGCTTCACCTGCAATTTTTCAATCGTACACTGAAGCTCCTGCAACTCCTTAGACAACACTGTATTTTCGTCAACCAATCTGACGTTGGCTTCCTCTAGATTCTCACACGAACTGAAAGAGGACAATTCCTCCTCATCCAAACTCTCATTAGATCTGCACTCTGCATCATCTACGCCAATTAGACTCTCCATTTTGTTATCCATCTTCAAGCTCATCTGGTGGAGAGTGCGCAAATCCATCTGGAAACTATCTGGACTCGTAAATGGAGAGCCCAAGGAGCATCGTTCATTAAGTTGCTTGTGGAGGAGCAAAAGCATATAGTTTCGGGAAAATCGTTCCTTCGGCGTCGCCTGCTGGAATATATTGAGCCACCTTGTGCAGGTGGGCGCAATCTGATCTTTGGCTGGTAGTCGACTAACCAGTTTCACCACACTTGCCACCTCCTCCACAAAAAGATCGTCCAGCTTTTCTTCGGTCAACGAAAACCTTTTGGCCATGTCTCATAAAATTGTATACAGCTTTGTATATCAAACGAATTTGCGTTTTACAAAGCAGACTACTATGCCTATTTATTTTCCTCAATATAACCTTCTTCATTAATTAAATTAAATCCCTACTTTCATTTTAGACCGCAAACATCACGATCCATGTCCGCTGGCGCGGCCGACAAATCAAAGAGACCGCCACGTAAACCTCTCCAATCACAATCTTCCAGTGCCGCTGCAGCTAACAGCGAGGATTCTCAGGACAATATTACAATCATCCAGGTGTCGAACATCAGCAACAATGGCCAGGATAAGCCGCCCGAACTTCCGCCCAAGAACGCCACCGCAGCCGAGGTGTTTCGTTTTCCAGAAGTGAAGACCAAGTCCCAGACGAATGCCAAACAACAGCCATCTCAGCCCCATCACGAGTATAAAAGCAATGTACAAATCATTCCGTCCAATACCAGTAGCAGTACCAGTACCATCCAAGTTCTGGGAAAACAGCCCAGTATCAGTAATCCCTATACCACGCCTGTAAGGCAAAGCTCTTCCAATAGCGCCAGTCCACAGGTCTCCGGCACCACCAAAGTAAAGGTGCTAGGTGACGGCGAGGCCACCACAACGGTAGCTGTCTACGGCACCTGCTACCCGGCGCCCGGTAGCAGTCCCACCACCTCCTCCTCCGCCGCATCTTTGTCTAATATTCCTGCCAAGCCGCAGACACCGAGATTAAGTAAGAAAATAATACTCAGTGCCAACACCTCGGGCATTACGAATATCAGTGTGAATAGTGAACAGGGCAGTGACTCGATAATCAGTGGAAATGTGCACTACGAAAAGGTCTTCCTCTCCTCGAGCATCCCCATAACCAGCAGAAGCAGTCCCACAAGAGCGGCAAGCAATAATCCCATCCAGCCGGTGGTTAACGGAAGTCCAGCTTTGCCACGCCGCAGGTTGGCTTCGCCGGCGACAGCGCAGCCAGTAACCCCCAGTGCAGCAGGAAGACCGACGCCGCAGCTAACACGAGGACTTACGGAACTGGTGATTAGCTCGCGGCCCAGCAGAAGGGATTTCCACTACCTAAAACTGCTGAACACTCCACTGAAAACCAAGACATCCAATAAATCAACGAGCGCCGCGAATAACAACATCGAACAGCAACCCCATCAGTCCACGCCTTCGAGTTCAACCAGTAACCCGACCCCAGTAACTGCAGGACAAAGGAACAGCACCTCAAATACAACGGGTGACAGCCAGGAGCAGCGCCGGCGCAGCTCGTCCACCTCCGATGCTCAGGCGCCTCTTCAGCGGATTCCACAGCCGGTAACGCAACGAAACGCTAACAACAACGAGTTTACGCCATCCCGAAACGGAGCCTTTCGCATGCAGCCACCGCCACAGGGAGCACCTCCGTCCATCACTAATCCCGCCCAGCAGTCGCCCAACAAGCGATTGACCCTCAGGGAACAGCAGGTGATGCAGTTACGGCGGGAGATTATGCATCCGGGTGGAGTGCGACTGAATCTGAGGCGCAAGGATTGCGTTGGCTCTATCGCCTGGGTAGATGCCTTCGGCGGAGTTTGGTAAGTTTGGCACAACTCCGAATCTTCTTGAGAGTGATTGTATGTAGTCTAATCATAAGTTTGCATTCCTCAACTATTTAATATTTGTAATAACGAATTGTACCAACAGGATTGCGGGCTGGAAGCAAAAGGAGCATCCAGTGCTATACAATGCCCTTCACATCGGAGATCAGCTACTCTCCATAGCAGGCGTGAACATCAGCAGTGCTGCGGAGGCCAATAAGATAATCAGGAACACCAACACGCTATTTGTAAGATATTTCGAAAGTTTTCTTGTAAAAACTATTTCTTTAAATTAAATTAAAATTGTTTTTCAAACGAAAATGATTGAAAATAGATATTTCTCAATTCAGAATTATTTATGTCACTTTAAAATATGCGTTCAATCCTTAGCAAAGATAATTTAATATTTTCTATTTAAAATACTAATTTTTAACTTGCTAATATTCCAATTCCTTGATTTCCAGGTTGAGGTCTTGCTTCGACGCATTCCGTTTGGTCGGGCGTATGCCATTCGACGTGACCGCGAGGGTCAGTGTCTGGGACTGATTCGGGATGGAAACACTTCGACAATCGTGGATGTTGTGCCAAACAGCTTGGCCGCACGACACGGCCTGCCGCCCAAGGTAAGCGATTAATAAGGATTTTAGCCTAATAAATACTAATAATGAAATCCATTTCAGACGCAATCGTGCGATGGCAGCTCACTAACCTTCTGGATGCTGACCGAGATCAATGGTCGTTCACTGAATCTGTTCTTCAAGGATCTGGAGATACGTGATCGCCTGAACTCGGTGGGCCGGGATATATCCATTTTGGTGCAACCGTCGGATTTGATAACCAAGCTGAAGAAGCAGCTGAAGTCCCTGCGTGGCTACAAGGATTACTTAGTGCAGTAGTCCCCAGCAATAACGATCGATTCCATATAACCACACATAACTCGTAACTGTAATATGTCGCTATACGCGAAGTAATTTCGAATAGCTCTCGGCCAGTAATCATTCCATTTTCGCGTATACTTCAATGAACGGATCCCCTATATAGTCAACTAGAACTGGTAGAATCATTTCGCTATATTACGCACTACACACTTCACTTACTATGATCGAAACTACTTAAAGGACTTAGGAGTAGCGTTGAGGAACATATACAAAAACAACCTATATATTTTTGCAAAATTTTATATGAACTCATACATATATATACAAATTGAACATATATATATATACACCATATGTATAGCAGACACTTTGAAGGGTTACCAAATTTACACCTCGAATTTGTTTAGATGCGGAAAAGTTATAAGAAATTTACACCATGAAATTCAAGTATTTTAGGTTAACATATACACGCGTATCACACACACCTGTGCAACTTAGTATCCTTATGCAATATTGGAGTGCCTCTGATTTTGTTCATTGATGTTGTTTTCTTTCATGTTTCCATTTGTTTCGTGCGAAAAGACAAAAGCATCTGTCGTAACTTTTAAGATGTGATAAAAATGAGTACTCAAATTTAGGCAATTTTTAACGGTACATGTAAATGCTTTTTGATTTATTTTATATATAAGTTTCAGTGGGTAATTTCGATAAACACACATATTATTATTACTTATGTAACGACCTTGCGAAACATTTATTAAAGCAATTCCACACAAATCACTCACAAACTGTTCCCCTCTTGGCCAGCGATGTCTTTTGCTTCCAGATTCTGAAGTTGTACTTCTCTCTGTCCAGCGTGGAATAGACAAAGATGGGCATGGAGTTGGACATGACCCAAATGGTGCCCTCCTCATCAATCTATACAAAAAACAAACTTCGGCTAATTCTTTCTAAAACCAGAATTTTTTAAGCTTACCGTCAAGTCGCTGGGGTAAATCATTTCCGTAGCATTGGAGTAAACAGAGCCATGGTTTTCAGTTGAGAACGGTTTGGTGGTCTTCCAGCAGCCCACTCCGCTTCTCTGCACTTCGGCAAAGAAGATCACACCGGTCCCCGGATCGTACTTGTGCATCGTCGACTGTGTGGATGGTCCGCGGGTTCCCAGGAGCCGGAAATCGTTGCCGTGATCGGACCGTGCTGCATTGGACTCCTGCTGCAGAACCCGGTTGGATACCACAAACTCATTCGTGCTGGCCATGGCGTGAAAGTAGACATCCCGACTGCCATCTGGTTGATTTGGTCCCAAAGTAGTCGAGAAAATGCCATCATCCCAGCGGAAAGTCTGCCCGCCAATGTTCAGATCATCAGAAAGCGGATCAAAGTTAAAGGCGGTGTGATTGAAGGACCAAATTCTATCGGTTCGCAGGTGATAAACGTGCAACTGACGATTGACTAGATCCGGTATATATGCGTAGGCATCTCCGCACTTTCGCTCATCCACATCGATGGTTATGCTGGCTAATCCGCGTCCAATCTCTACTATGCTCTGTGGAATCTCGAATCGCTTCCGCACTCGATCGGTGGCCAGGTCAACAACCCAAATGCTAGGGCGTCGGATTTGTTGGCGGTTATCTAAAGTATTGAATATTATGCATTTATTTATTGCGTCACATTAGTTATAATTCAATATGTATTACTCACTAGGATACTCTAGCATCCCGGTGTCGACGAACCAGAGGCGCTGGCAAGTATCCACCGAGGTCCTGTAGACGGACACCAGATTTTCCGCACTCGTATTAAACTGATTCAACTCGAAGTTGGGATATGCCCGGAGATTGGGACTCTGGCTCCATCCATCCTTGGCCAGATCGATGTAGTTTAAGGTAGACGGGATGCCCGCCTGTCGCCGGGGCGTCGTAACAAAGAGGCGTCCTCGGAAGTGAGTTACACCCTGGGGCACATTGTTGTATTGGATGAAGGATCCATTGCCACTGGCAGCGGAATCGGAAGCGCCCAAACATGTTCGGGAATTGTACACATGCGGATCTTGGTAAACAGTGTCAAATATTTTTTGTTTTTTTCAATTATTTATAAAGTTCTTAGAAAATATTTGTTTTATTTTTTAAATACGGTATAAGACTAAGTTTAAAACAATTTTGACTCATATAATTTATTTTTCATTCATTTCAAAATTTCTTTCTTAGCACAATTAAAATGTTGTTTTTTATTTATTTTTTTGGTGACGTAATGGAATACTAAAATTTGTTAAGTGGCTAATATAATTGATGGATGTAAGATTTACCTGGGATGCAGAGCCTGCTCCACAAGTCCTTGTATCCATCCCCGCGATTGTAGAAGTCCATTTGCTTCCATCTGAAGACCTCTATCATGGGATCACCATCTGCATAGGTTAGCAATTGCAACCCAGCGATTGTGCAGAGGATGAAAAATTCCCGCGATAACATTTATAAATTTGGTTTACTTGAGAAACTGAATAAAAATCCGGTCTTTCGCCTTTGCAGGCTGAAATACCACTTGCGACTGGAGCTTAATTTATGTTCTACTGAGTTACTCGAGCTCTGCGGTTCTAAAGTGCACAATAATAAATGATAAGAGAAGAATCTCACTCAGTTCTCAAGCTGTTGTTTTATATCTCTTTATTTCTCGACGTTTTCTACATCTACATTTTGTATTATTTAATTCGCAATTAAAATACAATTTTATTATTTTGGGAAAGCTTTTTATTTGATATTTATGCTTAATGACAAATCTCAATGTACTTATAATTACTTTAAAAATTCTTGAAGCAATTCCACACAAATCACTGACAAACTGTTCCCTTTTTGGCCAGCGATGCCTTTTGCTTCCAAATCCGGAAATTGTATATATTCGTGTCCAATGTGGAATAGATAAAGATGGGCATGGAGTTGGACATGACCCAAACGGTTCCCTCCTCGTCGATCTATAAAATTAACAATAAATACAACATTAAAATAAATTAATTATTTTTATGATCTTATGATTACCATTTGAGTTTATTGATCTGAGTATTTTATTTATTTATTGCTTACCGACAAGTCGCTGGGATAAATCATATCCATAGCATTGGAATCCACACTACCATAGTTTTCCGCCGAGATTGGCTTGGTGGGCTTCCAGCATCCCACTCCATTTTTCTGGATCTCGGCGAAGAATATCACTCCGGTTCCGGGATCATAACTATGCATGGTCGATTGGGTTGATGGCCCACGGCTTCCCAGTACCCTGAAATCGTTGCCCTGATCGGAGCGTGCTGCATTGGACTCCTGCTGTAGAACCCGGTTGGATACTACAAATTCGTTCGTGCTGGCCATGGGATGGAAGTAGACATCTCGGCTGCCATCTGGCTTGTGTGCTCCCAATGTAACTGAGAAGATGCCGTCATCCCAGCGGAAGGTCTGTCCGCCAATGCTCAGATCCCCGGAAAGCGGATCGAAGTTAAAGTAGTTGTGCTCGAAGGACCACATGCGATCGTTTCGCAGGTGATACACGTACAGTCGTCGGTACACCAGATCCGGAATATATGCATAGGCATCGCCGCACTGACCCGCTTTCACATCGACTGTGATGCTGGCCAGTCCACGACCCGTCTCCGCAATGCTCAATGGAATGTCAAAGCGTTTCAGCACCCGATCCGTGGCCAGGTCAACTACCCAAATGCTGGGACGTCGAATCTGTTGGCGGTTATCTAAAAAGGAAAATGTATTTAGTTCCGATTTTTAAAGCTGTATGAACAGAGGTCCAACAAATGAAAACATAAGCTTAATTTTGTATAAAATAAAGAGTTCTAGGTCCCCAAAATAAGAATGCTGGTCCTGACCTTAATACTGATAAGGCACAAGCTACAAACTAACCATAAAACCATAAAAATAAACTAATCTTTCCTTACACAATCTGATTTAAAAATCGGAAAATTCGAAAAGAATATTACAATCTGAATGTGGTAAACTCACTTGGGAGCTCGAGCATTCCAGTGTCGATGAACCACAGACGCTGGCAGGCATCCACTGAGGTCCTGTAGACAGAGACCAGATTCTCCGCACTCGCATTATACTGATTCAACGCAAAGTTGGGATAGGCCCGCAGCTTTGGGCTCGGATTCGATCCCTCCTGGCCCAGATCGATGTAGTTCAAGGTGGACGGGATGCCCACCCGTCGCCGGGGCATCGTGACAAAGAGTCGCCCCCGGAAATGGGTGGCTCCCATGGGCACGTTGTTATACGGGATGTAAGAAGCATTAGGGTCATCACTGGCGACTCTGCTGTTTATGAGTATTGGAGAATCGCGGGAGGTCATAATCTCACGCTTCTGGCGAGAATATCTCCCAGGAAAGACAACGGGGGCTAGTTAAAAAGAAAATACATTTATATTATTATAGGAAAACAAGTTGAACATTAACTAATTTAGTAGCCAATAATTAAAAATTTTAACTTTTAATTTAATGTGTTAGTACTCGTAGTAACAAATTAGCTGCATAGTTGACACAATAATTATAATCTTAGGGTAGTTTAAATTTGTGTGGAAATTTAGAAAGTATATATTTTATTTTAGATATTCACCTGAGTAGCTGGGCCTGTCTGGTCTGGCGCCCAACCCCGCCGAATGTCCATCTCCTCGATTATAATAGTCCATCTGCTTCCATCTGAAGACCTCTATCATGGGATCGCCGTCTGCCAAGGAAAGCAGCTGTAGCCCTGCGATTAGACAGAGAGTCAGGAATTGTGGCGATAACATTGCTTTGTGATTGCTTGGAGAACTCAATCAAGTTCGCCTTTCCAAGCTGAGACTTCAATAGCGACTGAAAGCCAATATTTTTCATCTGAAATCTATACTCTGTGGCTCGAAAGTTGAATATTACAATTGATAAGAGACTCTCACGAGTTCTCAAACCGGTTCTATGCATTGTTAGCTTAATAACATTGCCAATACTAATCGGCACTAAAATCAAATTATTTACATACTTATTTATCGCACGAGAGAAATATTATTAAGTTATATATTTAGTTTCTTTTTGTTTGGTACGGTTTTATTATTTAACGCTTTTCAATCAATTAGGCATTCAACACATGATTCCAAAAACGAATTAATTTTTATGCAATGAAAGTAAGTCTACAACAAGTTTGTAATGATCGTATTTATATTCATTTCACATTCATTGCCATTTCTCGTAAGAAAAGGTAAACAAAATTGTAATCTTGTAGCATAACTACACTACAATACATACAAAACACAAAATAATACAACAAAATCATTAAAAACGTTGTACATAAAATTATTCGGACGGATAATTCTACGCTTGTATTTAAATAAAAATATATATATGATTATTTTTATTTCTTTTATTTTATCAAATTAATATTTTTCTTGATTCCTAATAAACTTTCGAAAAGTTGAATCAAAAAGTAGAGTCTGTTATTTTGGCGCCAAATCATTTGAAACCAACGAGTGACAGTCGATAGCCATTGACAAATCGATAACTTAATCGTTATCGATATCAGCTGTGCCGTTGTGTAAAGTAATAAGTAAATAATAATAATAGTAAAAAATAATACAAATTTTAATGAAATAAAATAAAAAATAAGATGCGGTATAATTTGTTTGCCAGTGCTTTGAAATTGCTTAATAGCTCGAAAAACCACAACCTACTGGTTGTGAACGTGCGCAGCCTGACCGGCGCCGCCCAGACGAATGATGCAGTAGCTCCAACCGCACGACCACCGCCCGTGGAGTTCGGGAATCCCGGGGAGGAGCAGCGATCGCTGCATATCGCGGTAATTGGGGTGCCCAATGTGGGCAAGAGCACGTTCATCAACAACACGGTCAACCACCGAGTGTGTCCCACCTCGGCCAAGGTGCACACCACCCGCCAGTCGAGCACGGCCATCTGCACCACCGGCCAGACGCAGTTGGTCTTCTATGACACGCCCGGTTTGGTCACGCAGCACGAGATTCGGCGGCACCACCTGGACCAGAGCTTTAAGAGCGCCTATCGCCATGCCATCCAGCATGCGGACGTCATTGCGGTGGTGCACGATGCCTCAAATGGCTGGACGAGGAAGGAACTGCACCCCACTGTGCTGGACACGCTGAAGGCATATAGCAACCTACCCAGCTTCCTGGTCCTCAACAAGATAGACGCCCTCAAGTCGAAGCGCCTGCTGCTGGATCTGATCAAGACCCTCACCAACGACACATTGACTGCGGGCAAACGAGGAGCTGCAGCGGAGAAGGCAGGCCAGGATGTCCAGGCCAAGGAATTAAGGATCAACAAGAGGGAGTCGAGCTGGAGCCACTTCAGTGACGTGTTCCTCGTGTCCGCCCTAACGGGCAATGGTCTGCCGGAACTGCAGAACTACCTGTTGGGCCAGGCCAAGCCGAGGGTTTGGAAATACCCAGCAGACATCCGTACCGACACGAGTCCAGAAGCTCAGATAGTGGAGAGCGTGCGAGCCCGCCTGCTGGACTACTTGCCGCAGGAGATTCCCTACAACCTCAAGTGCGAACTGGAGTACTACAGTGTGGAGAAGCGTAAGCAGGCTTTACAGCATTCTCCAGATTCTTTATAAACTCTGATTCCCATTGCAGATGTGATATACACCTCTGTGCAGGTTCAGTGTCCCACCACGCGAATCGAACGACTAATCTGCGGTGAAGCCAATGGAAAGCTGCGGCAGATCACGGAGAGGGTTACCTCGGACCTGGTGGAGATGTTCGGCCAGGCGGTGTCCCTCACCATATCCACGGTTTCCAAGGGCAAGAAGAGCTCCTCATAAACAGTTGTTGATTACTTGTACTTTATTTGTAACGTTGCATAAACCTAAGAGTTCACAAGAGCTTTAAGTGTGCCACCAGTTTGTCCAGATCCTCGGCAGGAGCAGGTCCCAACCCGAGAACCGTGGCCGTTCCGGATTCCAGTTGTGTGCGCCCAGCATCCCGCACCATGGCGGCCACCACGTTCGCCTGCTGGGCCTGCAGTTCCAGAGAGCTCAGCTGCTCAAAGTTGTCCACTCGCAGCACGATCTTCGGCTGGCCAAGGCGGCACCATTCCTGCAGGATAACGTTTTGGAGTTTGGTTCCTTGCATTGAGCTCTGGTAGCACATGACCGCCGCATGGGCGCACTGGGCCGCCGTCTTTCCCTTGGACATCTTCAGGTCGGAACGGACCACCAGCGCCAGTTTGCTGGACTTGCCAAAGGCCAAACCGTTGCTGAGGAACTTCTGCAGGATGTTACTTGACGTGGGCATACTTCTGGCTCTGCTGCTCCACGTACTTCTGCATGCACGCCCGGAACTCCTTGACTTTGTCCTGGCAAGCCCTCCAGTCGCCCGTCTCGGCGATGCACTCCTGCACCTTGTAGTGGAGCTCTATGCAGCCCGTCTTCTTAAGCATAAGTTCCACGGGGTCCTGGTCCGCTGCGGACATGTTCTTCTGCTCGCCGGTTGAAATCGCACCAGTTCGTTTCGAATTACGAAATTCGTGTAGGGTTGCCAACGAACCGAGGGAAAATACCGATTAATAGTGCGCGTGGTGTTCTTCCAACTTGTTCGACTTTTGTATACCCTTCAGAGGTAGTCTTAATTTTTATATTTCTGATCGTTAGGTTAGGTTAGCGCGGCGGCTGACACAAGGTTAGCCCAGGTCAGGCCCTCACTGGCCCATTGTGATTTTCTGATCGTTACTCTCTTAAAAAAAGGAATATTGTAACCATATTTCAGGCCAACATTTACGTTATAAAATTATATGAAATATTTATTATTATTTTATAATATTTATTTTAGATAATATATTTGTAGTGCTGCTACAAGGCCAAGGCAGTACGATTCTTAGCAATAAGCCAGTGCAATCCAAGTAGGTAATCACCTTCCGGAAAAGCAAGAACCTTAGTTAGTCGGTGATTAAGAATTTCGATTGGAAGCTTTTCCAGAATAACATCGTGCTTCAAATTGGTTGACGTGAAAATAAAATTATTAATATCAAAAAGTTCATATACACCTACTTACATTAATGTTCGAGTAGTTCGAGTGTGAGTCGTGAATAAATTTTATTACGGGGTTCAAATGTTATATTGTACATAAATGGCTTGTATTAAATCGTATTCACAGAGCAAAGTTCACCTTAATGAATTAGATAATTTTTAAATATGTTCAAGATTCGCAGTGCTCACCACTAACCCTAAGTTTATTTATAAGGTTTTAATTTTCCGGAAATGTATTTGTAGGTACGGTTGACTGAGTTCAGGAAGCAATATTCGAATTCACCAAATGTTTTATCAAAAGATTCGCAAATGAAATTTGTAAACTCAAAACGTGATTCAATCTGCATTTATTAACAACAAATTAAATTACATTATTATTTTGTTAAGTATTTGTAAGTTAATTGCATAAATACGTGCCTGATTGGCTAAAAAGATGAAACAAATAAATTTGACAAAAAAACAAACTTAACATTCATCTTGAAGCCCGAGTTATTTAATGAATACTGATATCATCAGCACAAAATGCATTAAAGCGTAAAAATCAATTTCCGTACAATTAAAAATATATTAAATAGTAGTTAGCACTCACAGTTTTGAGGTAATTTATCATATATAATTGTTGCAAGCGGAGCATAGTTCAGATGACACACAAAGAAATCAGAAAGATTTTTGTACTAAAAGTTTAAAGTTGTACAAAAGGATCAAGTGTCAATAGTTAGAAAAAATGTTAACCACTTTATTCACTTCCTATAAGTACAGTTTCTTGTTTCATGAAATTAAATTTAAACAAGTTTAAAATCGTACGTAACAGTTATTTTCGGGCGGCAGTCTGGCAACGATGGTTACACAGGATTTCCCTAATGGTGCTTTTAGCTTTTGTTGCTCGATTTTCTAACAGCTCGATGTCGTACCGTTCTTTGTATGATTCTACAACCATTAATATATTCTGGCGCCTATTGAATAATGCTCCACATGCCCGGTAAACATCGTGAAAAACAAATTTCCCACAACAGCAAGTGCAATGCAGTATGACCCTTGCACCCAGTGTTTTTACTATGCGTTATGGTGTACCGACGCGGAGGCACAACGGCCACACTGCTCCAATTGCAAAAAAAAAAAACGAACGAATTGCAACGAGCAGGCGAAAAATCACAAAAAGCGGAAAATCACAACAATCGTGGGTGCAAACGGAACGGAAATTGAGCTGCGAGGCAACGCAAAGAAGAGCCCGGAAAATCGGATGGCACGGCAGTGAAAAGCGCAACAGCAGAGGCGCACTTGGCGCGTTTCGAGGGGCGAAGCGCGTTGCGTTCTTTTCCAAACCGATTTCGATTCCGAATCCAAAAACCAAACCAATCCAATCCCCACTCACACACACACACACAGACACGCGCGCGCATACAGTGAACGAGTGAAAGTGCATCTACATCTGTGATTTCGTATATAATAATGCGTCGCGCATACGCGGATTTGGCCAGCAGAAGCACCAAAGACTAACAAGTGATCCGGATCCGGGGATTGAGTTAGTTGGCCTGGGCTGTGCTGAGCTGAGCTGGGCTAATCCCCCCGCCACCGCGTGAAACCCCGTGAAATGGCCGATCAGGTGGCGCACACCAAAGAAACGGATGCGGAGGAGCCGCTGGTGAATGGCGAACTGCCATCGGAGGAGGAGGAGGCAGCGCCGCCTCCCTGCTGCCATGTGATGTCCCTGTCCTCCATGGATGTGGATGCGGATGTTGATGTCGATGTGGACGCGGAAGCCACATCCTCCTCCACTTCCCAGTTGAATCCGTCGCCACCGCCTGCTGGTGTCCAACAGGCGAAGCCGGCGCGGAGCAGCTCACCGCCATGCCATCTCCTGGAGCGGCTCAACTTTCCCGAGGGCAACATCATCAACACGCTGCACACGATCCTCGCACTGCCTCCATTCGATCCCTATGCCCCCGCCCCCAAGGCGGAGACGGTCTACAAGGAGGTCGTATCGCTGATGCAGTGGAGCCAGCGGGAAGACAACGCCATTGAGCTGGAGCTCAGCGACAAGCTGCTCCACGAGTGCGAGCACAAGGGCGGCGATCCCAACGATGAGACGCGGTCTTACTTGGTGGGTTTATCAAAAATAATTCAAATGGGGGAACAAGGTAGTATTCGAGGAGGTTTAGAAAAATTATATAGGTCTAGACTCTTGAGAAACACAGAAGTATAATAATTAGTTGTATGGTGTACAGAGTTTGGCTAATTGGATCACTTCTTCACCAGTAAAATATACAAAAATAATCTTACTTTAAATGTAGATTTGTTTCACTTTGTAGGACTGCTTAATCATGGTTATTGGATCAATGGTATTAATATTTTTTAGTGGGTTCTGCAAGGAAAATTTGCTTATTGGAGAACAAGTATTCCTATTCTATTATGCGGATAATTGGATTGTTTTACCATATTTTTCGTATTAATAAAACAATATAAACAAAATTTATTTAAATAAAAATATACATTTTCTAAACCTTAAATTAAACTAATCTAAAATTATTCCAGATGGCCATTGAGAACATGCGTCTCTTTTCGGAGGATCCAAAGAATCCGCTGCGTGACGCCGACGGACAGCTGCGTGCAATTACGGTGCGTTTGTCTGAAATAAACGAGCTCCATCATGGAACGTACTCCTAATCCATTGTAGCTTTATTTCCAGAATCTTGCCTTCATATTTGTGAAACACCGGAAGGAGGAGTTCTTCACATTTTGTTCCTGCAAGGAATGTCTCGAATACCGCGAAACCATCATGGCCATCATGATGGATCAATTTAAGGCTGCGCACATGGTGGTCATGTTGCTGGACGTTTTGATCAAGGCCTACAGCCCCATGTTGAAGTAAGGGTTTTCTTCAAAATTCTTAGAAAATGTTATGCAAAATGTTTAATGATATTTTAAGTTGAATAACTAATTAATGAAATAACTCAAACATCTATTTTACAGAAACGATGCTGCCTACAATAAGTTTGAGAAGCTGCTTGAGTGCAACAAGGAGATCTATTGGATTACCAGCGGCTATCTCTACGATAAGAATGCCGAATATCTTGATTTTATTGATGACACAGCGATCTCCGATAATATGATATTAGTGCTATTCAGCGCCATGTAAGTGAAAACTTTAGACCATTATTGGTTTACTCTGTGCATAAAAGCCTTAACTTCAACTCCTTTCGCCCCACTAGCTTGATGGCCAACAATCCGATGTTGCTGCTACAAATACTCGCCTATAATGTGGAATGCATTGTGAAGGCATTCTCCGAGGGCATGATCGAGATTGCCCAGAATATTCAGGAGAACGAAAAAATTTCCGCAGAAAGGATGCTGACATGTAAGGCAATATAGTTTTCATATATGAAAAATGTTGTGGGTTTAAAATAGATATTTGAATGATGATTGAAGATTGCCTTATAGTAACATAAAATGTCCTTCCTTAGAACAACCTAATTGGACTGGGGGATTTGTTAGGGAAAAGGGATTCTGTATTTTCAAATAAAAAGTAATGTTTAATGTAATGAAAATATTTAATGCATCTCTTTTCTATTTGTTCCCATTTAGACATTCTTGACGGCTACTCCGATCTGAATTGTATCTCGCAGAAGATCTCCCTCAGCCTGTTTGCGTTTGAGAACGACTTTCTGCGCAAGTTCAAGCTCTCGTGGGTGCTCTTGTGCCAACGTCTGTTCCAGCAACATGTGTTCACACCCCTGGGAGATACCATGCTGGCCTGCATCCTGTCGTTGAAGGAGGCCGCTCCATCGGCCCAGACGACGGCGCTGATCAAGCGGTACATGCTGTTCGACGAGCACATGCACTCCATCGAGCGCCGCTGGACGGACATCTGGATCGAGCTAAACAAGTTCAACTTGTCGCCCACGGAGCACGAGCGCCGGATGGGCCTGCTGGATGTGTACAACATATTCGACAAGGTCGTCCTGGACGCCACCTCTTTCTCGCTGCCGGACATTAGCGACGATGAGTTCATCGACTTCCAGCGCATCGTGGACCGCCAGCTGGCCTGGAAGAACATAATGGCCTTCACGAAGCTGAAGTGGCCCGACGGCTTCTACGATCCGCCCAATAAGCTGGTGCACGAGGATCTCTGCAAGAAGTGCAATTCGCTTCTCGAGCACCATAACGAGTAAGTTGCGGGTGGAAGAAGAAAAGCCTTTCTAATATATTCAACAAATATGTATATTTGGATTACACAGTAAATTACAATTGATAGCTACAAGTGGATATTAAAGAGAATATCTCTTTGACTACATATTATTTTGATTACGTCAATGTTTACTTAAATATTTATTTTCCGTCAGGAACTGTAAATGCATAACTTGCTCCATCGCCGGCACTCCTTTGCGACCGCGACAAGCGGGCCATTGTGCCAAGTGCACAACGCTCGGCATTGTCGAGAAGGACCCGAAGCTGATGAAGTCCAAGATCCTCAGCACCTGCACTAGTGACGAGGCTAAGCACAATGCGGCTATGGCGGCGGCCTCTTCGAGCTCCTCCGCCGCTCAGCAGCAGCGACGCACCAGCGATCTCCCGGAGGATGAGTCACCATCCGGAAGCGGCAGCAGCAGCAGTGGTTCGGTGTACCGGCGACAGGCGGAGACGACCGATACCCTGCGCACCACATATCACATCGCATGGGCGGTGTTCCAGCACCTGACCACCAGGAAGCGCTATCGCCACGAATCGATCGAGGCGCAGTTTTTCTGCGGTGAGAATTGCCGGGTCTCCGCCTGCCAGCTGGCCCGAAAGATCCTGGCCAACCAGCTGTCACCGCCGCTGACCAAGTATCTGCTGCGCTGCTTCCAGCCGCTGTCGTTCACGCGGGAGGAGCTGCGTTCCACGCTGCCCTCGCTGATGTTCTTCAACCGAAAGCTGGCTCCGAGTCCGGCCGAGTTGCAGGAGCTAAGGAACCAGCACTACGTGTACAAAACCTACTGGACCTTCGTTCTCTCCATTTACGCCAACTTCTTTGTGAAATTCAACTCGAGCAGCACGGACTTTGGCCACCTGGAACTACTCAAGGGTGATCTTCGTCTGCGGCTGAACAGTGTAGTTGGCGACAAGGACGACGGCCGGTTCGAGCAGTTCTTGGCCCAGGTTATTGGGTAAGTTCTTGTCAAAGTCATTCCCAAATCAGATTTCCCTTAAAACTGTTTTATTTACATTTCCTCAGGTACTCACCTTTCAAAATCACTGATGAGTAAGTATAACGATTAAAATCCACAAATTTACCACCCATTTGTAACCCATTTTGCGAGGACTGCACTTTTTCTAATGACGTTTGTGGTCCGACAGGTGCAAATAAATAGGGTTGTCAGATAACTATAGTAGAATAGTACAATTAAGAATACTGATTTGTCTTTCTTTAAAAAGGTTACCATGGAATGATAAATTGGTATTAATTGTTCCTATTTTTTTTATACTTACATTAAACTGTTCAATTGCTGAATTGTTGAAAATTCAACAGAAAATTTCAGCAATTGAGGGAACGACCCAAAATGGTTCTTGTTGAATTTTCAAACAGCTGTTATTTGTTGAAAAGTTTCACGGAACTTTCTAATTTGATTTTAAAGTTAATAACGCGAGCTTATGATAGTAAAATGTTGCAGAGTTGCCATGACTTTTAGTAAAATAAGGTAACAACTCTGGTTTTCAACGATTCAACCAAAATTTTCAAGCCTCGAGGCTGTTGAATTGCTGAAATTTCTGAAAGTTGACTTTGTATGGAACAAGCTGACCAAAATTCAGCAATTCAACATTTAAGGGAATACCCTGATTATATGCTTGTGAATTAGTGACTTAGAAATCCTGGTAATAGCTATCGAAAGTTGTTGCCGGACGTCAGTGTCTGGAAATCCTGATAAAAAACATTAGAAAATATACCAGTTAACCAATCGTGTATCGGAGAAAGATTTTATAGAATAATCTGGACGATTTTTAATACAGCAGGCTTTTGCTTTGCATGACAGAAACTGACATTTGGAATATGCGACTCGAAAAGGCAGAACTTCAGTTGTACTGTTCCGATATGGATAATATTTGTGATTCCCTTTGCAGTTTTACGCTGGGTGACGCCAACATAGAGAAAATGCAGTTTGGAGTGGATCAGCTTATGATGTTGCATGATTCTCAGATAATGTAAGTATTATAAAGAAATATATCCAAGCTTCCTTCATACAATAATCGCCTAAAAAAATGTATGCACTGAAAATCTATTATTATTATGAAAGATTAATATTTGGGTAACAATACAAATATAGAAACAAGATAGTACCATTAAAATTAATGAAGATTTTAATGGTTCCAAACATATAAAATAAATCATTTCAGAAAACGCACTAAACCAGACAGCACTACGGGTTTATCGGGTGCCAAATCCAAGGCCGGAGATTCGAATTTGTCGCAATCCGGAGGTAGGAATGGCGAAGCGGGAGGCAACAAGAAGAGCAAGGAAAAGATGCGCAAATGTGGGTACCAATAGGTTAAATGTATCTGTGGATAGTAAGCAATTTATTTATTTATTTCAGGCTGTGCCGACTACGCGGATATTGGTGAGCCCTGCAAGGAGAATCACTCAAAGAAACGTGTAAAGAAGGAGTGCAACCATGCGCGCTTTAACGAGACGCGTGACCGGCTACGCAAAAAGCTCTCCCAGATTGTCAACGATCGGAAGACCAAGTCCACGGAGGAGGCCACGCCATCCAAGGCTAAAACCACCATGCCGGAGCCAGCTGCTGTGCCCGCGCCAGTAGCGATCCCACCGAAGCGGCCGCCCAAGGCCGAATCCCTTCCGCCGAACCAGCCACCCAGCTTGAAAGTGTTCGCCACGGCACAGCTGCAGTCCTCTAGCAATCCTCGGAAGGTGCCTCCGGCAGCCGCAGCAGCTGCAGCAGCAGCTCTGAACGAGTTTGGCCAGGACCAGGAGGAGCAAGAGGGCGACAATAGTCTGCTGCGCCTGGACAGCCTCTGCAAGAGGCTCCAGATGCACACAGATGCAACGGATGCCTCCGCTGCGGCAACGGCGGCCGAGGCTGCGGCGGCAGTGGCCGCTTTTAAACGCGGAGGCGGCTTTCCCGCCGACTACAGCAAGGAGGACATGATGCAGGACTTTGCTGAGTTCCTTGGCACCTATACCTATACCCGGGAACAGGACCAACAGCGCTGGATAAACGAGACCCTTAATTTTATCGAGGGCAAGTCCCAGCAGCCGCAGACCGCCAATCCGAAGAAGGCGGCCAAGAAGGCCAAGCAGAAGATGCGCAAGGAGGAAGAGAAACGCATCAAGGAACTTGAGGATCTACGCGGTCAGTTTCTGGACATCTACTTCAAGGAGTTCATCGACAAGTACGAAATGAAGGCTCTGACGGCTGCAGGCGGAAGAAAGAAGGAGAAGAAGCGCATCGGTGAGCTGGAGGCGAACATCAAGAACCTACAGCGGGCCAAGGCTAAGGTGGAGACGGTGATCCTCGAGCTTATTGCCACCGTCAAGCAGACGAACAACGAGTTCAAGTTCTCCTACCTGCCTACCAAGCAGCAACAGCTGGCAAAGATGGCCCAGCTGGAGGAAATCCTTAATGGGGGCTCACCCGCTCCCACTGCCGAGACTGTTAGACAGGCGACTCCTGGTCCACAACCTGCGACACAGTATCCCGAATTCAGCAGTGGTAGCAACTCCTTTTATTCGCCAGGACTTGGGCAGCAAAACACGCCCGTATGTTTTGCTCCTCCCCAGCAGTCGCAACATCCGCCTCAACTCTCACGGGATGTGATTGCCGCCATGGCGGCCAACTCCATCACTGCCGATCCCTCCAAGCGCATTGTGACCATACGCCGGGTGCAGTTGCCCCATCCGGGCGCCGAGCAGCAGGTGACCGTGGTGGCCAAGGGCAGTGCTCCGCACGAGGACAAACTGCTCTACACTTTTGTCAACGGTCACATGGTGGCTTCGGGTCCGGCTCAGCCGGAAGAAGCTGCACCTCCGGCAGTAGTCCTGGCTCCAGCGCCCAGTATTCCTGAGAAGAGCGCTAAGGCCAAGAAGAAAGAGGCTAAGCGAGCTGCAGCGGCAGCGGCGGCAGCAGCTGCGGCAGAGGCTGAAGCAGCAGCAGCAGCGGCGGCGGCAGTAGCGGCAGAAAAGGAAGTCAAGCTGAAAAGCAAGAAGCAGGCGAAGAAATCAGCCGTAGCTGTTGCCACCGCATCCAGTTCCACTGCGAGCAGCAACTCCTCCAAAACTCAGACGCCGCAGAGCACGCGCGAGAGCTCGGTGTGCAGTGTGAAGCCAAAGACTGCACCCAAGAAGCTGGCTGCCAAGCCACCCAAGGTGGTGGAAGTTGCGCCACCACCTATTCCAGAGCCGGAGCCACCGAAGAGGCAGAAGCGTCTTAAGTCGAGGCTGGATCCTGGCCAATTGGACAACAATCCATTCAAATCGCTACACATGCAGGATTCGTCGGAAGGCGAGTGGGAAACGGGCAGTGAGTCGGAAGACGGCGAGCAAGTCCCAGCACCAGCGCCGCTGCCAATCCGGCAGCAGCCCAAACTGCCAGCTGCTCCAGCGCCCAAGCCAATTGCTCCTCCAGTGGTAACAAAGGCGAAGCCAGCTCCGGCACCAGTTGCCGCACCTGTCAAGAAGGTTAAGCAGCAGGAGGCGGCTCCGCAAAAGCAGCAGGCTTCAGCTCCCGCCAAGGCTCAAGCTCAGGCAAGAGGCAAGACATCGTCTGCTCCCGCTGGAAAGTCAAATGCGCCGCAACAGCAGCAGCAGTATCAGCAGGAAAAAGTACCTCCTGCCAAGAGCCAGTCACAGCGTCCAGCAGAATCAGCGAGGAAGCAAAAACAGGCTCCTGGGAATCTCGAATCCAACCGCAACGCTCCAAACCAGGCGCCTCCGCAAACACATCAGCAGTCGCGAGGTGGTCGGGGCAATGGTCGGGCAAAGCCCTCGGCTGGTGGTCAACAGCAGCAGCAGGTCCAGCAGCACTCCAACCCCCATTCAGCTGAGGCGAGCGCTCCTCCAAAAAGATCGCAGCGCGGCAAGCGCGGGCATCGCCAAAAGCAGGGTGAGTAAGGGGGAACTATTAACCTCCTTAAAACTTGTACAATTTTTAACTTTCGACACATTTGTCCGCTTGCAGAGGATCTCTCCGGCATTCCACACAACATGGGCTATTTCAACCCCAACGAAGTTGCCATACCTCCGCCGCAAACTGGAAGTTATGCCAGCACCCTGACCCAGCAGATGCAGCACTTGCGCATCGGCCAGTCAGGTGGCAGTTCCAGCTCGAAGCAGCCATCGCAGTCTCCCAACTGCAGCATCATGGACCAGCTGAACCGGGGTGTGCAGGTGGAGCACCTATCGCTGCCGCCTGGCATCACGCTTACCAAGGTGGACCCGGCCAAGAGCGAGCAGTTGCGCCAGAAGAGCGAGTCCATTCGACTGCTGTCCAAGCCCTTGGCAGAGCAGCAGCAGCCACAGCAGCATCACTTCCAGCAGCCGTCGCACCTACTGCAAAGCTACTATGGTGCAGCTGGAGCCGCTGGGATGGATCCAAACGGTGTAATCATGGTTGAGGCCAATCCGCGGCCAAATCGCAATAGCCAAGCTCCGTCTGCACCTCCAAATGTGGCTGCAGCGGCTTCAGCGGCAAGTGCTAGTGGGAAATCGTCGAGACGCCGCCGACGCAACCGTGGTAAATCCGGTGGTGGAAGCGGCGGCAATATTGGCAGTTCCGGAGGGGCCAACACGCGGCGATCGGGAGGAGGAGGCGGAGCTGGTTCTGGGGATAGCCAAAAACCAGCCGCCTCACCTGCCAGTGCAGCCACTATCGAAGCCAATGCCGGTGGAATTATAACCCTGCGCAATCCAATGTTCCACCAGGGCAACGGGCCAGTGGCTGGCGGAGGTATGATGCCACCCAATCCCAACCCAATGCCACCAGGTAAGCAAATAATATATAAGGAATGAAATAGCAATCATAAGTTAACCATGTATTGCAGTGCGAAACTTTGGCGCAAGTCTCCCCGCTGCTCCGCCCATGGCCATGGATCAACCTGCCGCAATTATCAAGAACGAGAACGGCATGTTCACCATACGCAATCCGGCGCTGCACCAGGCGGTGACAAATGGTTTGGCCATGGGAGGCTACCGGCAGTTCGGCAGCAATGTCAACTACTATACGCCCCAGGAAGCTGTGGCTGAGGCGGCACGGGCCACGCAGCAGAAGCAACAGCAGCAGCAGGCTACTGCTGCCACAGTGGGCCACGTCGGCAGCAGCAGCAATACCTCGAATTTCTCCTACTTCTCCAGTGGATCGGCCAGTGGCAACAGCAGCGGAAGCAGCAACGGTGGCAACGGGACGCACAACAATATCAGTATTAGCTGTACAAACGTTCCCCCAAGCAACACCGAAAGCGGAAGCAACAGTCCTGGCCGATTGATAGGCGACGCGGCAGTGATTGCCCGTCCTAAGCAATCGCAGAAATGTCTTTCGGCCATTGGCAGTGAGCTGAAGCAGAAAGCCAAGGACAGCAAGTGGACGGGCTATGGCCAGCAGCAGCAGCAGTCGACGTCGGACTACAATTCGGGAGGAGCAGGAGGAGGCGTTCCGTTGCAGGAGAAGTACCAGCAGTCGAGCTACTACAACGGTTTCGAGGTCTTCTCGGCGGCAGCTGCTGCCGCCTCACAAGGTCCTGGCAGCGGTGGCGGATCGAGCGAATGCCACATGCATCACAGCTGTGGCGACGACTCTCCGCCGCCCACCATCACCGGTTTCAATTCCTACCTGGAGGGCATCCCAAATACCGGGGTCATTCGCTACGACGACGCCGCTTTTCTCAAGAACTTGATACCGGGCCAGCATCTCAACAACGAGGTGCGTGACGGGTCTTGGATCTATTCAAACTACCCCAACTATCCGGGGTCCTATCCATTCTTTTCATTTTTCTCATCTTAATCATATAACGCCCGATAGCCGATCGGAAGAAATTGAAGACATACTTTTCATTTTTGTAGGGGAAAAATTACAAATAAATTGATCCGATCATTTCATTTAGTGTTTCCTTCCTCACCATTTTTAATATATTTTGAAACTGTAGATCTTTGATTGGTTTAAAAAAAATAGTTAACTACGAATATAAATTGTCAAACTGACACTAGACTTGGCTAATTTGTACCATTTCCATTCACAGGTCTCCATACACAATATATCGGAGTCCAACTTCACGCGCAACAACGCGTCGCCATCGCCGCACCACGTTGAGATTACCAGCGTGTTTGGCAACCGGGTGCGCTCCTCGAACGCCTACGATCCACAGCAGGTCGGTCCAGGTCCAGGTGCCAACTACTGCGACAGCGTAGCCGCCGACTACGGCAGTGGTGAGTTGTCATGGAGTGACCCAATATATGTAACTAAATAACGAGTTTCCCCTTTCAAGATTCCCACCTCTTTGTCCAGAACAATCTGCTGACGCGAATGCCACAGCCTCCGGCGCCTCCCGATCCTTTTGGCTACGATTTCGACCCCTCGGTGGTGCCGGGCGGAGGATCGAAGGCGGCCAGCGTGGCTAGCGACCTAAACGAATTCCTGCGCCGCAGTCCGCTCAGCCAACGAACCTCGCCATACAGCCAGGACGAGAGTGCCGCCGCCCTGGAGACGTTCGTCCAGAACATGAGCGCGCTGCAGATCGCGAGCGATGCCGAGCAGTGCTCGCGGCTCAACGGGACGGCAACCGGAGGAGGACCGGGCGATGCTCCATCGGCGGATGCTACCGCTGGAGGAGCCGCCAATGCGGCCGCTGCCTGGTGGTGAACCACATGACAAGAGGTGCTGCATGGCCAGCAGATTGATTTGAACTCCTTACATTCATCCCACTCTCACATACGCAGACATTTCATCGATAGGGCTGAAAAAAACGATAATTGAAAACCAGAAAAGAACGAAACATTAAAATACAAAAAACAGAAAAGCATCCAAGAAATCATTTAAAATGGCTTAGGAGTCAATTTCAATGTTTCAACAAAAAAGAGAAAAATAAAGAAAAAATTAACTTAAATGGAAGTTCAAATGCGAAATGGTTTTAGTAACAATTTAATTGGATATTGTAATTACGAGGGGCTATTCCATTTTTTAAAAGATCTTTGAAAGTCACTGACCCAATAAAGAAACACGCCATTTGTTTAAAGATAGCTACGAGTGCTTGCTGAAGCTAACTTTATTTCTCATTTCGACTTTAAATAATTAAATTAGATAAAACTTCTTGAGATAATTGGATTTATTTTAAATTTTCAATTTGATGCTAGGTAGTTATAAAAACGTTATTCTTAAGTTTCACGTATAAGATGCTGTGAAGTGGCTAAAATACTTGATTGCGCTCAAAACTCAAAGACAAGGGATCCGGAGGCGTAGCTGACGCTGGAGTCCTCCATGTCCTGACACTGGCTGCTCTGGGCGTACTTGAGGAACTTGAAACTCATCTTGTCGTAGCCCTGATCCTGTAGGGCCTTCACAGCGCCCAGCATCACACCAATGGGGTGGCGCCCGCATATCGTGTTATTGTACTTGCGCAAGTACTCAGTGAAGGATTGCGGACTGAGGCTCTCAATAATGTCCATGCCCTGCTTATCCAGCTTCTCGATGGACTTGTGGATGGCGCCGCAGGATCGGTCATAGTACGTGTAGCTGAAGCGCTGGCCCCAGTGGCAAAAGTCGGAGGATATCACAAACAGGTTGGTGGGGTCCATTAGGTAAGGGGACAGCAGGCTACCGTACTGAGCCTCCTGCTCGGGATTGAGCGAACCCACCAGGATAGGCACAATGGTGAACTGGTCCTTGTAGCTGGAGAAAAAATTGCATTTTATTAGATTATAATGTTTTAGCAAACACCAAATGTAACTTACTCCTCCATCACTTTAGCTATGTAAGGCAGATGCATCTCAATGGAGTGCTCATCTTCGTCAGTTTTCATGTCCATCCAAGAAAACTGTCCAGTCTTCTCCAGCTCAGCGTTGACTAAAATCAATCAGTAATTAAATTAAAAGTCAGGTATCCTGGTACCCTCAACAATCATACTCTGAGTATCAATTTTGAGATCGTAGAGGGGAGTCCTGTATTTCTTCGCCACGGATAAGGCACAGCCACGAAGGCGCACGTGATGCGAGGGACCCAGAATGAAGATTCGCTTTCTGCAAGCAAATGTTCAATTGTCTTGGTTGAAACCTATAATTTGAAGTCCTTACACGACAACAGGGCTAACTTGGCGATAGGCGAACGCACCGCAGGCACCACAGTACGTATATCCGGCGTGTCTGGGGAATTTTACAAAATACTATAAGGATTTCAGCAGGAATTTGGTAAAAACTTACGGAGCAATAATGGCGCGAGCCGGTCCATGGGAGAGATCCGCGGCCCCCAACCAGCGGTCCAACTGTCTAGAGAGCTCAGTGCCTGCAAAACAAGATTTACCCATTTCTTAGTAATTGTTATTTAAACTTGTAAATTTCTATAAAACAAGTTATAATATAAACAACTTTTAATATGCCAACATAGTTGGCATTGCGTTGCCTAGCAGCAAGAAACAAAAGATATCAACAGTTCTATTAGACTTTTACTGAATCGACTTAATACAGCAGCAATCTAAGTTATTAAATACTGATTAAAATTTTAGTAGTTTCAGCCATGGAAAATGATAAGGAAAAACACAGCGATGAGCTCATGAATCGCATACGGAATGAGCTGACAGCCATTATATCGCAGGAGTAAGTTTCAAATACATAATACATAATAATTGTACAAAATACTATTATATTATATATCTTCATCTCATCTTAATGTAGTCAATAATCATTTTTTTCTTTGTACAACAGGGCAACAGATGATTCCGCAAGAGAGATATCAAATGAGCTACTCTTAAGTCCCAATCCACTGCCCATTTTCGGGCAAATCAGGAAGAGTAGAACCGCAAAAGCGGGGAATTCGAAGAAGAAGGTGGGCAAGCCGTCATCCGCAGGCAGTGGCAAGAGTTCCTCGGCGGTAAGCGGTTCGTCTGAAAATCGGATGGCGGGTGGAGATGGCCAAAAAAAGGATACGGATCCGACTTCCAGTTCCTCCAGTTTTTCGCTGAAATCAGGATACGAGGGTCCGCCCAAGGATGCCAAAGGCCGTGCCGAGTTCATGGAATCTCACGGGGCCAAGAGCATCGACGACGATGTGCAGAAGATGCAGTTGGAGCTCAAGCAGAGCTACGAGCTCTTCCAGGGCATTGGCGAGAAGTTCGAGTCGGTTAGCTTCACGGGCTTAAAGAACCGCATCCGGGACTTGCAGCTGAACGACTCCAACAACGAGATGGGCAAGGCGACGACCGCTGAGCTGCAGAAGATGTTCGACCAGCGCTATCTGCAGAATCGGCTGGATAAGATAACCACGGATGCCACGCAGGGATTTCGCCGGCATCCCGGTGAGTTCGGGGACATTCCGGAGCTGAGCACCTTCTTCCAGGCGTGCACCCAGCTGGAGCACGGCTTGGATGCACTGCGTCAGCAGCGACGGCGCAACAGCGAGCTGGAGAAGCGCCTGTGCTGGGCCACCGAGATTGCCTACGATCGCATGGACGAGATTCGCAATGCGGTGGGCTCTGATCCGGAAAAGAACTTCTGATTCGCCAATTACTTGGTTATTGAAGATATGTGTAGTTATTTTATGGTTCATCCTAAAGTTCAATACCCGACTCACTCACACACCCAGGTGTAAAACATATATGTATATCCCCCACACCCACACGGTGCAATTGCAATTGATTGTGTTATCTTTCTTATGGATGGGTGATTACTCACCCGAATCGGTGTACCAGCTGCCTGCGTGGGTTGCTCTTCTGGCCGACATGTTGGTGCGAGATCCCTAATCGGTATGTTTAGTCAGATAGTGCAATTTACTGGCAGTTACTTGTAGAAAAAACCCCGTTTCTTTGTTATTGGTAGGGATGTCGATATCAATATATCGATATTTTTGCAGAAAAAAAATATTTATATCGTGATATTTTTTAGCCAAATATCACCATATCGATACTTTATTTTTCGATATTATTTGATATTTGCATATCTTTCACCAATTCAACAGTTTAAGAATCCCCTCTGTATATTTTATAAGTTGTTCTTTTTTCAGAATTATTTTTTAAAAAACTTAGAGATGCTTTAATTTTAAATATTCACTTTCATATCCGTACACTTTAAATTGAGTCTCTTGGGTATTCGAGATTTCAAAAAGCTGTGATAAATTGACAAAATTGATTACCAATTTTTTTTTATAAGAAATACTAAATATTTCCTTACTACATTTGTAATTACTTTTTACCCGCATAAACGAAAGAAAATTATTCGATACACCTGAAATACTCGAAAGGCCGAATTCGTAAATTTTAATCGAGTTTCGCCACCATTATTTCCTATATCCAGGTATTTTTGCAGTGTGACCCTGCGCGCACCGCGGTGTTTCGGCACAACCGTTCCGCGGTCACTCTGCCCGCATAGCGTCATTGCTTTTTTGCTGTACTAAAACCTAAAAATCCGCCGTGTTCGTATTCCGCCATTTTGAAAGCTGCGAGTGGAATTTGGACGCGTTGCTGGTAAATTAATTGTGGGAAAACTGTCCGAAAAGTGCAGAAAATTTGTGAAAAGTGGTCGGCGACGGCGTGTGAACCCCGCCGCCAAGTGTTTGCCCCCGAAAATGGTGTGTGGCCGCGTTTTTGGCACGTGAATTTCAGTCCAATTGTGAACTCGCAAAAAGAAAAGAAAAGAGAAAGAAAAAACCGACGCCGCCGTCGCCGCCGCCACAAAGGAATAGGCGAATAAGCGAGAGAAAAGGCAAAGGCGAGAGAAAAGAAAATCAAATTGTGCGCCGCTGATTGCGTTTCAGCAATTTAATAATACTAAAATCCACGGCAGCGGCGATTTTTCCACGGATTACACTATATATTTCCATTTACTGTCTTTCTGTTTGCAACGAGTGTGCGCCTGTGCCTGTGTGTGCGAGTGTGCGATAAACGTGTACAAGAAAAATTTAAACGTGCAGAATTCTGATGAATTTTAAAGCGGAACTACTTTACATGTATAGGTGGAATATATGTATGTTTGTGTGTTTTCAGAGTGGGTGCACGCACACTTGGCCAAGTATTGTTGCGGTTTAATGCAAAGTTGAGTGCGTGAGTGTGAGTGAGTGAGCAAGTGAGCAACGCCTGCCATATTCTATGCAAAACATAAATAAAATTGTGCAATAATTTCCCCACACACAAACACACACAGCCACAGATACATACAATCTCTCTTTGAAATATGTGTTTTTTTTATTTTGCGCCCGCCTAGTGACAATACACACGCAAGGTTCACTGCGCAACGCCCCCTGCCCCCCTTTTCTACACCACCCCCTTTTGCCCACGCCACTGCAACATGCTGTCTCATCGTTGTTGTTTTGCCGCCGCCACATTTGGTGCGAAAGAGAGGGGGAGAGAGCGGCCGAAAGCAACGAGTTTGAAAACCAACTAAAGCCTCATGTTGACACATTTCAACCGGAGTTTTCGTTCTTTCGCTCGGATTAAAAAGCCTTTAAAGGGTGAAAGTGCTGCTTATCGCTTTGGCGTTTCTTCTCCGCGAGTCGAAGCTTTAAAGTTTATAAATTGTTTTCTTTTTTGCTCGCATATTTATTGGAAATTACAAGCGCACAAACACACACACATGCGGCTACCGTTGGAATTGCGTTGCATTTGTGTGCGTGTGTTTATGCCGATTGAAATACACAAAATGCCAAGTGAAAAAGTTTGATAAAGTTGCGAATGTCCATTCAAATTGACGCTTGTTTCTAGTTTTATTACACATTTTTGCGCTTGTCTTGTTTTTGTCGTTGCTTCTTCTCTCTCTTTTTTCGTTCGCCCTTTTACTGTTCGACGTGCCTGTACCCATCACACAAACACATACAGGCCAGAAACACACGCACACATGAAGAGGCAGACAGACAAGCAACTCTGGGCTCCCCCGCCCCCTCCCTACCCCCACCCACTCGCATTTGCAACGGGAATGTTGTTGGTGTTGCTCTGCAGTACTCAAAACTCCGGAGAGGATTACAAATGGTGTTTTTGTTTTTGCCAAAACGGAAATACAGACAAACTTCTGCAACATAAAGAGTTCAAGTTATATGGACGGTTATTTATTTAGTTTTTTTCCCCTGAAACTTTTTGCGCACTTTTGGGTAATCAAAATAATTTAAGGTCCTTTGGAAGCGGGAGTAATTGAAATTATTTAAAGAGTACTTCAGAATTGCCCTAAATAATGTTGTCAAGTAATTGAATTGGTGTTTATAATGAATTTATGATGATTCTGTTTGTTATTTTAGTTTGTTTGCTGAAATTCCTGTTTTCCTGTCTTGAATGTAATCTTTATTGATTATTAGGATACTTACTTATGTTGTAACAATACATATATTTATGTTGTAGAGGGTTTAGAAAACTGGGTTTGATTTACAAACGATTTATGGTAAAACAAGAGAGAACGCTATAGTCGGGTGCCCCGACAATCAGATACCCGTTACTCAGGTAAAGGGAGTGCGAGGGAGATGGAGATAGAAACTTTGAACACGCATAACTTTTTAACGAATGGTCCGATTTGAAAAATTTCTTCTACATTTCGATAGGTATTGATAAACACAATAAAACTGCATTTTTACTTTTCCGAAATATTGAAATTTTTAAAATCGTATATAAGCGATTGTGGGCGTTAGAGGGGGCGTGGCACCCTTTTGAAACAAACTTGCGCTGCGTAGGAACTCCTAGAATCTGCATGCAAAACGCCAATCTTCTAGCTTTTATAGTTTCCGAGATCTCAGCGTTCAAACAGACAGACAGACGGACAGACAGACGGACAGACAGACGGACAGACGGACATGGCTAGATCGACTCGGCTAGTGATCCTGATCAAGAATATATATACTTTATGGGGTCGGAAACGCTTCCTTCTAGCTGTTACATACTTTTGCACGAATACAATATACCCTTTTACTCTACGAGTAACGGGTATAAAAATTTAACAAGTCAAGTAACTAAAAATGAGCTAATAATAAAATCAAAGAAATTTTCAACATAAAACATTTTATTTACTGAATTTCAGAAAGGTTGTTCAAGAACCTTTTAAAGAATTCGTATCTCCCTTCTCATTTCTTGTCTTGCTACGTCAGCCACACCGAGCAAATAGAATGGATAGAAATATGGAAATATATTGCAGAGACCCCTTTTCTCGTATCCACTTGAATATTTGCATTGCCATGGAATTTTATATGTAGTCCATCGATAACTGTACACATTGCTGAATTTGTTGTTACTCGTTTTTTGGCGCAACAACATTTTCCATTGCCTGTTGTCACTGCCCTTTTTTGGGCAATAATAAATTTGATTGTGTATGGCTGCCCCCGCCCACTCTAACCGTTATTTATTGCCAATGCCAGGCAATACCACCCACCACCCCATTGCCTAAACCTCCCACGCCCCCTTATCACTTTGATGCTCTGTGTTTTTGCGCAATGTTTGTTGTTTTGTGTTTGTTGCCGACTGCGCGCGTGAAAAAATGCACACCTGCCCAAAGAATTTCACACTTTGTGGTGAGCGCGGGGAAAAACAAAGCGAAAGCAGCCACCGAAATAGCAGCAAAACGTTTAAATTTAAATATAAGTCTGTGAAACTAAAATTCGGGCAAAAAAACAATGGCAGCCATGTGAGCTGTGCCTTGTTTCCCCATTTCGCTCGATCTGAAGAATAAATACAACCAATTCTGGCAAGCCAAGGGTTTAATACTCTTATAGTTCATTCGATTTATAAGGTCTTCATATAGGTCTTCAACAAAAGATGTTTAAAGTCAATCATTCAGTGTCTTAAAAATGTTATTTGTTAATCATGTCTTTATAGCCGACAAACCCAGCACTATAATTATTATCCCCTACGTAAGCGTATTTCAAATGAAAACAGACAACACACTTTCAGATGGCTCAGCCAAAATCCGTCTAACCGAACAGATATAGATATAGCATAGCCATAATAATAGCAAGAGCAGCCACAACGCAACATCAGCAATTCGTAAGCGTGCGAGGGCAATATACACGTATATAAGTTGTATTTCATTTGATTTTTTCCCACTTCTGGTCACTTGCCACTCGCTATGCTAGCTTGCAGTTTTTCAATTTGCGTCATTCGCAGACCGCGCACCACCAATCAATATTATAGAAAAAAAAACAAGTGGGAAAAACGAGAAAAACGCGAGGGAAAACAATGAGAAAGCAACGCAGAATGACAAATACAGACAAGTAAAAACATTGGCCAATGTCAGGCAAACAGTTTAAGTGGTTTCTTTTGGTAGTACAGTAAATATCGTCGCTTAAATTATTGCTGAAGGTCCAAACGTAATCGCTTTATCTGCACTTTTTATGGCAGTGCAGTAAATATCACCGGCAATTATCGTTTTGGAATTTTACTTGGCCAAGTGTGTTTGGTTAATTGAGGTCTGGATCTCTATCCATTTATTAGTGTTAACCAATAACCGACTAATCGGTAGAATAATCTGATTTGAACAATTTTTTAGTGATTTTGTAGACTATCAGGAGTTTTGTGTAGACTTTCTAGAATGCTTATAAAAACGTTTTGTTTTGTGTTTTTGTAAAAAATTGATGAACAAATTCTTTAAAATGAACTAGTTTGATTTCGATTTGCTTTTTATAGTTTTATAGTTTCTCGCCGAATAATTTATAAAAGCAATATTTGTTGCAGATATTTAGCAATGCTTATTTTTTTCTCTTTAAGGATTTTCGAATTTGAAACTAGTTTGAAAGAGTATATTTTCAAGATGTATATAGCAAAAAATTCATTCAAAGCGAATTTAGTGATGGCAACTGCATTATTTGAAAATGATTTATGATGTAAGGCCCATGAATCAAATTCTCACAACTTTCGCCATTCGGCCTTAAAAATCGCAATAGCGAGAGCAATAAAATTGTGGCATTAATATCATCAATATTTGTATTTTCTGTTAACCACGAGACTTTTGGCGTCATCATCTTAAAAGCCGGCTTTAAATGCATATGCATGAAACAGAAAGCAGAAATGAAAACCGGTAGGAGGGGGCGGTGGCGGGTGGAAAAGCGCGGGAACGCAACGTTACGACCAAACGGCATCCGTTAATTCAGGCAAAAAACAAGTTACGAGCACCGACTTAAAGTTGAAAAATCACTGGCAGTCGTCGCAATAACGACGCATGAGCAGTTGCACTTTGAATTTTCCAGTTGCAGTTGCGATGGTTTCCTACCCCTTGAATTTCCACCTCAATTTTCCCCCAGCATCTCTGCTCTGCTGCTGCTGCTGCTGGGCTTTAAAAGTTGCCCACAAATGCGCATGACTTATTTAAACGTGTTTTAAGCAGTCGCACACACACACACAGTAAGCCAGCAAACAATTTAAGCGAACATGGCTTTTCCTGCTTGAATTTGTGGCAAAAAAATGAAACAGAAACAGAAAAAGAGGCAGCAAATAAATAAAAATAAAATCGAATGAAAAAAGCCAGCCATTGAGTTTGCCAGCGGCTCTTTAGCGCTGACTTTCCTCTTTTGCCGCCACTCTGTTATCGTCTGCCTCGTTTCATGTTGATAAACCGGTTTTTCGCTTTGGCTTGGTTTGGTTTGGTTTGTTGCTGTGCCGCCTGCTGCTGTCCCCTGTCCATAAAAAGATATGTACGCGGCCATCGTCATCGGTGCCGGAGTTACTGCTCTTTCAGTCGGACAGTGCTGCCTGAGTTTTAAAGCCAGCCACAGTTACTGCTCTACAATTTTTATTAAAGAAAATTATAATACTCAATTTGTAATAACAGCTAAAGCTTATGAGATAGAGTTTTGTGACAAAGGGACAAATCATTAGTTTTTCTATATTACACCCAGTTATTAAGTTTCATATCGATCGGTCAATAATTATATCCTCAATAGCGATTTTAGTTAAGTCGAATATACTGCGAAATTGATGTTTAGTATTCGGAAATTACCACTACACTTATTATAGAAACACGAGTCCATTTTGCAGTAAATTTTCTAGAATTAAACAAAACTTCAATACTAAACTTAAAATCGTGCTAAAGAGCTTGGATTTATTGGGTTACAAGCAGGTCTTTTCATCTTATAAATAAGCAGAACCGTCAGTAAACCAGCCAAACTGGCTGCTCTGGTGCCAAATGTGGCCGGCTTGTTTGTTAGACAGCCGGCGGCTAGTCGGTTTGTACGGTAGAATCAGAATCGGAATCCGAATGGGAATCGGAATCATCGGGCCACCGGACTCAGGTAGCAGCGCGTCACACTCGGAATGAATGTATCTGTTAGATACGCGGCCACGACTTACTGTACACTCTGGCGCTAGTTGTGATTTATAATGGCTCGCTGGATGTGATTTTCTGCTCGCTGCATTATATGCTTTGATTTGATATTTATTCCTATTCACTGCCCGCGGGCATCAACAGGTTTTCTCGGTAGAGATTCGGTGGTTTCGCAAAGGCGAGTCGTCGGGTGAAAAGTGCCTCTCCCGCAGGCGTGGGCGCTCGCACACTGCGAATGCCACATCCTGTGGCAACTTCGGGCATTCACAAAAAAAAAAAAAAAGGAAAAAACAAAAAAAGGCAAGCTGAAGTGAAACTGGTTTCTTGGCGCGCTTTAAACACTCTTAACTGACATTTTCCATTTCGACTGTGTTTCGAAAGAGTTTGTCTTTCTGCCGCCAAGTTGTGCAAAAGTGTAACTTGAGCGAAGAATTAGCTTCAGTAGAAGCAACCAATAATGTTCCTTTTGTGTAAATAATATGTGAGTGAATTACAACCTTATTACGTGGATCACCACGTCAGTAAAGTTCCAGAAAGGCCTTATCTACAACATTCCCTAAATCCAAAAATATTACTTTTTAAATAATTCTCATACTGCTATCGGCAGTTCAGTTCAGATAAAGCTGGTTTATATTATAATGGTCATCGTACCACAAAATAAAATATGTTCTCGAACACTTTCATATTGTAATCATAAAGCGGAGTTGGAAGAAAGCTCGTGCCTTCAGTAAAGTGGATTAACATATTCAAGTGAATTCCCAATAAGTGCAGTGAATCACTCATTTTGAGCCGGTTATCCACGCAGATAATCTCTGCAAAATATAGTTCCGAGTAAACAAATGCGAATCAAAAATCCACAGCCACATGAGAGCTACAAATTCTGGGCATAGAGAAATTGCTTGAAAATTAACAAAGCGTTGCGCCCACTTGACTTTGGCTATTCACTTGATAAATATATATATGTATTGTGTATTGTATGGCATGGCATGGTATAGTACCAGGCATAGGGAGGGGTTGGAGAGGTTCTGGGGTGATGTGATTGTGCTGGGATATTTTTTTTCCATTGCCCGATGTCATAATTGCGTTGCTTATTTTTGTATTTCTGTATTTTGGCTTGCGATTTTGCGAACGTTCGCTCGAGCGTTATTCCCCCCGCAGTATCTGTGCAAGTTTTTTTTTTCTTTCTTTTTGCTATTATTATTGTAGTCTCGTCGGTTGCCGCATTTAAACGTATTTCATACTTTTGCACAATACGTGACACATGGCTGATGGGAAGTGTCCGATGGAGGAAGCGGAGAGTCTCGGGACGGGGCAGATGTGTGTCTAAACATAGCCTATAGCCTATAGAGGCAGTCATTGACGGCTTATCACCGCAGATACACGCACAGAAAATATATACCAGTATATAGAAATATATCTGTGCTGTCAGAGTGTTTGTTATTGTTCCGATTTGCTTCTCTTATCAGCGCTGCGAAGTGAATCTCCGCTTGTATATAAAAAAAACTATAAGAGCGCCAACCCAGCAATTCATGCGATATATATTTCGTATTTGGGTTCGGACTATAACTGTCGCTTTAAGTAATTTCATGTGATCGCTACAATTATCATTTTATTGATAGCCACTCACTCAGCTGTTTGCTTACCCTCCTATAAATACGATAGTCATCCTAATTATTAGTGGCGATAAGTAGAACAAGTTTTGGAAATTTGCCTAATGCTTTGGCTTATCACTAAATAATATAAACTATATATTTCGTATTTGGGTTCGGACTATAACTGTCGCTTTAAGTAATTTCATGTGATCGCTACAATTATCATTTTATTGATAGCCACTCACTCAGCTGTTTGCTTACCCTCCTATAAATACGATAGTCATCCTAATTATTAGTGGCGATAAGTAGAACAAGTTTTGGAAATTTGCCTAATGCTTTGGCTTATCACTAAATAATATCATTAGTGGTTAAAGTACGATGATTAGTTTTCAATGTATACGAAAAATATCATTTGAGCTCTTTATAAGGGAGTAAAGTAGAACGATTTGCTGATTAGTTAGTAATCCCTAAATTAAATCAAAAGTTGGTAGGTAAAACTACTCACCTATCGTCAGTTAGAGCTATCTGAAAAGTATTATAGTCATCTATTCCTATGCAAACTCTCTGGATGTTCAGACCATCTTATAGATGTTCACACTCACCTGAAGCCCTTCATATATATCGGTCACATTGCCATCACGCCGAGCTGAAAGCCCACCATCCATTGCCCCCACGCCGTTCCACGACGTCAGATAACCAAGAAGTGTCGGGGTGATAAGATAAGGCGGGCTACTACACGTAATCCGTATCCACTCGGTGACAAACCAGATGTGTGGGTACAGTACCTTGCTCTTCTGGGTTCTCGAGACCCATTCTTGTGTCTAATCAACCGTCCGATAAGTTTAGTTGGATTTCGGAGCTGTAGGGGGCTTTCGGACCCTGTGACGAAGTGTATTCAAGCCAGCTGGCCAACAAGAAACGCCCTTTCATGCTATCACACAATCGAAAGGGGGCACTTCAGACAGGGAACCCGGGTACTGGCCATTCCGCTCCAGTCGATTTCGATGGTCGCATGTGAACAGCGTTAAATTTCTATGTTTCTGCAATGACACCTCCCCCAAATCCCACTCCCAGTCCCAATCCCCACCCCTTTGCGCCTAAGCCACTCAATGAGGAGGGAAAGGGAAAAAGAGGGCAGCGATGTGAGTGCGGCAATAACGTAGCTTTATCGCTGATGTTGGCGAAATCCAAACGAAACTTGTCATCAGCCGAATTTTGCTGACATGAGCTGTTTTTTTATATTTTGGTTTTTTTGTTTCTACATCACATTTCATGTTTTCCATTTAATTTATATGTTATGTGTTTTTGTTGCTTTCATTTCAGGATTCTCGATTTCAATATGAAGCGCCAAAAATGATTGCAGCGTTTGCATCGTAGTCTTGAAAAGGTTTTTTTCATTGATTTAATTAGAGCCACCGAAAGCGGTTGGCCAGCCAGAAACAGGAGCGACCAGGGATAAATAGATTCCTCACCAGCCTGCGCCCAGCGCCCTCTTAACACGGTAACCACTGACAGAGAATCAAAAGGAACCACAGCCGCCGGAAAAGGCCATAAGTTTTATTACGACGACGACGACGACGAGCAGAGGATAGCAGACAGATACAGAAACAGCGAAATGGACAAAAATCTGATGATGCCGAAGCGTTCGCGCATCGATGTCAAGGGCAGTTTTGCCAACGGACCGCTGCAAGCACGCCCATTGGTGGCCCTGCTCGATGGACGCGATTGCTCCATCGAGATGCCCATCCTGAAGGATGTGGCCACGGTGGCCTTCTGCGATGCACAGAGCACCTCCGAAATACACGAGAAGGTTAGTCTATACTTATTCTGATTCCATCATTTGCTTAACACTCTAATAATTGGATTTTCTTCAACCCGTTCTCAGGTTCTCAACGAGGCAGTGGGAGCTCTGATGTGGCACACCATTATTTTGACAAAGGAGGATCTTGAGAAGTTCAAAGCTTTACGCATTATCGTGCGCATCGGCAGCGGCACAGACAACATCGACGTGAAGGCGGCGGGCGAACTGGGCATCGCAGTGTGCAACGTTCCCGGCTATGGAGTCGAGGAGGTGGCGGACACGACAATGTGCCTGATCCTCAACCTTTACCGGCGGACGTATTGGCTAGCGAACATGGTGCGCGAGGGCAAAAAGTTCACTGGACCCGAGCAAGTGCGGGAGGCAGCGCATGTAAGTGGTTGGCAAGTTAGGAACATGAGAAAAATAGTTTGTTATCGGCTTTTAGGAACTCCCTCGCTTTTAAACTAGACATGCTTATCTAGGCATTCTTAAATGCTTTGACAGCCCCCAGCCCCCAGAACCTTCCTCGATAGCAATAATTTGCTTGCCTAAAATTAGTTGATTTTACTTATGCAAGTGTCCAGATATCACGTATGTTTTTTAGTTTAACCTTTTGATAAGTTGATAATACAATTGTAAACTGTCACCGTGACATTCGTTCAACTTCAGTTTTAGGAAACACAGTCTTTAGTATTAATTAAATATTGATAAAGCTCATTATTTTTCATCATGCACTTGGATTTACTGTAAAGCTTTTAAAATTCAATGGCTTAAACCCGTATACAAATTGGTTCATCAAATTCAAATGCAAATTGTGTTCAAAAATAGTATTTGCATATAAGCAAGCTCTACAGCTACTCGGTAAACACACAAATCGGTGGTGATGTAGAATATGTGCATATCAGCGGCATTAACATTTAATCGATATATACGTACTTTCTTCTACTCCTTTAAATGCATCTAACTGGAACACCATCTGTTCATTTTCTCTCCACAGGGCTGTGCACGCATCCGCGGCGACACCTTGGGCCTGGTGGGACTGGGCCGCATCGGAAGCGCCGTGGCCCTGCGGGCAAAGGCGTTCGGCTTCAACGTCATCTTCTACGATCCCTACCTGCCCGACGGCATCGACAAGTCGCTGGGCCTCACTCGCGTCTACACGCTGCAGGACCTGCTTTTCCAGTCCGATTGCGTCTCACTGCATTGCACGCTCAATGAGCACAACCATCATTTAATCAATGAATTCACAATTAAACAGGTGAGTAAGAGTTTTCTATCTCAGACCTGGAAGCAAATTAGTAGTGATGTATTTCACGAGATATAATAATGTTTCTGAAGAGATATCAATCAAATCGAAAACTTGATTATAAGTTCTTAACAAACGTGTTTTTTTATTAACAAATTATTAAGCCTTTGAGTACATCACAGTAATTTCTTTATAAATGTTTGATCTATTATTCCGTTGCTTTAATAAATGAATAAGCTCCTAATGAGCTAGTTTATAATATATTTACTAATAATATTGTTCGATTTTAGATGCGACCTGGTGCATTTCTGGTGAACACCGCCCGGGGCGGTCTGGTTGATGACGAGACCCTGGCGTTGGCGCTGAAGCAGGGAAGGATAAGAGCTGCAGCCCTGGACGTTCACGAAAACGAACCTTACAATGTATTTCAAGTAAGAGATTGTTGTAAAACGAGACATTTTACGCAATCTGAGTTGGCGCCGCACCCACGTTGGCTATTGATCGCGACTAACCGGTGTTCTTTTGGCTTTTAGGGCGCACTGAAGGATGCCCCCAATTTGATTTGCACACCGCACGCCGCCTTCTTCAGCGACGCGTCCGCCACGGAGCTGCGCGAAATGGCAGCCACCGAGATCCGGCGGGCGATCGTCGGCAATATTCCAGACGTGCTGAGGAACTGCGTCAACAAGGAGTACTTCATGCGCACGCCGCCTGCCGCTGCCGCCGGGGGCGTGGCGGCGGCTGTTTATCCCGAAGGTAAACTACAAATGATATCAAATCAAGAAAAGTAGAGAGACAGAGACAGGCGAGCGAGGGAGCGTTAAGTAAAACAAAACAAAATGAAACAAACAAAACAAAAAAAAAGAACATAAGAAATCAACCAACAAAATCCAAGCAAAAATACAGTACCAGAAATCGTTTAAACACACATACTTTACACACACACACACTCACACCATCCATGATACACCCACACAAGCACACGCACACGCACACAGATGTAGCAAGCATCCAAAACATACTTCTATTCTTTCTCTGACTCATTCGAAAGTATATATATAGACGACGGGAGTGGAGCGCGCCAGAGAGAGTATATAACATTTGAAGCAAGATTCAAGAACACACACGCTATAAGAGTTGATATATAAGTTACACAGTTTAAGCTATACAAATATATAGATCTATATATATACACACATATATATATATTTATATATATAGTGGCTAAGCGCTGCACCAAGATCAGAATGTTTGACGTCGATGAGGAGGATTAGAACGCAGCCGATGTTGGCCAAAAGTTACGTTTATTCAATATGTGTATCTGTGTATGTATATGCATTGTTTTGGCTCTACGAAAACGCTCTAGAAAACGCTTTGAAAAACCGAACCTCTAAGATATGTTTAGAGAGCTTTCACCGAGTTTCCAAACTCCTTCGCAAATACATATTTGAATTTAGCTAGAGAAGAGCTTCAAATCTGATTCAAAATTCAGCGTTTACATGTGGCCAATTATCTTCACTTTAGTCTACAACAATTACGTGCATATATAGTGACATAGTGAATATACATATAAATGAATAAGTTTCAAGATAATTTACACATGAAAACAAGGTGAAAGTAAACAATATGATGGATTATTGTTGTTGATGTTTCGCGACCTCCCTTCATCCCTCCCAAAAAAACCCTCACAAGTATCCGGCTTTAACTTTAACAGAAACTAGAAACAATCAGCGGAAAGTATGTAAAGTAATTATGTTCAGTGTATTTAGCCATGTATTCAATGTATTTACAAATTAATATTATTATGCAAAACCAAGCAAATGATTCCATATATACGAGTAACTCCCCACGTCAAAACATTTTGTAAGCTTAAGAATAAAATTGGTTACCTTATTTTGCTCCATTCATTGCTGACTTTCAATTGTTAAATGGTTCGATTAAGATAAAAGAACATACCCCCGAGGACATCGTGTTTAACTGAAATTACTATTCTGTTGCTCAAGCTCTGCTCTATATTACAAAATGATCTCATCATTCAAGTTTATTTTCGCCTTACGTACATTCTTGTATTTTCGATTGGCTACAACAAACAAACAAACAGCGAGAAAGTGAATAATTAAAACTATATATATTAAATAGATGACAACTCGGCGCGTTAGATTCAACCACATCTATAAATAGAAAGAAGAAAACTACAATTAAATTAAAGCATAGTCTATGTACATTTAAAATATAACAGAAATTATATTAAAGCAACCCAGAAAAAACTAAAAATGCTAAAAGAAAACAAAAAAAGATAATACATGTAATATTAATGAACCTAGATTTACCTTAACGATAAAACGGCAGCTGAACGACGATGATAACAAGCATATAAATCGTCAGCGAGCGGCACATTAAACATTGTTAGCGTGTAAATTGTAATTTTATTTAACGAGAATATATATTTACATGTAAACGGAAGTGCGCAACAATTGTAAGACTATCATTTTGTACAATTTTGCAATTTAAGTTTAGAAACGAAAAGCTTCAAGCAGTTTGGATGAATCTATCCTTCTTCTCTCCTATTTTTTATTTATCTAACTATCTAAAGTCTATCCGATAACGCTCAAGAACATCCCCGATCCGATCCTTTTATCCCGATTTTTTTTATTGATTGTAAAACTACTTCTATAGGGACAAACTTTTTTTTGTAATATTTCAAACATTTACAAGCACAAAGCATACACGCATACACACACAACATAGACACACATACAGAGCAGTATACTCACACATCAAACACACACCCACGCACACACACGCGATCCTATATAGCAAGCTGCAACAACAAATGAGCAAAGTAAAACATAAATAAGCATAAGCGTAAAAGTAAAAGTAAAAAGTAAACGTAAACAAGTAAAAGTAATGAGTAATGAGACAAAAGAATAAAATACTGTTATTTTGTAATGTATAAAAGGATATTTTTAATAACTGTGAAAGCTAAATAAAATTAAAAGCGTAACAATTGACGATATGAAGCAACAAAAACGAAACGAAACAAAGCAAAAAGTTGAGACGGATAAGTTGATTTGATGAAAACCAAGAAAACCTTTCCAGAAAAAAACCACAAAAAAAACAAAAGATAAAAACAAATAAAACAAAATCTTTAATGAACCCATTATTGTTTTAACTTGCCAATTGGAAGCTGTCAAATTGTTGTCCTCCTTTTTTATGTGTGGCAGTGTTTGTTTGCAAGCAGACTGTTTGAAATGTTATTTTCCCGCCTAAATGTATATAATCCTGGGATGATGGCATCATTGTGAGCGACAGCAGAGCAGAGAGCACAATTAAGATTAAAGTAACACGCCCCGGCGAAAGTCAGTAATGAATGGAAACGCTGGTAGCCGTATTCGTATCCGTATCCGTATCCCCCCGTAGCCTTAGCCAATTTGTATCTAGCTCTAAGGAACGGAAGGCCCCGAGATTCGTATACCGTATACACCAGGGGCAAAGCAAAGCGCCTGTTCCTCTTAAATCATTGCATCACTAATACCAAACCAATCCAATCCAAGACTTCTTTCATATTTGTATAGTCAGTCGCCTGATTACACAGACTCGGCAAATTCAGAACCTCAGAACCCGATAAAACACATAATACCAACCAACCAACCAACCAAACAGCAACATTTCATAATCTTTACCTAACTTTCAACTACCAATACCAAATACCAATACCAACCAAATCGAAATACAATCCAGGATTAAATGGCGGCTATTATACAGGCGCACTGCATCACCGGGCACACAGCACCACGCCGCACGATGGCCCCCACAGTACAACCAACCTGGGCAGCACCGTAGGAGGCGGACCGACGACAGTCGCTCAAGCTGCCGCTGCAGCCGTGGCCGCTGCGGCAGCCGCCGCCGCCCTCCTGCCGTCGCCGGTTCCGCCGCACTTGTCGCCCCAGGTCGGTGGATTGCCACTTGGAATTGTGAGTAGCCAATCGGTAGGTAGTCCAAACAAAAAAACCTCTGTTGTCTTGTGTTTGTGTGTGTTGTTTGCCAAAAACGTTTGCCATTTATTACCAAACCATTTTGCCCATTTAGCATTTTGCTATAGCAGCTAGCCAAGCTGCGAGATTCATCAGAGTCAATCTGTTGTTGTGGTAATAGTGTGCGTGGTTCTCCCAGCTCTAGTCCGTGTTTGTTGCTAGTTAGTCTCGTAGTTGAGTGTTGGCTAGGCTAGGGCTCTTTTGCTCACCGTGTGTGCTCACGTTGGACCGAGTTGCTAATCCTTGACCCCCTCTTGCTTTTAGCCCCTGAGTGCGCCCGACCCTAATAATCATCTGTCATCGAGCATAAAAACGGAGGTGAAGGCCGAGTCAACGGAGGCGCCGTAGGCATCTGCTGTCCACAAGTGGCCGGAGCCGGAGCTGGAGAGCTGGAGTTGATGATGGCAACGGGCAGAGGCGCAATGGAGTCCAGCACAACAACTGGCCAAGGGATGGCGGCGAAGGATGAGGAGGAGGCGAAGGCGGAGGAGGAAGCGTAGTAGTCCCCACGGATCAAATGAAAAGCAAACACCCAGGAGCAGTCCCTAAGGATTAAATATAGAAGATAAAACCCCCAGCAGTAGTCATCATCTGTCTGTCTGTGAAATGTGTGGAGTCCCGTGTATCCGTGCTGTTGTTCTTTTGTTCCGGTTGTAAAACGGATTCGTTGCGCGCCTGTGCCAGCGCTTGATTTGAATTTTTCCAAGTTTCTATGTTTTAATTTAAAATACAATACATATTTGCATTACCAAGCCCCAAACCCCTTAAACAAACAAAATAAAACAATACAACATAATTAAACAACGCAGGAAAACAAGGAGGAGGAGGAGTTCGATGAGGAGTATAGTTATGATGATCCCCACACACAACACGCCTCAAAATTTACTACATATTTAGACTTTAATTTGTAACTATTTAGATTTTTACAGTTACAATTTAAGATTTTTATTTGTATTGCAGCAAATTGTAAGTGAAAATATGTTACTACATATAAGCGCAAAAACAAATGCAAATGTTGGAAAATTTTAATTACGAGAAACAAACACAATTATGGCATGCAAAAAAAAACAAAAGAAAACATTAGAAACAAAACAAAAGCAACACACAAGAGAGACGTTTAGTGCTAAGATACGTTTAAAGTACATAATAAAAAAAAAACAAAAGAAAAGCGAAAACACCTGTAGTTTAATGGAATTGACACACGCATTTTATCGACTGGAATACATATAGTACATTTATTTGAGTCAGTTACAAACAGAGGCTCGTTTGCTTCGGGTGGTAAGTTCTATTCTAAATGCTACATAACACCATTTACGGATTTGCAAACTGCGCAGCTAATAATGCGTCAAAATACATACAGACTGCCTAAAGTTCGCTTGGTATTCGTATTACTAAAACATTTTTTTACGTTTACAACGCTCAGATATAGTATAGTTATAGGTAATAAAGTACATGTAGGGTTGGTATGTTTCTGTTTTCGTTTTGTAAAATTCCTCTTTTTTCTTTTGTTTAGCATTTAGCATTAGTTATACATTTATAACACACGGCCATTGGAAGGTCCATCACGAATTCCCTCTATTCTGAACAGTACTAGCTAACGTTTAGATTTTCTCTACGGAATGAACAACATCTATGAGTAGGAGTGGAAGATAAAGTAATGCAAATGCAGAGGCGGGTTCTATATGTAGTTCTTCCTGGAATTTACATTGCATTCTCGAGCCTAACACAAGCCAGGCCTGCTAGGAAACCTTGTGTACATACAACATGGAATACGATGCCCTAACTATCCAAAACTTAGTTTCATTTACATGTGGTTCTTTTGGGTAAACAAACAGGTGGACAATAACAATGTGATAAAACCCATGAATAGGTTACCTACGATTCTTATACTTTTTGAAATTCAGATCGAGGCGTTTTCGAACTGTTATAGTAATGTTTGAAAAATATGTAACCGATTTTAGTCTTTTTTAATTATTAAATAAAAGAAAAATGAATTTGAAACGGTAAATGCCCTTAGGCAATTTTCAAAATTCCGACATTTTTAAAGTTTATATTCCGAAGACGCCCGTTTGACTTCTAGAAATTCGGGACTGTTAAAACTAAGATTATGTGTGATGGTCTTTTTTGTTTGTGTTTGGTAGTATCTGTGTATGCAGGTATATACATCCAGGGATATATTTCGTATATAAACGAGTCTATCAAAACATCATTGTACAATAAAATACAATACAACTAATTCGCTTCATCTGCGTACGCCTAAATGTGTAAATCAGCGCAGGGATTCGTTATGTACTAAAAACAAAATCAACAACGTAGCAGACGCAGGGGATACAGTCGCCTCATACTTGGTCCACAGTCCATCTAAAAGAAGCGGGTCAGGCGGGGCCGGAAAAAGCGGAAGGCACCGTAGCATCCCAGCCCAATTAGGCCGTACTTGAGCGTATACTTGCAGACGCGTTGGCCTAGGCTGGCCGGTGGAATTTCGAGAATGGCCGGAATCTTCTTTGGGTCCACAGTGCCCCACATCTTGGCAATGCCATTGGCATGGCCGATGCCCACAACTCCGACCACACGTACAGGACGGATCTGCTGGGCACCTGGCGCCGCCTGAGGCAGTGCAGCCAGTTGCAGCGAGTGGCACAGGAAAAGGTCGCGCTCGCGCACGAAAACATCAGAGAAGGCGGGAAACTCGCCGGCCATCTCCTGCATCAGCTTCTCCAGCAGGTCGCTTTGCTTGCACTCCTCCACTTCCTCGATGCTGATGCTATCGGTGAAGGTGAGGCGCCAGACCAACTTCATCGTCTGCCACAGGGACAACGCACGCAGGGCGCGGTACAGTGTGATGCGGATTGGGCGATCGCCCAGGTGCAGAATGCAGCCAGGCAGTTTGTGGATCTCCTCGAAGGCACGCCGAAACTCTCCGCCCGGTGCCATTCCCAGGTCTTTGGCGATCTGAGCGCTCATTTGCAGCAGCAGGATGAAAAAGATGCCGTTGATATAGCCATGAGTGTGCAGGATTCCGCGAATCTAAAGAGATTATAAATGTGATCAGGTGTTAGTCCCTCAATTCGGATCCTTACCTTGGGAATATTGATGCTCTTGGCCTCTTCCAACAGAGTCTTTTCATCGAGTTTCAGGATGTGTATACGCGACGGACACAGCTCAACCATGACCACATCTGGACGGACATTCCGAATGACCTTAAGGATTAAGGATGATTCCACGTTAGGGCTAGTAAATAATAATTAATACGAGACACTCACAAATGAGACGTCATCCTGCGACTCCTCACTAAAGTGGGCCGTGCCCACTAGGTAGACCTTGCTGCCGAAGGGCGTGTTTAGCAGCGTCACCGTCGAAGGCAGATTCTGTTCGAACTCCTCAATGGTGTCGTAGATTGTGATTTCGCGCTTGGTCTGGGGCGGCTGATCGATGACCGGCACCAGATCCCGCTTTTCGCCATCGCCATCAGCGGCAGCCGAGGCCTCGGCAATGGAGATGTCCAGCTTTTGCTTGCTCGTCTGCAGCAGCGATTCCTTGCGGCGTCTCTTGTCCGCGTTTGCCGTAGTGTCTTTGCTGGGCGACTTCTTCAGAAGGTTCTTTACACTGTCGCCCTCCACCAGCACCACCTTCTCGAGGTCCTCCTCCTTAATCGAGTTATCGTTAATCTCTATAATTGACAGGTTGGGATTATCCGTCTTGAATATTGTCTTGTTGGCCAGCTGCGACTTGGGGTCCACCTCCTCCTGCGAGGTATTTGTGTCGGTGCTCTCAGATTGAATCAGCAGCATGCTGGCATTGAGAGCTGGCGTAGGACTATTGAAAGCTGCCGGCGCCGGGGATCCAAAGGCCTTGAAGACGGCCGATTCATTGCCAAATTCGGCACTGGCTGTTTTGTTGGCCGAATTCAAGGGGCCCAATGGATTTTGGCTCAGTTCGCTGATAAGGCTCTCTGTGGATTGGAATAAAATAAAAATGAGTTTATCAAGATGCAAGTCATGTTTACTGATTTATAACAGAAAATATATATAAATTGTGTATGAATGTAGGGTTTTAAGGAGTGTTTGCCAAATTCTTCAGGGATTTTTCAACAAAAGAAATATAGGAACGAAAATATAAATTATTCCTTTAAGATTTCCTGTTCATATAGCACTTCCAGCTGCTCTAGATATTCCTCTCCGCAACATTGATCTGGACAGTCCGTCAGTAGGAACTGCTTTAAAAGATCGAAACATTTTTGCTTCATGGCCAAAGCATTTCTTTGATGGCTTTCTTCCTGTTTTACCAACTGATTCTCATATTTTTGAATTAGCCTCTGCTTCAGCCTTTTAATTTTCTCGTTAATAGTGGCTTCTAGCGAAGGTTTCTTCTGTTCGTAAGCGTGAATGCACATCTTCTGCACAATTTTCCTTAGCTCATGGTCCAAGGTCCTCAAATGATCTATGAATTTTTCATCGCCTGCAAAGGCCGCAAAGATTTGGGATAACAAATGATTGGGAAAGGTCTCGGGAGTTTGGGATTGCAGACTGGTGCGAGCTGCCACCATTAGGGTTTTCTTTATACCCCTGCTGTAGCTTGACTTGTGGCTACTCTCCAGGTTTAGTTTCCTAAGCTTTTGCTGCTGATGGTTTGTTTGAATTTGCAGGGCAGCGATCTTGAGCTTTAGAGCATTTATCTTGCGTTCGAGGTGGGCATGCTCTTCTTTGAGGTCTTTTTGAAGGTAAAAAGCTCCTGAATCAGATGTTCTGCCGCTGGTTTCGTTGCTAGTATCCTCCAAAAGATCCTCTAGATTGGCGGAATCTGTGAAGGGAGCGCTAAGTCGCTTATTTATGGTTAACTGGTACTCCATTTTCCGCAAGAGGCGGTGAACGGCGTGCTTCTCCAGCTTGCTGGAGTGCTTCAAGGCGTCCAGCCAGCGTCTGCAAAGGTCATAGTTCTCGGTATCCTGAGGCAAAGTGAGAATGGACTGGAAGATCTGGTCTAAATCGTTATCCTCATCCGTTTGGTGGCTCTCGTAGGCAAATGAATGATCTGTTTGACTGCTTTTGAAGGCTGGTAGCTTCTCCACTCCCTGAATCCTGTCTGTTCTTACGACTTTGTGGGCTTTGAGTTGGATTGGCTGCTTACCATTACAGGACTTGTAGGCCGTGGTGGACAGCTGGTGGTCCAGAGCACTGTCATATAAGGTATTGTCGCCCACGTAGGTGCTGCTCCGCTTATCCGGCGAGGATTCAAACGACGTGGAGGCGGATACGTCCATGGTGGAGTTCAGTTGGAAGCCTGGAAGAATCGGTTGCGAGTGGAAATTCGGTTTCGGTTGATGGCGAGGCGACGTATGAACATCTGGCGAAGAACTGTGGAGTGCAAAAGTTGAAGAGCGATTATCAGAGACAAGTACATATAGATAATGCGCTGCTTTACGTTACTCTCTGCAAACTGCAAATTTGTATCACTTTTCTGCCTACGTGTCGTACATTGCCAGATGATTTTGGGCAGTCGATTTTTCTAGACTGACGTTTAAGCCCAGGCCACATAAACATATGTTGTTTATATGCCCGATTCTGTGTAATTCACCTGGGCATTTCTCCGTTTCTATTTTACTCACCTGAAAAGTTGTATTTAGTGTGGGTGTTGTTGTTGCACTGCTCAGTGGTCGGGGCCGGTCGGCAAAACCCTTAATTGACTATTGTTCTCTGATTGAAAACTCAGCTTGGCTGCCACTGTTCGCCTTTTTGATTCGGTGCGTGCTCTTAATTTTAATAAAAACCCAAAAAACTAAAGAAATTAAATTGTGATTGTGGCAAATTATTCTCTTCTTCTTCTTCCTAGCGTCGACCAGTGTTGCCTGTTGACTGAATGGGAATTATAAGAGCGACTCTTATACGGAAAAGCAGTTATCGATTTATCGGCCAATTAAATTTTGAATTTTAAATTTATTAGGTTTTTGTTTTGTTGTATTTCTTCCTTATACTAAATAGTTTCAGTTATCAAATATTTTGGGTATTTCCTAAAATATGTGTGTTTTCAATTAATATAAGTTGTGGTGGCTTGTTTTCAATGATGATAAATTTCTTCAAATAATTTAAATATAAAGAATATTATTTTTATTTAATTAATTTACAGCTTATTATACACCTTCAGCATTTATTACAATTTATCGGTATATAAGAGTTTATCAAATCACTTTCAGGAATGTCCCTACTATTCTGTAGAGGGTGTTTTTTAACGGTTACGTTGGGGTCACACTTTTGTTTTGTTTTGCTTCGCAACACGACTTTTTAAATTGCAATTGCAGCATGGCCGAAGAACCTGAGGAACCTGCAAAGGTGGGCATTACATAAACCTACTGGCCAAGGATTGCTGAATAAAACCATATCCCCATTCAACCCCACAGAGCTTCGTTATCTTTGGCCGCGATGTGGCGCAAATTCCGTGCTTTCGTAACAGTTTTCTCTACGGAATCAGCGGCGGAATCGGAATCGGCCTGCTAACCTTCCTGGGAACCTCGCGAACCCATCTGTCCACCCACGTGGGATTCGGATCCTTTTTCTGCGGCACCATCGCTTACTGGATGTCCTGCAGGTAGGTGGAATTGGTCTAATCCCTGTGGTTCTTCAATAATTACACACACATTTACATATATTTGAATCCCACAGATATCAGTGGTCCTCCAGGAGATTCGAGCAGCAGCAACTTCGGGAGGCGATGCGACGACAAGCCTTATATGAGGGCACCGAAGTCGAACGGGATTTAGATCTTAAGTCGGCGTAGCATAAGTCAGTTCCTATCCCATTTAACAACTCCGATTCTTGTGTTTGTACTCGGGTACCAAATAATTTAGGTATTTGTAAAACTCTTCTATTGTAAATTACCTTTTGTTACTGAACAGCTTTATAATAGCCAATATATTACAATGTAAGTAACATCTTACCTTGAAGAAATGTATGACTTGTCGTGTTTATGACGTGGTTAACTACAGCAGGAATTAAATAAGGAAAGAACCTAACAGAATCCTAGTGAAATCCTAAAAAGCTTTCCGAAACCTGTTATTATTTTATTGTCCCTTCCATTTTAACCAGACAAATTTATTTATGTTCTTTCTGTCGTAAACCATATATCCATTTTTATTTCTTTTTAATGTTCATTAGAAACCCAAATAGAATGGTTTCTACGGCATGTTCACTAACTGGTTAAAGATTCATAGATAGTTGGAGTTTCCTGTTGTGAACTAAATAAAATTAATTAAGGTATAGGAAAATGCAAGTTTTAAAAACTAGTCGTTTGTAATTTGTAAAATAATTACAACTAATATTCAAGCTATTAGGCTATTATTGAAACAATTAAACAAATTGTGTTTCCTTCCTACATTCAACTGCTTAATAATAAATGTATCTGTAGCATGACAAGGTCCTATTAGCCCATTTAGGAAAAATTTTTCTTTGCCTTATTATCTGACATGATATTCCATTCTTCCTTACTGATAGGATCTCAAATTCGTAGCTTCGCTCAGCTAAGATGGTATAATATGATTGTATAAAATTTATATGTATCTTATAATACATACATATATATAAAGATATTTATAGATATAAGAAAATATTTTGTTTTGACCAATTGTGTTTGATAATTTTGAATTTAGTCCCCTTAAACTATATTAAAGGTAATCTTAAATGGGTTCCATTTCAACCGAAATATAATAGATTGTATCTTTAACAAGGCAAGTCATACTCTACGTTCAACAATGGATTAGGTGTTATCCGACATTCTTTCTCTTCTACCTGGTTATTCCGATCTGTAATGAGTGGCTGCTCGCGTCTGAGATGATAGATGATGGAACTCCCGCCTCAAAACCCATAGACATGGCTATTTTATGTACACACATGCGATCCTGCATTTCGTCTGGCAGTCAGCCTTATCTCATAAAAGTCGGCGTTTGGATGGATTGCTCGGTCGTTGGCACATTCATTACGTTTTCGTTAACGGCGCGAGGCGGTTGTGTTTTTTATTCGACGGGCGCATGTGGTTCTCGGCTCTCTAATTTAAAAAATAAACTTGTTTTCGTTTTACATTCAAAGAACGAACCTCCCATATATGTAAACGATACGAAATTGCAGGCTCGCACTTTATATAGGCATTGGTACTGAGAGATACAACAGCGCAACAACATGTCGGGCAATCAAACGAACTCGGTTCTGGTGTTTTTTGTGAATGGAAAGAAGGTACTTTAAGATACTTCAAGATACGTTGCGTGTTCTTAGTGTCGTTTAAATTTAGACTCTTAGGCTGTGCTATCCCCATATCGATTTTCTCTATTGTTTTATTGCCTTAATTGCGTTTAACTGGCACTAGAAGGAATTTGACTTCTTGTCCAATTGATTGCGTCGAATACGTAGCAAATACTGAGTATTTATTGAGCATACGGCGCTGATAACAATTGACCCCTATGTAGAGCATCGTTGTTTGCTGGTGGCCCCTTATCACCTTATCAAGATCGTGCATTTGCCAATCGAATGGGAGCAGTTTCACATGGGATTGCCATTGGAATGTGGGTCTGTCTAATAGCCCGGCCTTCTAATCCGTCTGGCTCTACAATGTTTACATTGTGGCGCACAATTAAGTTAACCCGGCTGGATTATCTAGATAAAACCGGCCATATTTAGCAACTGGTGTTGGAAAAGTGCAATTAAAGTTCTTAAATTTACGCCCACAGCTTTGGCACAAGTGGTATGCCAATAAATAACCTGTTGCTCGTGTTGCCGGCATTTGATAGTGATAGATAGTGGGCTGTATTAACACAGGGCTGGCAGACTAACAACTTGGTTTCACAGTTTAAAATAAGTCACAGGTTTTCACCAGCTCTGAAGATCAAAAGGTTTGAATACTAATTACGGAAAAGAAGACTACGATTTCTATTACAATCGTTAATGGAGTAAATATATAAGCGAGAGACGAAAAATTAACAATTCTATAGAATGGATCATAAAAGGGGTTTTTAAAATGTAGTTTTATAACGAAATATAAAAAAAAGTATTTTTTCATACCATTGACTTGTAAATCTGGTTAATCATTAAAATTATTTAGAAATTCTAAAGAATTTTTAAAATGTAAAGTTTTATAACGAAATAAAAAAAATGTATTTTTTCATACCATTGACTTTTAAATCTGGTTAATCATTACAATAATAATTTCTTATATTATGAGTGAAGAACATCTATAAACATATTTTTTCTAAATTTTTGTATATCGTTTACAGTTTAATTGTAGGGTAAGATTCGGTAAATAAAATAAATAATAGCTAGGGTTTATCAAGTAAAAAGAAGAGGATTTGGATTTTTTCATAATATGAATATTTATTTTTTAACCCCTGTTTTATCCATTCCAGGTTACCGAAGTGAGTCCGGATCCGGAATGTACGCTCCTCACGTATTTGCGGGAAAAGCTGCGGCTGTGCGGCACCAAGTTGGGATGTGCGGAGGGCGGGTGCGGCGCCTGCACCGTGATGGTTTCCCGCCTGGACCGTCGGGCCAATAAAATCCGTCACCTGGCGGTCAACGCGTGTCTCACGCCGGTTTGTGCCATGCACGGATGTGCGGTGACCACGGTGGAGGGCATTGGGAGCACCAAGACCCGTTTGCATCCCGTGCAGGAGCGACTGGCCAAGGCACATGGGTCGCAGTGCGGTTTCTGCACTCCGGGCATCGTGATGTCCATGTATGCTCTCCTGCGGAACGCCGAGCAGCCTTCCATGCGAGACTTGGAGGTGGCGTTCCAGGGAAACCTCTGCCGTTGCACCGGCTATCGACCCATTCTCGAGGGCTACAAGACTTTTACCAAGGAGTTCGCCTGCGGCATGGGTGAAAAATGCTGCAAGGTGAGTGGCAAGGGATGTGGAACGGATACCGATGACAAGCTCTTCGAGCGCAGCGAATTCCAGCCCTTGGACGCCAGCCAGGAGCCCATCTTCCCGCCAGAACTCCAGTTGAGTGACTCCTTCGATGCGCAGAGCTTGATCTTCAGTTCGGGCAGAGTGACCTGGTATCGGCCCACCAATTTGGAGGAGCTCCTCCAACTGAAGGCCCAGCATCCGGCTGCCAAACTGGTGGTGGGCAACACGGAAGTGGGCGTGGAGGTCAAGTTCAAGCACTTCCTCTACCCGCACCTCATCAATCCCACCCAGGTGAAGGATCTGCTGGAGATCCGGGAGTCCCAGGATGGCATTTACTTCGGTGCCGCTGTAAGTTTGATGGAGATCGATGCTCTGCTGCGACAGAGAATCGAAGAGTTGCCGGAATCGGAAACCAGACTCTTCCAGTGCACCGTGGACATGCTTCACTACTTTGCCGGCAAGCAGATCCGCAATGTCGCCTGTTTGGGTGGCAATATCATGACCGGTAGTCCCATTTCCGATATGAATCCCGTGCTCTCGGCGGCAGGAGCTCAACTGGACGTGGCCAGTTTTGTGGACGGCAAGATTCAGCGGAGGACTGTGCACATGGGAACTGGCTTTTTCACTGGCTACCGAAGGAATGTCATTGAAGCCCATGAGGTTCTGCTGGGCATCCACTTCATGAAAACCCCTCCGGATCAGTATATCGTCGCCTTCAAGCAGGCGAGAAGAAGGGATGATGACATAGCCATCGTGAATGCCGCCGTAAATGTTCGCTTTCGGGAGAAATCCAATATAGTGGCGGAGATTTCGATGGCCTTTGGTGGAATGGCGCCCACCACAGTCCTGGCTCCTCGAACTTCTGAAATAATGGCTGGCCAGGAGTGGAATCACCAGTTGGTGGAGCGAGTGGCGGAGAGTTTGTGCCTGGAGCTGCCTTTGGCTGCCTCTGCTCCCGGCGGCATGATCGCCTATCGAAGAGCCCTCGTGGTTAGCCTCTTTTTCAAGGCCTACCTGGCCATCACTCTGAAGTTGAGCCAGTCGGGGATTATAGCCTCCGATGCCCTGCCAGCCGAGGAGCGCAGTGGTGCCGAGACCTTTCACACACCCGTTCTGAAAAGTGCCCAGCTATTCGAGCGCGTGTGCAGTGACCAACCCACCTGCGATCCCATTGGAAGACCCCAAGTCCATGCAGCTGCTCTGAAACAGGCCACCGGAGAGGCAATCTACACGGATGATATACCCCGGATGGATGGGGAAGTCTACTTGGCATTTGTGCTGAGCACCAAGCCGCGGGCCAAGATCACCAAACTGGATGCCAGTGAAGCTCTTGAGTTAGAGGGCGTCCATCAGTTCTTTTCGTACAAGGATTTAACCGAGCACGAGAACGAAGTGGGTCCCGTTTTCCATGATGAGCACGTCTTTGCCGCCGGCGAGGTGCATTGTTATGGCCAGATTGTTGGAGCCATAGCGGCGGACAATAAGGCTTTGGCCCAGAGAGCCTCTCGGCTGGTGAAGGTGGAGTACGAGGAGCTGAGCCCTGTGATTGTGACCATAGAACAGGCCATCGAGCACAAGTCCTACTTTCCGGACTACCCGCGTTTCGTGACCAAGGGGAATGTGGAGGAGGCGATGGCCCAGGCGGATCACACCTTCGAGGGCACCTGTCGAATGGGCGGACAGGAGCACTTCTATCTGGAGACCCATGCGGCACTGGCCGTTCCTCGCGATAGCGATGAGCTGGAGCTCTTCTGCTCCACCCAACATCCGTCGGAGGTCCAGAAACTGGTGGCCCACGTGACCACACTTCCTGCCCACCGGGTCGTTTGTCGCGCGAAGCGTTTGGGCGGTGGTTTCGGAGGCAAGGAATCGCGGGGCATTTCCGTAGCCCTTCCCGTGGCCCTGGCTGCCTACCGGATGGGTCGTCCAGTGCGCTGCATGTTGGATCGGGACGAGGACATGCTCATCACCGGCACTCGCCACCCCTTCCTGTTCAAGTACAAGGTGGGCTTTTCCAAGGAGGGTCTAATCACTGCCTGCGACATCGAGTGCTACAACAACGCCGGGTGGTCCATGGATCTGTCCTTTTCCGTGAGTGTTACAGAAAGATTTTATATAGCTATAATAGTTAACGAATAAGTTATTAATATAACCATAATTAATAATTAATTAAGACCCCTTCTTTACGTACCTTTATGTATATACTTTCAAAAGTATAGAGGCCTTTCATATTTATACCCGTTACTCGTAGAGTAAAAGGGTATATTGTATTCGTGCAAAAGTATGTAACAGCTAGAAGGAAGCGTTTCCGACCCCATAAAGTATATATATTCTTGATCAGGATCACTAGCCGAGTCGATCTAGCCATGTCCGTCTGTCCGTCTGTCTGTCCGTCTGTCTGTCTGTCTGTATGAACGCTGAGATCTCGGAAACTATAAAAGCTAGAAGATTGGCATTTTGCATGCAGATTCTAGGAGTTCCTACGCAGCGCAAGTTTGTTTCAAAAAGGTGCCACGCCCCCTCTAACGCCCACAATCGCTTAGATACGATTTTAAAAATTTCAATATTTCGGAAAAGTAAAAATGCAGTTTTATTGTGTTTATCAATACCTATCGAAATGTAGAAGAAATTTTTCAAATCGGACCATTCGTTAAAAAGTTATGCGTGTTCAAAGTTTCTATCTCCATCTCCCTCGCACTCCCTTTACCTGAGTAACGGGTATCTGATTGTCGGGGCACCCGACTATAGCGTTCTCTCTTGTTTTGCTATATAGATATTGCTCTTAATTTATTGCCCATCTGTGTACCATCCATGGAACGTCTGCCAAGTCATCGAATTTTTAGGAACCCACAAAAGGGATTATCCTAAGTGTCCAAAGATCTGAACCTCTAGGAAAACAAATTAAAAGAAACTCATTCTGGTTTCTGGATTCTGGTTAAATAAAAAATCTACCAAAGGCCTTTTATGCAGAATCATATACCAACAATAAACTCATCCAATAATTACATCCATTTTCAGGTTCTGGAGCGTGCCATGTACCACTTTGAGAACTGCTACCGGATACCCAACGTGCGAGTGGGTGGATGGGTGTGCAAGACGAACCTGCCTTCGAACACGGCCTTCCGTGGCTTCGGAGGTCCCCAGGGCATGTACGCCGGAGAGCACATCATCCGGGATGTGGCCCGGATAGTGGGTCGCGATGTGGTGGATGTGATGCGCTTGAATTTCTACAAAACTGGCGACTATACGCACTACCATCAGCAACTGGAGCACTTCCCGATCGAGCGGTGTCTGGAGGATTGCCTCAAGCAGTCGAGGTACGATGAAAAGCGTTTGGAGATCGCTCGATTTAATAGGGAGAATCGCTGGAGGAAGCGTGGCATGGCGGTGGTGCCCACGAAATATGGTATTGCCTTTGGTGTCATGCACTTGAATCAAGCTGGTTCCCTGATCAATATCTATGGCGATGGATCTGTCCTGTTGTCCCACGGGGGCGTTGAGATCGGACAAGGCCTGAACACCAAGATGATTCAGTGCGCCGCCAGGGCTTTGGGAATTCCACCGGAACTGATTCACATCTCGGAGACGGCCACCGATAAGGTGCCGAATACCTCTCCGACGGCGGCGAGTGTGGGATCCGATCTGAACGGGATGGCCGTTCTGGATGCCTGTGAGAAGCTTAACAAGCGGCTGGCGCCCATCAAGGAGGCATTGCCCGGTGGCTCGTGGAAGGAGTGGATCAACAAGGCGTACTTCGATCGGGTCAGCCTCTCGGCCACCGGATTCTACGCCATGCCAGGCATCGGCTATCATCCGGAGACAAATCCCAATGCCCGAACCTACAGCTATTACACCAATGGCGTGGGCGTCAGTGTGGTGGAGATCGACTGCCTGACCGGTGACCATCAGGTGCTCAGCACGGACATCGTAATGGATATCGGATCGAGTCTGAATCCGGCCATAGACATTGGACAGATCGAGGGAGCATTCATGCAGGGCTATGGACTGTTTACGCTGGAGGAGCTCATGTACTCGCCCCAAGGAATGCTCTACTCGAGGGGGCCGGGCATGTATAAGCTGCCAGGATTCGCCGACATTCCCGGAGAGTTCAATGTCAGCCTACTGACCGGCGCCCCCAATCCTCGGGCTGTCTACTCCTCCAAGGTAAGAACTTGAGTATAACACTCTGCGGTTTTCAAACGATATTGATTTGCTTTTATTTTTATAACAGGCCGTTGGGGAACCGCCGCTCTTCATAGGCTCATCAGCTTTCTTTGCCATCAAGGAGGCCATTGCAGCTGCTCGCGAGGATCAGGGTCTGAGTGGAGACTTCCCACTGGAGGCGCCCTCCACCTCTGCGCGCATTCGAATCGCCTGTCAGGATAAATTCACCAATTTGGTAGGTGTTCCCCAAGACAAGTTATAAATAGAAAGAACAATCAGTTGACACTTTTATCTTTACAGCTTGATACGCCCGAGACCGGAACTTTCACCCCATGGAACATTGTGCCCTAAAAATTGTTTTCATAGTCTTTAATGGACGTTCTATAAATGTGTAATTACGGTTTTAATTTTAAATATGTGTTTTTGTATAAACTTATAGCAAATAAATGTTTTAAAAGAAATTGACCCTTGAATTTATTAAAAAGTGTAGTTAAAAAAGTTGTTATACTAAGAAAAAAGTTAAAAAAATAAATTGAATGTAAACTAAATATATTTACAAGTTCGTGTCTATGGAAATATGTATGTATTTAATGACCGATTTTAAAACCTTCTCCATTCAAACATACCATACATCATCAAAAATAATAAAAAAGCACTGTTTAATTCCCATTTTCGGCTGAATTATTCCCAAAACTTAAAGCGCAAGTAGAAGACGTTTCAGTTTGAGTCTCAGGTTATTCGAGGCGAGATCTTCGCCATCAACTTATTCGGCATTCGTACGCCGTGGAGTGTAGACATCAGAGATGAGGTCGCTAAATTGCTTGCTTCTTGAGTTCGTGTTGATTTCAGCATCGTCTTTTGTATGGACCAGTCCGCAAAACTATTACTACAATGGATATACACAGAGTTCGCCATGGAATGGAGTAAATCCCTCGTATCTGTCGATTGATAACTACGGAAATTGCCAGGCCCACGATCGTCCTTTGGTCGGAAGATGTGTGAGGTACGTGGATTGCATTAGTGCCCTGCAATCTGTGCCCCGAGTGACGCCCTTACTCTGCCCATCGGTGTGGCCCAATCAACTGGTGTGTTGTCCACATGGCGGCTACGTGATTCCGGCACCCAGGGTTTCGAAGAGTGAAGAAGCCTGTTCGACTGCCTATCCAAGAGCTCATCATAAGCGCCGTCGACGTCGTCGAAATACTAACCATAATCAAGAACAAGTGGAACTAGTTGAGCCAATTATCCAGAAGCGCAATCAGAGTGACAATTTTCTGGTGGGGGGCAGACTAACCCTGGACAACGAGCATCCTTATATGGTAAACCAATAATAATATAAGGAAAACTAAGAATTTATTTTTTAAAGAGTTAAAAATACAATTTCTATTGTATTACTTAACATCAAATTATTCCTTACCCTTTAAACAAATAGTCAAAGGAGAAAAAGAATGAAAATAAAACTGAAAATTAAATATTATTGCTTTAAAAGTAATCTTAACTTTTTTCTTTGAAATTATTTGAATAGCTTTGTAATTTACGTTTATTTACAGTGTGCCCTCGGCTGGCCATCCCGCACCAATAGATGGATCCATCAGCACGGCTCCAGCAAGCGGCGATATATGTTTAACTGTGGCTGTGTCATGATTTCGCCGCGGTTCGCCATAACGGCCGCCCACTGTGCCAACGTCGGCGGGTGAGCAGCAGAAATACAGCAAATACTCGAAATGCTAATGGGTTTGTTTCTTCAAACCGAACAGGGAACCCCCGTCCGTGGCGTTGATTGGTGGCGTTGAGTTGAACAGCGGTCGCGGGCAACTCATTGAGATCAAGCAGATAACCAAGCACCCGCACTTCGATGAGGAGACCCTAAACAACGATTTGGCGGTGGTGAAATTGGCCAGGAGGTCCCACCATCAAGTGGCCTGCCTGTGGAACCAGGAATCCCTGCCCGAGAGCCCGCTGACTGCCCTGGGCTATGGACAAACCAAATTCGGTTAGTATTCCAAGAAAGTGAACCCTTTCATTTAATAAAATATTTAATCAAATATTTAACAGCTGGCCCACACTCCATTGGAGTGTCCAATAATCTGTTGCAAATAATGCTTCACCACTTGAATATTCAACAATGCCAGAGATACTTGCAAAACGATGACAAATTAGTTAATGGCCTGGGATCGGGACAACTATGCGCGGGGGATTACTCCGGCAATATGGACACTTGTCAGGTGAGTTAAAAAACTAATGTTAGAAATATTAAATATTTGAAATATTTTATAAATAGTTCTTGGTAAATGTTTTGCTATTTTTTAATTTTTAATAGAAGTATTTAGTATTAACCAACAACGACTTTTATTTTAGGGAGATTCTGGAGGACCCCTGTTGCTCCACCAACAAATGCGGCATCAGCATCATCGGATTCCCTATGTGGTGGGCCTAACCTCATTCGGAGGAGCCTGTGCCTCTGGACAGCCCGGTGTGTAATACACACATACTATGTATATGTTTTTTTTTTTTTTTTTTTTAAATCAGTCTGTTTATTATGGCGGAGAAGGGTTTATAGTGGTGTGGGGGTGGTGTGTACAGTGTTTTTACAATATAGAGAATAGAAAATAGACCAAGAAAGAGAATAGTTTAGAATTTTGTTCCTGATAACCCTGCGGGACTACCGCATGGCTTTGCTTCGCAGGGTCAGGATTTACACTGAGGCTCATCTCGAGGTCCCTCGTCGAGCTTCGTCTCGCGTTCTCTCTACTTTCCGCAGGGTCTTCATGACTACCGCGGCAAAGTTGTTTATCTGAGCCCAGAACTGTTCGTCCGAGATCATGCGGTCTCCCAGAGCAGCAGGGTCTCTAGTCTCGCCTAAGAATTCTTCCCTGTTGCGCTCAAACCGTGGGCAGGTGAAGATCACATGCTCGGCGGTCTCCTCTACTCCACATTGGGGGCATCTGTGGTCGTCGTCGTGGCCGAATCTGGTCAGGTAGCTCCTGAAGCATCCGTGTCCGCTTAGGATCTGCGTCAGCCAGAAGTTTACTTCTCCTTTTGCTCTTTCAATCCACCGCTTAACGTCGGGTATGACCTGGTAGGTCCAGCGTCCTTTTGTAGACTGTTGCCAGCGAGCCTGCCATGTTTCTAGGCTCCTTTCCCTCGCCCTGGCTTTGATGTCTCGTCTCTGTGGGGGGTGCATCGCCTTCCAAGCGCCTTGACCTCTTCATGAATCTCCCTAGCCTCGATTGCCAGAAGGTCTATGGGGACCATTCCGGAGATCACAAGGGCTGCGTCATCTGATACCGTGCGAAATCCGGAGCAGACTCTCAAAGCGCATAGCCTGTAGGTGGATACCAGGCCCTTTATATATGACTCCGTGTTAACAGCATCGGCCCATATCGGGGCGGCATACAGCATTGTTGACCGAGTTACCGACTGCAGGAGAAGTCGGCGCCCTTGTTTTGGTCCTCTGGTGTTGAGCATTATTCGCGCCAGAGCTCTAGCGACGTTGGCGGCCTTTTTGTTCGCTTCGAACAGGTGCTCCCTGAATGACAGTCTCGTGTCTATCATGACTCCCAGGTAGCGTATTGCTCTTGCTGAGCGTACATATGAGCCTCCAACTTGGATGCTCGCTGTCTCGACCGCCTTACAGCTGGATATGAGGACCGCCTCAGTTTTGTGATGCGCTATGCTGAGGCCTACCGACGAGAGCCACTCTTCGATAGATGCCACTGCTTCGTTTCCGAGTTGCTCCGCTTCCGGGATGGTTTTGGCCACTATTACGACTGCTATGTCGTCCGCAAAGCCTACCACGCTCGTTCTCCCTGGCATTGCCAACCTTAGAACTCCGTCGTACATCGCATTCCAGAGCAGCGGTCCAAGGACGGATCCTTGAGGTACTCCACAGGTGATCTGGTGCTCCATTGTCCCTCTATCCGTGTCGTAGAGTAGGGTGCGGTCGCTGAAGTAGGACTGTACGATGCCTACTAGGGGCTCTGGTACGCCTAGCTGCCGGATTGCTTCCAGTGTAGCATCCCAGCGCGCCGAATTGAAGGCATTTCTAACGTCCAGGGTCACGACTAGGCAGTACTCCTTACTGCCTCCCCGCCATCTTATGCCTTCTATTGCCTTCGAAGCGATGTCCTTCACTGTCGAGATTGCGTCCACCGTTGATCTCGCCTTCCTAAAGCCGAACTGCATGGGTGACAGGTCCCCGGCCGCGGAGATGGCTTCTTGCAGTCTGTTGCTGATGCACCGTTCAAGTGCCTTGCCCACATGGTCGATCAGGCATATTGGCCTGTACGACGACGGGTTCTCTGGTGGCTTGTTCGGCTTGGGTAGCAGGACCAGCTTCTGAATCTTCCACCGCTTCGGGAAGGTGTTTTCCCTGAGGCAATGGTTGAAGGCGTCAGCGAATGCTTCGGGGTGCTCGAGCATCGCCAGCTTTACTACGCTGTCCGGGATGCCGTCCGGACCTGGAGCCTTTCCTAGGGGCAAGTCCCTGGCTAACTTCCGTATTTCATCCAGCTGGATGATACTCGGCGGTGTAGCTGCTAGTGCTACCCGTTCGCGCTGTGGAGCTGGACGCACTGTTGGAAAGAGGTGTTGTACTATTTCCCTTGTTCTGTTGGCTTCTCCTGGGCCAAGGGGCTTTGCCTGGCTCATCTTTTTAACCACCACTTTGTAGGCTGAACCCCAGGGATCCTGGTCGGCTGCGTCGCACAGTTCCAGGAAGCATTTCCTCTTTGACTGCTTAATGAGTCTCTTTAATGTCCTGCGGTTTTCGGCGTACTCCTGCCGCCTGAGCTCAAGGTTTATCCGACCTCTCGCCCTCTGATGCAGTCTTCTCGCACGCAGACAATCGCTGCGGGCTGCTGCGATCTCTCCTGACCACCAGTAGACCGGTTCTAGGTTACGGTGGTGACTCCTCGTTTCCCTCATGCTGGCTCTGCATGCCGTCGCCATGGCTCCCATTAGCTTCTCAGCGCTGCTCTCCGCGTGTTCGCCCATACCCGGGTCTCCCCATGCTCTGTGGAACGCGTCCTCCTGGAGCGTCTTTGGATTAAAGCGGCTGTGTGCTGGGGCTGCTGCCGCCGGTCGATTTCGCATTATTTCCAAGATTATGGCCTTATGGTCGCTCGCAGAGTAGACTTCTCCAAGGCGCCATCGGGCTTGTTGAAAAAGCGAGCTGCTGCAGAAGGAGAGGTCCACGACTGAGCCGGCTCCGCCTCTTCTAAAGGTGTGTTCCGATCCAGTGTTTAATAGGGCTACATCGAGTGACGCGAAGGTTTCGAGCAGAGTTTTCCCTCTGGCGTTCGTGTAGACCGATCCCCACTCCTCGGCCCATGCGTTGAAGTCCCCGGCGATGACCACTTTTCTTTTTCCCCGTGCATCCTCCACCAATTCGTCCAGAACTGATGTGAATTCCACGTGGGTGAGGCGTGGTGGCAGGTAACAGCTATAAATGAATAGCTCGTTCACCATAGCCCGGATGAAGTAGGATCCGACGCGCACTTGTTGGGGTCGGGATGAGCCGACCGTCAAGATCGCTGCGCACTTCATCGCATCCAGTATGTAGTTTGGCCCGGGGGTCTTTTTATACGGCTCACTGATTAGCGCTACGTCCGCTTGGATTTCGCGCACGGTCTGACTGAGCAGGTCATGCGCGGCTTCGCAGTGGTTTATGTTTATCTGGATGATTTTCACTTCTGCGACGATTTTTTGCTCATAGGACATCTCCTGCTGCCCGCGATGTGCTTCACGTCTGCCTTCCTAGCTCGGTCGCAAAGAAAGCATTTTGCTTCCTGCGAGCAGTCAGCGACCTTATGCCCGGGTTGCCCACACTTCAGGCAGCAGTCGCTGCGGTCTACTCCGCTCTTGCACCGGAGCGCTATATGCCCAAACTCAAGGCACTTGTAGCACCTCCGTTCGGATGCCCTTTCTCGGACCCGGCAGCTCGACCAGCCCACCTTTACCCTCCCTTCTGCGAGGAGTTTTGCGGCTATTTGCGGCGCAAGTTTGAGCACCGCCATTTTTGTGCCCGCGTAAGCCGGGCGAAGCGCTTTGACGCTTGAAACGTCCACCTGGTGGCCCGTTAGGGCGTGCACGGCTGCTGCTACCTCCTCCTTGGTGGTCAGGTCGTCTAAGTCGCGTACTTCAACGTGGGCCTCTTCCACAATTGTCCGGACGCAAGCCAGGTCTCCAAGGACGTTGCCTAAGCTTTCCTTGATGGACTGGGTGTCCTCCCTTGATGCGCCATCCAGTTCCAGGAGGAGATCTCCCTTTGCTGTGCGCTTGATCCGGCGAACGTTCTTACGCACGTCTTCCAGCTTGTTGTCCTCTCTCCTCGTTACCAGGTTGAGGATTTCGCTGTAAGAGTGCCCTTCAGCTCCCTTAATGATAAGGGCGTCAGGGCGGACCCTCTTGCTCGGCTTGCTCTTCTTCGGAGCCGTCTGCTCGGACGTCCTTGTCCGAACTCTGTTCCACTCTGTGAGGGACCTTCCTGGCTCTGGCCCACGGGTGTTTGCCTCACTGGCAACTTGGCTGTAGGAAGCTAGGCCTGGCGTTGTCTGCGTAGCCGTGCGGGTTTTCGCCACCGCCGATTCCTCAACTTGCGCGCTGAGCTCTAGCTGGATCTCCTTAATGCTCATCAGAGTATCCTTCATACTCTGGTTTATATGGCGCACCGCCGGCTTCTTCTCGATGCATGCAGCTATCAATCCATCTATGAGGCTTTCCAAGTCCTTCACCAGCTCCATCTGGGATTTTTGGCGCTTGGTCTTCTTGGCCTGCTTCTCTGGGCTTGCCGGGCTCGTGGTCTCTCTGCCCCTTTTTGGCGTCTCACTTTCTCCGGTCCGCTCAAAGGGGAACATTTCCCCAGCCATAACCGGCGGCGCTGATGGTGGGGGCGTTCGACAGACTTTGGGCCGTTTGTCGAACCCCGTGAGGCTGCCGACTTCCGCCGAGGCGTCCATCGGTAGGCCTCTTAGCGATCGCCTGTGCCGTCAACTGCCGTTCGGTGAATCTTTTGGTAGAGACTCCCTCGGTGGCCGAGAATTTCCTTTCGGCGCTCGATGGGGGTTTTACCGCCCCTATCCGGTCCCCAGAGCCCCTTTTTTGAAGAGGCCGCCTGGCGGTGGGGTTGGGTGACAATACGATCCTTTGTCTTTACCTCTATTTGTCCTACCGTCGAAAATTCGAACCGAAATTCGCCTTGGCGGGCGATCTTTTAAAGCTGACAGAAGCTCTTGGCTGCAAAACCCAGCAGTGCAACACCAAGCAGTGCCTCTACAGGTATATGCGAGGTGGCAACCCTGGCCAATGGCAGCACTGGCTGATTGGCAGCACTGACCGCAAGTGGGCGGGGTGGCAACGCTAGCCTTGATCAGCTGGGCTCTGCCCGGGGTTTCGCAACACTGATCAGCTGCGGAACTTGGGAAAGCGTGGGCGAAAAACAATAGGAAGGAGGAAAAACCAAAACATAGGCGAGAAGCGGAAAGCGCGGGATGTACCCCCTGGCCCTGCCTCCCCTGACCAGCAGAGAGATGCTAAAAAGGCGACTTTCTGGATCTCGGTGGCTGTTGTTTTGGAGGATCTCACCCTGTGTTGGTAGCGTGAGTACAAAGTTTGGCGAGCCACAGTAGTTTTCCTTTCTTGCAGCTGGGTTTTCGATGCTGGCGAAGATTTTCGGGAGAGCTACTTGGAAAACACGTCCGCGCAC